>JAWNZC010000142.1:0-172500 GCA_035771165.1 Paragorgia papillata
TGACCAAAATCGGTCAAAATGTAAAGGCTACCCCCCTTTACTTTTTTTTTTCCGGATTTTTTTTCAAAAAAAATCCAAAAAAAATATTTTTAGCCAAAAATACAGCCTTCTCCTTTTCACAGATGATTTAAAAACGACTTTTTTTAACCGTTATTGACCCTAACTCAAAAGTTTCAAAAGTGACCAAAAATCAGTCAAAAAGTAAAGGCTAACCCCTTTAATTTTTTTTTCCGGATTTTTTTCCAAAACATCCAAAAAAAATATTTTTAGCCAAAATACAGCCTTCTCCTTTTCACGGATGATTTAAAACGACTTTTTTTAACCGTTTTTCATAACCTAAACTCAAAAGTTTCAAAAGTGACCAAATCGGTCAAAATGTAAAGGCTAAACCCCTTTACTTTTTTTTTCCGGATTTTTTTCAAAAAATCCAAAAAAATATTTTTTAGCAAAAAATACAGCCTTCTCCTTTTCACAGATGATGTTAAAACGAAATTTTTTTATTTTAACCGTTTTTGACTCCTAACTCAAAAAGTTGTCAAAAGTGAACAAAATCGGTCAAAAAGTAAAGGCTAACCCCTTAACTTTTTTTTTCCGGATTTTTTTCAAAAAATCCGAAAAAAAATATTTTTAGCCAAAATACAGCCTCTTCTCATTTTAACAGATGATTTAAAACGGACTTTTTTTAAACCGTTGTTTTGACCCTAACTCAAAAGTTTCAAAAGTGACCAAAATCGGTCAAAAAGTAAAGGCTAACCCCTATTACTTTTTTGTTTCCGAAATTTTTTTCAAAAAATCCAAACAAATATTTTTAGCCAATATACCAGCCTTCTCCTTTTTCAAAGATCGCTTTTTTAAAAACGGACTTTTTTTAACAGTTTTGGACCCTAACTCAAAAGTTTCAAAAGTGACCAAAAATCAGGTCAAAAAGTAAAGGATAACCCCTTTACTTTTTTTTTTTCCGGATTTTTTTCAAAAAAATCCAAAAAAATATTTTTAGCCAAAAATCAGCCTTCTCCTGTTTCACAGATGATTTTTAAAACGGACTTTTTTTTACCGTTTTGGACCCTAACTCAAAAAGTTTCAAAAGTGACCAATATCAGTCAAAAGTAAAGGATAAACCCCTTTACTTTTTTTTTTTTCCGGATTTTTTTTTCAAAAAATCCAAAAAAAAAAAAAATATTTTTAGCCAAAATACTGCCTTCTTCCTTTTCACAGATATGATTTAAAACGGACTTTTTCTAACCGTTTTTTCACCCAACTCAAAAGTTTTCAAAAGTGACCAAAATCGGTCAAAACGTAAAGGCTAACCCATATACTTTTTTTTTTCCTGGTTTTTTTTCAAAAAATCCAAAAAAATTTTTTTAGCCAAAATACAGCCTTCTTCCTTTTCACAGATGATTTAAAAGGACTTTTTTTTAACCGTTTTTCACCCTAACTCAAAAGTTTCTAAAGTGACCTAAAGTCGAGTCAAAAAATATAGGCTAACCACTTTACTTTTTTTTTTCCGGATTTTTTTTCATAAAAATCCAAAACAAATATTTTGCCTAGCCAAAATACAGCCTTTCTCCTTTTCACAGATGATTTAAAAACGACTTTTTTTAACCGTTTTTCACCCTAACTCAAAAGTTTCAAAGTGGACCAAAACGGTCAAAATGTAAAGGCTAACCCCCCTTTACTTTTTTTTTTCCGGACTTTTTTTTCAAAAAATCCAAAAATATATTTTTAGCAAAAATACAGGCTTCTCCTTTTCACAGTATGATTTTAAAACGACTGTTTTTTAACCGTGTTCTGACCCTAACTCAAAAGTTTCAAAAGTTGACCAAAAATCGGTCAAAAAAAGTAAAGGCTAACCCCTTTACTTTTTTTTTTCCGGATTTTTTTTCATAAAAATCCAAAAAATATTTTTAGCCAAAAATACAGCCTTCTCCTTTTTCACAGATGATTTAATACGGACTTTTTTTAACCGTTTTTGACCCTAACTCAAAGTTTCAAAAGTGACCAAAATCAGTCAAAAAGTAAAGGCTTAAACCCCTTTACTTTTTTATTTTTTCAGGGATTTTTTTCAAAAAATCCAAAAAAATATTTTTAGCCAAAAATACAGCCTTCTACCTTTTGCACAGATGATTTTAAAGGACTTTTTTTAACCGTTTTTCTCCCTAACTCAAAAGTTTCAAAAGTTGACCAAAAAATTTTCCTTTTTTTTGGTCAAAAACGTATAGGATAAACCCCTTTACTTTTTTTTTTCCGGATTTTTTTTCAAAAAATCCAAAAAAAATAATATTTTAGCCAAAAATACAGCCTTCTCCTTTACTCAGATGATTTAAAAGGACTTTTTTTAACCGTTTTTCACACTAACTCAAAAGTTTCAAAAATGCTGACCATAAATCGGTCAAAAAGTAAAGGCTAACCACTTTACTTTTTTTTTTTCAGGATTTTTTTCAATAAAATCCAAAACAAATATTTTTAGCCCCATAATACTGACTTCTCCTTTTCATCAGATGATTTAAAACGACTTTTTTTAACCGTTTTTCACCCTAACTCAAAAGTTTACAAAAGTGACCAAAATCGTGTCAAAAGATGTAATGGCTAACCCCCTTTACTTTTTTTTTTTCCGGATTTTTTTTCAAAAAATCAAATAAAATATTTTTTAGCAAAAATATCAGGCCTTCTCCTTTACACAGATGGATTTAAAAACGACTTTTTTTAACCAGTGTTTGACCCTAACTCAATAGTTTAAAAAGTGACCAAAATCGGTCAAAAAGTAAAGGCTAAACCCCTTTAATTTTTTTTCCGGATTTTTTTTCAAAAAATCCAAAAAAATATTTTTTAGCCAAAAATTTACAGCCTTCACCTTTATATCACAGTTGATTTAATAGGACATTTTTTAAATCCGTTTTTGACCCTAACTCAAAAGTTTCACATAAGTGACAAAAACTATTCTCGTTCAAAACGTAAAGGATAAACCCTTTACTTTTTTTTATTCCGGATTTTTTTCATAAAAAATCCAAAAAAAATATTTTTAGCCAAAAATACAGCCTTATCCTTTTCACAGAATGATTTTAAAACGACTTTTTTTAACGGTTTTTGACCCTTACTCATAAGTTCTCAAAAGTGAACAAAATCGGTCAAAAAGTAAAGGTGCCTTAAACAACCCTGATACTTTTTTTTGTTTCCGGATTTTTATTCAAAAAAATCCAAAAAAATATTTTTAGCCAAAATACAGACTTCTCCTTTTCACAGATGATTTAAAAACGACTTTTGTTACAAACCGTTTTTGACCCATAACTTCTAAAAGTTTCCAAAAGTGTACCAAAATCAGTCTAAAAGTAAAGGTAACCCCTTTAATTTTTTTTTCCGGATTTTTTTCCAAAAAATCACCAAAAAAAATTTTTTAGACCAAAATATCAGCCTTCTTCCTTTTCAAGATGATTGTAAAACGACCTTTTTTTAACCGTTTTTTCAACTACTCAAAAGTTTCAAAAGTGACCATATCGGTTCAAAAAAATGTAAAGGCTAACCCCCTTTACTTTTTTTTTTCCGGATTTTTTTCAAAAAAATCCAACAAAAATATTTTTAGCCAAAATACAGCCTTCTTCCTTTTCACAGATGATTTAAAAGGACTTTTTTTAAACCGTTTTTTGACCCTAACTCAAAAGTTTCAAAAGTGACCAAAATCGGTCAAAAATAAAGGCTAACCCCTTTACTTTTTTTTTTCCGGAATTTTTTTCAAAAATCCAAACAAATATTTTTAGCCAAAATACAGCCTTCTCCTTTTCACAGATGATTTAAAAACGACTTTTTTTAACCGTTTTTCACCCTAAACTCAAAAGTTTCAAAAGTGACCAAAATCGGTCAAAATGTAAAGGCTAACCCCTTTACTTTTTTTTTTCCGGATTTTTTTCAAAAAATCCAAAAAATATTTTTAGCCAAAATACAGCTTTCTCCTTTTCACAGATGATTTAAAACGACTTTTTTTATCCGTGTTTGACCCTAACTCAAAAGTTTCAAAAGTGACCAAAATCGGTCAAAAAGTAAAGGCTAACCCCTTTACTTTTTTTTTTCCGGATTTTTTTCAAAAAATCCAAAAAATATTTTTAGCCAAAATACAGCCTTCTCCTTTTCACAGATGATGTAAAACGACTTTTTTTAACCGTTTTTTGACCCTAACTCAAAAGTTTCAAAAGTGACCTAATCGGTCAAAAAGTAAAGGCTAACCCCTTTACTTTTTTTTTTCCGGATTTTTTTCAAAAAATCCAAAAAAATATTTTTAGCCAAAATACAGCCTTCTCCTTTTCACAGATTGATTTAAAACGACTTTTTTTAACCGTTTTTGACCCTAACTGAAAAGTTTCAAAAGTGACCAAAATCAGTCAAAAAGTAAAGGCTAAACCCCTTTACTTTTTTTTTTCCGGATTTTTTTCAAAAAATCCAAAAAAATATTTTTAGCCAAAATACAGCCTTCTCCATTTCACAGATGATTTTAAAAGGACTTTTTTTAACCGTTTTTCAACCTAACTCAATAAGTTTCAAAGTGACCAAATTCGTCAAAAAGTAAAGGCTAACCCCTTTACTTTTTTTTTTCCTGGATTTTTTTCAAAAAATCCAAAAAAATATTTTTAGCCAAAAATACAGCCTTCTCCTTTTCACAGATGATTTAAAAGGACTTTTTTTAACCGTTTTTCACCCTAACTCAAAAGTTTCAAAGTGACCAAAATCGGTCAAAACGTAAAGGCTAACCCCTTTACTTTTTTTTTTCCGGATTTTTTTCAAAAAATCCATAAAAAATATTTTTAGCCAAAATAACAGCCTTCTCCTTTTCACAGATGATTTAAAAGGACTTTTTTTAACCGTTTTTCACCCTAACTCAAAAGTTTCAAAAGTGACCAAAATCGGTCAAAAATAAAGGCTAACCCCTTTACTTTTTTTTTTCCGGATTTTTTTCAAAAAATCCAAAAAAAATATTTTTAGCCAAAATACAGCCTTCTCCTTTTCACAGATGATTTAAAACGACTTTTTTTAACCGTTTTTCACCCTAACTCAAAAAGTTTCAAAAGTGACCAAAATCGGTCAAAAGTAAAGGCTAAACCCTTTACTTTTTTTTTTCCGGATTTTTTTCAAAAAATCCAAAAAAATATTTTTAGCCAAAATACAGCCTTCTCCTTTTCACAGATGATTTAAAAACGACTTTTTTTAACCGTTTTTGACCCTAACTCAAAAGTTTCAAAAGTGACCAAAATCGGTCAAAAAAGTAAAGGCTAACCCCCCTTTACTTTTTTTTTCCGGATTTTTTTCAAAAAATCCAAAAAAATATTTTTAGCCAAAATACAGCCTTCTCCTTTTCACAGATGATTTAAAACGACTTTTTTTAACCGTTTTTGACCCTAACTCAAAAGTTTCAAAAGTGACCAAAATCGGTCAAAACGTAAAGGCTAAACCCCTTTACTTTTTTTTTTTCCGGATTTTTTTCAAAAAATCCAAAAAAAAAATTTTTAGCCAAAATACAGCCTTCTCCTTTTCACAGATGATTTAAAACGACTTTTTTTAACCGTTTTTGACCCTAACTCAAAAGTTTCAAAAGTGACCAAAATCGGTCAAAAAGTAAAGGCTAACCCCTTTACTTTTTCCGGATTTTTTTCAAAAAATCCAAAAAAAATATTTTTTAGCCAAAATACAGCCTTCTCCTTTTCACAGATGATTTAATACGACTTTTTTTTAACCGTTTTTGACCCTAACTCAAAAGTTTCAAAGTGGACCAAAAATCAGTCAAAAAGTAAAGGCTAAACCCCTTTACTTTTTTTTTTCCGGATTTTTTTCAAAAAATCCAAAAAAATATTTTTAGCCAAAATACAGCCTTCTCCTTTTCACAGATGATTTAAAACGACTTTTTTTTAACCGTTTTTGACCCTAACTCAAAAGTTTCAAAAGTGACCAAAATCGGTCAAAAAGTAAAGGCTAACCCCTTTACTTTTTTTTTTTTCCGGATTTTTTTCAAAAAATCCAAAAATATATATTTTTAGCCAAAATACAGCCTTCTCCTTTTCACATGATGATTTTAAAACGACTTTTTTTAACCGTTTTTGACCTAACTCAAAAAGTTTCAAAAGTGACCAAAATCGGTCAAAAGTAAAGGCTAACCCCTTTACTTTTTTTTTTCCGGATTTTTTTCAAAAAATCCAAAAAAATATTTTTTAGCCAAAATACAGCCTTCTCCTTTTCACAGATGATTTTAAAAGGACTTTTTTTAACCGTTTTGGACCCTAACTCAAAAGTTTCAAAAGTGACAAAAATCGGTCAAAAAGTAAAGGCTAACCCCTTTACTTTTTTTTTTCCGGATTTTTTTCAAAAAATCCAAAAAAATATTTTTAGCCAAAAATACAGCCTTCTCCTTTTCACAGATGATTTAAAACGACTTTTTTTAACCGTTTTTGGACCCTAACTGAAAAGTTTCAAAAGTGACCAAAATCAGTCAAAAAGTAAAGGCTAACCCCTTTACTTTTTTTTTTCCGGATTTTTTTCAAAAAATCCAAAAAAATATTTTTAGCCAAAATACAGCCTTCTCCTTTTCACAGATGATTTAAAAGGACTTTTTTTAACCGTTTTTCACCCTAACTCAAAAGTTTCAAAAGTGACCAAAAATCGGTCAAAAAGTAAAGGCTAACCCCTTTACTTTTTTTTTTCCGGATTTTTTTCAAAAAATCCAAAAAAATATTTTTAGCCAAAATACAGCCTTCTCCTTTTCACAGATGATTTAAAAGGACTTTTTTTAACCGTTTTTCACCCTAACTCAAAAGTTTCATAAAGTGACCAAAATCGGTCAAAAATAAAGGCTAATCCTTTACTTTTTTTTTTCTGGATTTTTTTCAAAAAATCCAAACAAATATTTTTAGCCAAAATACAGCCTTCTCCTTTTCACAGATGATTTAAAACGACTTTTTTTAACCGTTTTTTCACCCTAACTCAAAAGTTTCAAAAGTGACCAAAAATCGGTCAAAATGTAAAGGCTAACCCCTTTACTTTTTTTTTTCGGATTTTTTTCAAAAAATCCAAAAAAATATTTTTAGCCAAAATACAGCCTTCTCCTTTTCACAGATGAATTTAAAAAGGACTTTTTTTAACCGTTTTTCACCCTAACTCAAAAGTTTCAAAAGTGACCAAAATCGGTCAAAACGTAAAGGCTAACCCCTTTACTTTTTTTTTTCCGGATTTTTTTCAAAAAATCCAAAAAAATATTTTTAGCCAAAATACAGCCTTCTCCTTTTCACAGATGATTTAAAACGACTTTTTTTAACCGTTTTTGACCCTAACTCAAAAGTTTCAAAAGTGACCAAAATCGGTCAAAAAGTAAAGGCTAACCCCTTTACTTTTTTTTTTTTCCGGATTTTTTTCAAAAAATCCAAAAAAATATTTTTAGCCAAAATACAGCCTTCTCCTTTTCACAGATGATTTAAAAGGACTTTTTTTAACCGTTTTTCACCCTAACTCAAAAGTTTCAAAAGTGACCAAAATCGTGTCAAAACGTAAAGGCTAACCCCTTTTACTTTTTTTTTTCCGGATTTTTTTCAAAAAATCCAAAAAAATATTTTTAGCCAAAATAACAGCCTTCTCCTTTTCACAGATGATTTAAAAACGACTTTTTTTAACCGTTTTTCACCCTAACTCAAAAGTTTCAAATAGTGACCAAAAATCGGTCAAAAAGTAAAGGCTAACCCCTTTACTTTTTTTTTTCCGGATTTTTTTCAAAAAATCCAAAAAAATATTTTTAGCCAAAATACAGCCTTCTCCTTTTCACAGATGATTTAAAACGACTTTTTTTAACCGTTTTTGACCCTAACTCAAAAGTTTCAAAAGTGACCAAAATCGGTCAAAATGTAAAGGCTAACCCCACTTTACTTTTTTTTTTCCGGATTTTTTTTCAAAAAATCCAAAAAAATATTTTTAGCCAAAATACAGGCTTCTCCTTTTCACAGATGATTTAAAACGACTTTTTTTAACCGTGTTTGACCCTAACTCAAAAAGTTTCAAAAGTGACCAAAATCGGTCAAAAAGTAAAGGCTAACCCCTTTACTTTTTTTTTTCCGGATTTTTTTCAAAAAATCCAAAAAAATATTTTTAGCCAAAATACAGCCTTCTCCTTTTCACAGATGATTTAAAACGACTTTTTTTAACCGTTTTTGACCCTAACTCAAAAAGTTTCCAAAAGTGACCAAAATCGGTCAAAAAGTAAAGGCTAACCCCTTTACTTTTTTTTTTCCGGATTTTTTTCAAAAATCCAAAAAAATATTTTTAGCCAAAATACAGCCTTCTCCTTTTCACAGATGATTTAAAACGACTTTTTTTAACCGTTTTTGACCCTAACTCAAAAGTTTCAAAAGTGACCAAAATCGGTCAAAAAGTAAAGGCTAACCCCTTTACTTTTTTTTTTCCGGATTTTTTTCAAAAAAATCCAAAAAAATATTTTTAGCCAAAATACAGCCTTCTCCTTTTCACAGATGATTTAAAAACGACTTTTTTTAACCGTTTTTGACCCTAACTCAAAAGTTTCAAAAGTGACCAAATCAGTCAAAAAGTAAAGGCTAACCCCTTTACTTTTTTTTTTTCCGGATTTTTTTTCAAAAAATCCAAAAAAATATTTTTAGCCAAAATACAGCCTTCTCCTTTTCCACAGATGATTTAAAAGGACTTTTTTAACCGTTTTTGACCCTAACTCAAAAGTTTCAAAAGTGACCAAAATCGGTCAAAAACGTAAAGGCTAACCCCTTTACTTTTTTTTTTCCGGATTTTTTTCAAAAAATCCAAAACAAATATTTTTAGCCAAAATACAGGCTTCTCCTTTTCACAGATGATTTTAAAACGACTTTTTTTAAACCGTGTTTGACCCTAACTCAAAAGTTTCAAAAGTGGACCAAAATCGGTCAAAAAGTAAAGGCTAACCCCTTTACTTTTTTTTTTCCGGATTTTTTTCAAAAAAATCCAAAAAAATATTTTTAGCCAAAATACAGCCTTCTCCTTTTCACAGATGATTTAAAAGGACTTTTTTTAACGTGTTTGACACCTAACTCAAAAGTTTCAAAAGTGACCAAAATCGGTCAAAAAGTAAAGGCTAACCCCTTTACTTTTTTTTTTTTTCCGGATTTTTTTCAAAAAATCCAAACAAATATTTTTAGCCAAAATACAGCCTTCTCCTTTTCACAGATGATTTTAAAACGACTTTTTTTTAAACGTTTTTGACCCTAACTCAAAAGTTTCAAAAGTGACCAAAATCGGTCAAAAAGTAAAGGCTAACCCCTTTACTTTTTTTTTTCCGGATTTTTTTCAAAAAATCCAAAAAAATATTTTTTAGCCAAAATACAGCCTTCTCCTTTTCACAGATGATTTAAAACGACTTTTTTTAACCGTTTTTGACCCTAACTCAAAAGTTTCAAAAGTGACCAAAATCAGTCAAAAAGTAAAGGCTAACCCCTTTACTTTTTTTTTTCCGGATTTTTTTTCAAAAAATCCAAAAATATTTTTAGCCAAAATACAGCCTTCTCCTTTTCACAGATGATTTTAAAAGGACTTTTTTTAACCGTTTTTTCACCCTAACTCAAAAGTTTCAAAAGTGACCAAAATCGGTCAAAAATAAAGGCTAACCCCTTTACTTTTTTTTTTCCGGATTTGTTTCAAAAAATCCAAAAAAATTTTTTTAGCCAAAATACAGCCTTCTCCTTTTCACAGATGATTTAAAACGACTTTTTTTAACCGTTTTTGACCCTAACTCAAAAGTTTCAAAAGTGACCAAAATCGGTCAAAAAGTAAAGGCTAACCAACCCCTTTACTTTTTTTTTTCCGGATTTTTTTTCAAAAAATCCAAAAAAATATTTTTTAGCCAAAATACAGCCTTCTCCTTTTCACAGATGATGTTAAAACGACTTTTTTTAACCGTTTTTCACCCTAACTCAAAAGTTTCCAAAAAGTGACCAAAATCTGGTCAAAATGTAAAGGCTAACCCCTTTACTTTTTTTTTTCCGGATTTTTTTCAAAAATCCAAAAAAAAAATATTTTTAGCCAAAATACAGCCTTCTCCTTTTCACAGATGATTTAAAACGACTTTTTTTAACCGTTTTTGACCCTAACTCAAAAGTTTCAAAATGTGACCAAAATCGGTCAAAAAGTAAAGGCTAACCCCTTTACTTTTTTTTTTCGGATTTTTTTCAAAAAATCCGAAAAAAATATTTTTAGCCAAAATACAGCCTTCTCCTTTTCACAGATGATTTAAAACGACTTTTTTTAACCGTTTTTGACCCTAACTCAAAAGTTTCAAAAGTGACCAAAATCGGTCAAAAATAAAGGCTAACCCCTTTACTTTTTTTTTTCCGGATTTTTTCAAAAAAATCCAAACAAATATTTTTTAGCCAAAATACAGCCTTCTCCTTTTCACAGATGATTTAAAACGACTTTTTTTAACCGTTTTTTGACCCTAACTCAAAAGTTTCAAAAGTGACCAAAATCAGTCAAAAAAGTAAAGGCTAACCCCTTTACTTTTTTTTTTTCCGGATTTTTTTCAAAAAATCCAAAAAAATATTTTTAGCCAAAATACAGCCTTCTCCTTTTCACAGATGATTTAAAAGGACTTTTTTTAACCGTTTTTCACCCTAACTCAAAAGTTTCAAAAGTGACAAAATCGGTCAAAAAATAAAGGCTAACCCCTTTACTTTTTTTTTTCCGGATTTTTTTCAAAAAAATCCAAACAAATATTTTTAGCCAAAATACAGCCTTCTCCTTTTCACAGATGATTTTAAAACGACTTTTTTTAACCGTTTTTCACCCTAACTCAAAAGTTTCAAAAAGTGACCAAATCGGTCAAATATGTAAAAGGCTAACCCCCCTTTACTTTTTTTTTCCGGATTTTTTTTCAAAAAATCCAAAAAAATATTTTTAGCCAAAATACAGGCTTCTCCTTTTCACAGATGATTTAAAACGACTTTTTTTAACCGTGTTTGACCCTAACTCAAAAGTTTCAAAAGTGACCAAAATCGGTCAAAAAGTAAAGGCTAACCCCTTTACTTTTTTTATTCCGGATTTTTTTCAAAAAATCCAAAAAAAATTTTTTAGCCAAAATACAGCCTTCTCCTTTTCACAGATGATTTAAAACGACTTTTTTTAACCGTTTTTGACCCTAACTCAAAAGTTTCAAAAGTGACCAAAATCGGTCAAAAAGTAAAGGCTAACCCCCTTTACTTTTTTTTTTTCCGGATTTTTTTTCAAAAAATCCAAAAAAATTTTTTTAGCCAAAATACAGCCTTCTCCTTTTCACAGATGATTTAAAACGACTTTTTTTAACCGTTTTTGACCCTAACTCAAAAGTTTCAAAAGTGACCAAAATCAGTCAAAAAGTAAAGGCTAACCCCTTTAATTTTTTTTCCGGATTTTTTTCCAAAAAATCCAAAAAAATATTTTTTATGCCAAAATACAGCCTTTCTCCTTTTCACCAGATGATTTAAAACGACTTTTTTTTAACCGTTTTTTCACACCTAACTCAAAAGTTTCAAAAGTGACCAAAATCGGTCAAAATGTAAAGGCTAACCCCTTTACTTTTTTTTTTCCGGATTTTTTTCAAAAAATCCAAAAAAATATTTTATTTTTAGCCAAAATTACAGCCTTCTCCTTTTCACAGATGATTTTAAAACGACTTTTTTTAACCGTTTTTGACCCTAACTCAAAAGTTTCAAAAGTGACCAAAATCGGTCAAAAAATAAAGGCTAACCCCTTTACTTTTTTTTTTCCGGATTTTTTTCAAAAAAATCCAAACAAATATTTTTAGCCAAAATACAGCCTTCTCCTTTTCACAGATGATTTAAAACGACTTTTTTTAACCGTTTTTGACCCTAACTCAAAAGTTTCAAAAGTGACCAAAATCGGTCAAAAAGTAAAGGCTAAACCCCTTTACTTTTTTTTTTCCGGATTTTTTTCAAAAAATCCAAAAAAATATTTTTAGCCAAAAATACAGCCTTCTCCTTTTCACAGATGATTTTAAAACGACTTTTTTTAACCGTTTTTGACCCTAACTCAAAAGGTTTCAAAAGTGACCAAAATCAGTCAAATAAAGTAAAGGCTAACCCCTTTACTTTTTTTTTTTTCCGGATTTTTTTCAAAAAATCCAAAAAAATATTTTTAGCCAAAATACTGCCTTCTCCTTTTCACAGATGATTTAAAAGGACTTTTTTTAACCGTTTTCACCGTAACTCAAAAGTTTCAAAAGTGACCAAAATCGGTCAAAACGTAAAGGCTAACCCCTTTACTTTTTTTTTTCCGGATTTTTTTCAAAAAATCCAAAAAAATTATTTTTAGCCACAAATACAGCCTTCTCCTTTTCACAGATGATTTAAAACGACTTTTTTTAACCGTTTTTCACCCTAACTCAAAAGTTTCAAAAGTGACCAAAATCGGTCAAAAAGTAAAGGCTAACCCCTTTACTTTTTTTTTTCCGGATTTTTTTCAAAAAATCCAAAACAAATATTTTTAGCCAAAATACAGCCTTCTCTTTTTCACAGATGATTTAAAACGACTTTTTTTAACCGTTTTTCACCACTAACTCAAAAGTTTCAAAAGTGACCAAAATCGGTCAAAATGTAAAGGCTAACCCCCTTTACTTTTTTTTTTCCGGATTTTTTTCAAAAAATCCAAAAAAATATTTTTAGCCAAAATACAGGCTTCTCCTTTTCACAGATGATTTAAAACGACTTTTTTTTAACCGTGTTTGACCCTAACTCAAAAGTTTCAAAAGTGACCAAAATCGGTCAAAAAGTAAAAGGCTAACCACCTTTACTTTTTTTTTTCCGGAATTTTTTTCAAAAAATCCAAAAAAATATTTTTAGCCAAAATACAGCCTTCTCCTTTTCACAGATGATTTAAAACGACTTTTTTTAACCGTTTTTGACCCTAACTCAAAAGTTTCAAAAAGTGACCAAAATCAGTCAAAAAGTAAAGGCTAACCCCTTTACTTTTTTTTTTTCCGGATTTTTTTCAAAAATCCAAAAAAATTATTTTTAGCCAAAATACAGCCTTCTCCTTTTCACAGATGATTTTAAAAGGACTTTTTTTAACCGTTTTTTCACCCTAACTCAAAAGTTTCAAAAGTGACCAAAATCGGTCAAAACGTAAAGGCTAACCCCTTTTACTTTTTTTTTTCCGGATTTTTTTCAAAAAATCCAAAAAAAATATTTTTAGCCAAAATACAGCCTTCTCCTTTTCACAGATGATTTAAAAGGACTTTTTTTTAACCGTTTTTCACCCTAACTCAAAAGTTTCCAAAAGTGACCAAAATCGGTCAAAAAATAAAGGCTAACCCCTTTACTTTTTTTTTTTCCGGATTTTTTTCAAAAAATCCAAACAAATATTTTTTAGCCAAAATACAGCCTTCTCCTTTTCACAGATGATTTTAAAACGACTTTTTTTAACCGTTTTTCACCCTAACTTCAAAAGTTTCAAAAGTGACCAAAATCGGTCAAAAATGTAAAGGCTAACCCCCCTTTACTTTTTTTTTTCCGGATTTTTTTCAAAAAATCCAAAAAAATATTTTTTAGCCAAAATACAGCCTTCTCCTTTTCACAGATGATTTAAAACGACTTTTTTTAACCGTTTTTGACCCTAACTCAAAAGTTTCAAAAGTGACCAAAATCAGTCAAAAAGTAAAGGCTAACCCCTTTAATTTTTTTTTCCGGATTTTTTTCCAAAAATCCAAAAAAAATATTTTTGTAGCCAAAATACAGCCTTCTTCCTTTTCACAGATGATTTAAAACGACTTTTTTTAACCGTTTTTCAACCTAACTCAAAAGTTTCAAAAAGTGACCATAATCGGTCAAAATGTAAAGGCTAACCCCTTTACTTTTTTTTTTCCGGATTTTTTTCAAAAAATCCAAAAAAATATTTTTTAGCCAAAATACAGCCTTCTCCTTTTCACAGATGATTTAAAAACGACTTTTTTTTAACCGTTTTTGACCCTAACTCAAAAGTTTCAAAAGTGACCAAAATCGGTCAAAAAGTAAAGGCTAACCCCCTTTACTTTTTTTTTTCCGGATTTTTTTCAAAAAATCCAAAAAAATATTTTTAGCCAAAATACAGCCTTCTCCTTTTCACAGATGATTTAAAACGACTTTTTTTAACCGTTTTTGACCCTAACTCAAAAGTTTCAAAAGTGACCAAAATCATGTCAAAAAGTAAAGGCTAACCCCTTTTACTTTTTTTTTTCCGGATTTTTTTTCAAAAAATCCAAAAAAAATATTTTTAGCCAAAATACAGCCTTCTCCTTTTCACAGATGATTTAAAAGGACTTTTTTTAAACCGTTTTTCACCCTAACTCAAAAGTTTCAAAAGTGACCAAAATCGGTCAAAAATAAAGGCTAAACCCCTTTACTTTTTTTTTTTCCGGATTTGTTTTCAAAAAATCCAAACAAATATTTTTAGCCAAAATACTGCCTTCTCCTTTTCACAGTTGATTTAAAACGACTTTTTTTAACCGTTTTTGACCCTAACTCAAAAGTTTCAAAAAGTGACCAAAATCGGTCAAAAAGTAAAGGCTAACCCCTTTACTTTTTTTTTTCCGGATTTTTTTCCAAAAATCCAAAAAAATATTTTTAGCCAAAATACAGCCTTCTCCTTTTCACAGATGATTTAAAAACGACTTTTTTTAACCGTTTTTAAACCTAACTCAAAAAGTTTCAAAAGTGACCAAAATCGGTCAAAATGTAAAGGCTAACCCTTTACTTTTTTTTTTCCGGATTTTTTTCAAAAAATCCAAAAAATATTTTTAGCCAAAATACAGCCTTCTCCTTTTCACAGATGATGTAAAACGACTTTTTTTAACCGTTTTTGACCCTAACTCAAAAGTTTTCAAAAGTGACCAAAATCGGTCAAAAAAGTAAAGGCTAACCCCTTTACTTTTTTTTTTCCGGATTTTTTTCAAAAAAATCCGAAAAAAATATTTTTTAGCCAAAATACAGCCTTCTCCTTTTCACAGATGATTTAAAACGACTTTTTTTAACCGTTTTTGACCCTAACTCAAAAAGTTTCAAAAGTGACCAAAATCGGTTCAAAAATAAAGGCTAACCCCCTTTACTTTTTTTTTTTTCCGGATTTTTTTCAAAAAATCCAAACAAATATTTTTAGCCAAAAATACAGCCTTCTCCTTTTCACAGATGATTTAAAACGACTTTTTTTAACCGTTTTTGACCCTAACTCAAAAGTTTCAAAAGTGACCAAAATCAGTCAAAAAGTAAAGGCTAACCCCTTTACTTTTTTTTTTTCCGGATTTTTTTCAAAAAATCCAAAAAAATATTTTTAGCCAAAATACAGGCCTTCTCCTTTTCACAGATGATTTAAAAGGACTTTTTTTAAACCGTTTTTCACCCTAACTCAAAAGTTTCAAAAGTGACCAAAATCGGTCAAAAATAAAGGCTAACCCCTTTACTTTTTTTTTTTCCGGATTTTTTTCAAAAAATCCAAACAAATATTTTTAGCCAAAATACTGCCTTCTCCTTTTCACAGATGATTTAAAACGACTTTTTTTAACCGTTTTTCACCCTAACTCAAAAGTTTCAAAAGTGACCCAAAAATCGGTCATAAATGTAAAGGCTAACCCCCCTTTACTTTTTTTTTTCCGGATTTTTTTCAAAAAATCCAAAAAAAATATTTTTTAGCCAAAATACAGGCTTCTCCTTTTTCACAGATGATTTTAAAACGACTTTTTTTAACCGTGTTTGACCCTAACTCAAAAGTTTCAAAAGTGACCAAAATCGGTTCAAAAAGTAAAGGCTAACCCCTTTACTTTTTTTATTTCCGGATTTTTTTCTAAAAAATCCAAAAAAAATTTTTTAGCCAAAATACAGCCTTCTCCTTTTCACAGATGATTTAAAACGACTTTTTTTAACCGTTTTTGACCCTAACTCAAAAGTTTCAAAAGTGACCAAAATCGGTCAAAAAGTAAAGGCTAACCAACCCCTTTACTTTTTTTTTTCCGGATTTTTTTCCAAAAATCCAAAAAATTTTTTTTTAGCCAAAATTACAGCCTTCTCCTTTTCACAGATGATTTTAAAACGACTTTTTTTAACCGTTTTTGACCCTAACTCAAAAGTTTTCAAAAGTGACCAAAATCAGTCAAAAAGTAAAGGCTAACCCCTTTAATTTTTTTTTTTCCGGATTTTTTTCCAAAATCCAAAAAAATATTTTTAGCCAAAATTACAGCCCTTCTCCTTTTCACAGATGATTTAAAACGACTTTTTTTAACCGTTTTTCAACCTAACTCAAAAGTTTCAAAAGTGACCAAAATCGGTCAAAATGTAAAGGCTAACCCCTTTACTTTTTTTTTTCCGGATTTTTTTCAAAAAATCCAAAAAAATATTTTTAGCCAAAATACAGCCTTCTCTTTTCACAGATGATTTTAAAACGACTTTTTTTAACCGTTTTTGACCCTAACTCAAAAGTTTCAAAAGTGACCAAAATCGGTCAAAAATTAAAGGCTAACCCCTTTACTTTTTTTTTTCCGGATTTTTTTCAAAAAATCCAAAACAAATATTTTTAGCCAAAATACAGCCTTCTCCTTTTCACAGATGATTTAAAACGACTTTTTTTAACCGTTTTTGACCCTAACTCAAAAGTTTCAAAAGTGACCAAAATCGGTCAAAAAGTAAAGGCTAACCCCTTTACTTTTTTTTTTCCGGATTTTTTTCAAAAAATCCAAAAAAATATTTTTAGCCAAAATACAGCCTTCTCCTTTTCACAGATGATTTAAAACGACTTTTTTTAACCGTTTTTGACCCTAACTCAAAAGTTTCAAAAGTGACCAAAATCAGTCAAAAAGTAAAGGCTAACCCCTTTACTTTTTTTTTTTCCGGATTTTTTTCAAAAAATCCAAAAAAATATTTTTAGCCAAAATACTGCCTTCTCCTTTTCACAGATGATTTAAAAGGACTTTTTTAACCGTTTTTCACCGTAACTCAAAAGTTTCAAAAGTGACCAAAATCGGTCAAAACGTAAAGGCTAACCCCTTTACTTTTTTTTTTCCGGATTTTTTTCAAAAAATCCAAAAAAATATTTTTAGCCAAAATACAGCCTTCTCCTTTTCACAGATGATTTAAAAGGACTTTTTTTAACCGTTTTTCACCCTAACTCAAAAGTTTCAAAAGTGACCAAAATCGGTCAAAAATAAAGGCTAACCCCTTTACTTTTTTTTTTCCGGATTTTTTTCAAAAAATCCAAACAAATATTTTTAGCCAAAATACAGCCTTCTCCTTTTCACAGATGATTTAAAACGACTTTTTTTAACCGTTTTTCACCCTAACTCAAAAGTTTCAAAAGTGACCAAAATCGGTCAAATGTAAAGGCTAAACCCCCTTTACTTTTTTTTTTCCGGATTTTTTTCAAAAAATCCAAAAAAATATTTTTAGCCAAAATACAGCCTTCTCCTTTTCACAGATGATTTAAAACGACCTTTTTTAACCGTGTTTGACCCTAACTCAAAAGTTTCAAAAGTGACCAAAATCGGTCAAAAAGTAAAGGCTAAACCCCTTTACTTTTTTTTTTCCGGATTTTTTTCAAAAAATCCAAAAAAATATTTTTAGCCAAAATACAGCCTTCTCCTTTTCACAGATGATTTAAACGACTTTTTTTAACCGTTTTTGACCCTAACTCAAAAGTTTCAAAAGTGACCAAAAATCGGTCAAAAAGTAAAGGCTAACCCCTTTACTTTTTTTTTTCCGGATTTTTTTCAAAAAATCAAAAAAAATATTTTTAGCCAAAATACAGCCTTTTCCTTTTCACAGATGATTTAAAAGGACTTTTTTTAACCGTTTTTCACCCTAACTCAAAAGTTTCAAAAGTGACCAAAATCGGTCAAAACGTAAAGGCTAACCCCTTTACTTTTTTTTTTCCGGATTTTTTTCAAAAAATCCAAAAAAATATTTTTAGCCAAAATACAGCCTTCTCCTTTTCACAGATGATTTAAAAGGACTTTTTTTAACCGTTTTTCACCCTAACTCAAAAGTTTCAAAAGTGACCAAAATCGGTCAAAAAGTAAAGGCTAACCCCTTTACTTTTTTTTTTTCCGGATTTTTTTCAAAAAATCCAAAAAAATATTTTTAGCCAAAATACAGCCTTCTCCTTTTCACAGATGATTTAAAACGACTTTTTTTAACCGTTTTTCACCCTAACTCAAAAGTTTCAAAAGTGACCAAAATCGGTCAAAATGTAAAGGCTAACCCCCCTTTACTTTTTTTTTTCCGGATTTTTTTCAAAAAATCCAAAAAAATATTTTTAGCCAAAATACAGGCTTCTCCTTTTCACAGATGATTTAAAACGACTTTTTTTAACCGTGTTTGACCCTAACTCAAAAGTTTCAAAAGTGACCAAAATCGGTCAAAAAGTAAAGGCTAACCCCTTTACTTTTTTTTTTTCCGGATTTTTTTCAAAAAATCCAAAAAAATATTTTTAGCCAAAATACAGCCTTCTCCTTTTCACAGATGATTTAAAACGACTTTTTTTAACCGTTTTTGACCCTAACTCAAAAGTTTCAAAAGTGACCAAAATCAGTCAAAAAGTAAAGGCTAACCCCTTTACTTTTTTTTTTTCCGGATTTTTTTCAAAAAATCCAAAAAAATATTTTTAGCCAAAATACAGGCTTCTCCTTTTCACAGATGATTTAAAACGACTTTTTTTAACCGTGTTTGACCCTAACTCAAAAGTTTCAAAAGTGACCAAAATCGGTCAAAAAGTAAAGGCTAAACCCCTTTACTTTTTTTTTTCCGGATTTTTTCAAAAAATCCAAAAAAATATTTTTAGCCAAAATACAGCCTTCTCCTTTTCACAGATTTAAAAGGACTTTTTTTAACCGTTTTTGACCCTAACTCAAAAGTTTCAAAAGTGACCAAAATCGGTCAAAAACGTAAAGGCTAACCCCTTTACTTTTTTTATTCCGGATTTTTTTCAAAAAATCCAAAAAAAATTTTTTAGCCAAAATACAGCCTTCTCCTTTTCACAGATGATTTAAAACGACTTTTTTTAACCGTTTTTGACCCTAACTCAAAAGTTTCAAAAGTGACCAAAATCGGTCAAAAAGTAAAGGCTAACCAACCCCTTTACTTTTTTTTTTCCGGATTTTTTTCAAAAAATCCAAAAAATTTTTTTAGCCAAAATACAGCCTTCTCCTTTTCACAGATGATTTAAAACGACTTTTTTTAACCGTTTTTGACCCTAACTCAAAAGTTTCAAAAGTGACCAAAATCAGTCAAAAAGTAAAGGCTAACCCCTTTAATTTTTTTTTCCGGATTTTTTTCCAAAAATCCAAAAAAATATTTTTAGCCAAAATACAGCCTTCTCCTTTTCACAGATGATTTAAAACGACTTTTTTTAACCGTTTTTCAACCTAACTCAAAAGTTTCAAAAGTGACCAAAATCGGTCAAAATGTAAAGGCTAACCCCTTTACTTTTTTTTTTTCCGGATTTTTTTCAAAAAATCCAAAAAAATATTTTTAGCCAAAATACAGCCTTCTCCTTTTCACAGATGATTTAAAACGACTTTTTTTAACCGTTTTTGACCCTAACTCAAAAGTTTCAAAAGTGACCAAAATCGGTCAAAAATTAAAGGCTAACCCTTTACTTTTTTTTTTCCGGATTTTTTTCAAAAAAATCCAAACAAATATTTTTAGCCAAATACAGCCTTCTCCTTTTCACAGATGATTTTAAAACGACTTTTTTTAACCGTTTTTGACCCTAACTCAAAAGTTTCAAAAGTGACCAAAATCGGTCAAAAAGTAAAGGCTAACCCCTTTACTTTTTTTTTTCCGGATTTTTTTCAAAAAATCCAAAAAATTATTTTTAGCCAAAATACAGCCTTCTCCTTTTCACAGATGATTTTAAACGACTTTTTTTAACCGTTTTTGACCCTAACTCAAAAGTTTCAAAAGTGACCAAAATCAGTCAAAAAGTAAAGGCTAACCCCTTTACTTTTTTTTTTTCCGGATTTTTTCAAAAAATCAAAAAAAATATTTTTAGCCAAAATACAGCCTTCTCCTTTTCACAGATGATTTAAAAGGACTTTTTTAAACCGTTTTTTCACCCTAACTCAAAAGTTTCAAAAGTGACCAAAATCGGTCAAAACGTAAAGGCTAACCCCTTTACTTTTTTTTTCCGGATTTTTTTCAAAAAATCCAAAAAAATATTTTTAGCCAAAATACAGCTTCTCCTTTTCACAGATGATTTAAAAGGACTTTTTTTAACCGTTTTTCACCCTAACTCAAAAGTTTCAAAGTGACCAAAATCGGTCAAAAATAAAGGCTAACCCCTTTACTTTTTTTTTTCCGGATTTTTTTCAAAAAATCCAAACAAAATATTTTTAGCCAAAATACAGCCTTCTCCTTTTCACAGATGATTTAAAACGACTTTTTTTTAACCGTTTTTCACCCTAACTCAAAAGTTTCAAAAGTGGACCAAAATCGGTCAAAATGTAAAGGCTAACCCCTTTACTTTTTTTTTTCCGGATTTTTTTCAAAAAATCCAAAAAAATATTTTTAGCAAAATACAGGCTTCTCCTTTTCACAGATGATTTAAAACGACTTTTTTAACCGTGTTTGACCCTAACTCAAAAGTTTCAAAAGTGACCAAAATCGGTCAAAAAGTAAAGGCTAACCACTTTACTTTTTTTTTTTCCGGATTTTTTTCAAAAAAATCCAAAAAAATATTTTTAGCCAAAATACAGCCTTCTCCTTTTCACAGATGATTTAAAGGACTTTTTTAAACCGTTTTTGACCCTAACTCAAAAGTTTCAAAAGTGACCAAAATCGGTCAAAACGTAAAGGCTAACCCCTTTACTTTTTTTTTTCCGGATTTTTTTCAAAAATCCAAAAAAAATATTTTTTAGCCAAAATACAGCCTTCTCCTTTTCACAGATGATTTAAAAGGACTTTTTTTAACCGTTTTTCACCCTAACTCAAAAGTTTCAAAAGTGACCAAAATCGGTCAAAAATAAAGGCTAACCCCTTTACTTTTTTTTTTCCGGATTTTTTTCAAAAAAATCCAAAAAAATTTTTTAGCCAAAATACAGCCTTCTCCTTTTCACAGATGATTTAAAACGACTTTTTTTTAACCGTTTTTGACCCTAACTCAAAAGTTTCAAAAGTGACCAAAATCAGTCAAAAAAGTAAAGGCTAACCCCTTTACTTTTTTTTTCCGGATTTTTTTCCAAAAATCCAAAAAAATATTTTTAGCCAAAATACAGCCTTCTCCTTTTCACAGATGATTTAAAACGACTTTTTTTAACCGTTTTTCAACCTAACTCAAAAGTTTCAAAAGTGACCAAAATCGGTCAAAATGTAAAGGCTAACCCCTTTACTTTTTTTTTTCCGGATTTTTTTCAAAAAATCCAAAAAAAATTTTTTAGCCAAAATACAGCCTTCTCCTTTTCACAGATGATTTTAAAAGGACTTTTTTTAACCGTTTTTCACCCTAACTCAAAAGTTTCAAAAGTGACCAAAATCGGTCAAAACGTAAAGGCTAACCCCTTTACTTTTTTTTTTCCGGATTTTTTTCAAAAAATCCAAAAAATATTTTTAGCCAAAATACAGCCTTCTCCTTTTCACAGATGATTTAAAAGGACTTTTTTTAACCGTTTTTCACCCTAACTCAAAAGTTTCAAAAGTGACCAAAATCGGTCAAAAATAAAGGCTAACCCCTTTACTTTTTTTTTTCTGGATTTTTTTCAAAAAATCCAAACAAATATTTTTAGCCAAAATACAGCCTTCTCCTTTTCACAGATGATTTAAAACGACTTTTTTTAACCGTTTTTCACCCTAACTCAAAAGTTTCAAAAGTGACCAAAATCGGTCAAAATGTAAAGGCTAACCCCTTTACTTTTTTTTTTCCGGATTTTTTTCAAAAAATCCAAAAAAATATTTTTAGCCAAAATACAGCCTTCTCCTTTTCACAGATGATTTAAAAGGACTTTTTTTAACCGTTTTTCACCCTAACTCAAAAGTTTCAAAAGTGACCAAAATCGGTCAAAACGTAAAGGCTAACCCCTTTACTTTTTCCGGATTTTTTTCAAAAAATCCAAAAAAATATTTTTAGCCAAAATACAGCCTTCTCCTTTTCACAGATGATTTAAAACGACTTTTTTTAACCGTTTTTGACCCTAACTCAAAAGTTTCAAAAGTGACCAAAATCAGTCAAAAGTAAAGGCTAACCCTTTACTTTTTTTTTTCCGGATTTTTTTCAAAAAATCCAAACAAATATTTTTAGCCAAAATACAGCCTTCTCCTTTTCACAGATGATTTAAAAACGACTTTTTTTAACCGTTTTTCAACCTAACTCAAAAGTTTCAAAAGTGACCAAAATCGGTCAAAATGTAAAGGCTAACCCCTTTACTTTTTTTTTTCCGGATTTTTTTCAAAAAATCCAAAAAAATATTTTTAGCCAAAATACAGCCTTCTCCTTTTCACAGATGATGTAAAACGACTTTTTTTAACCGTTTTTGACCCTAACTCAAAAGTTTCAAAAGTGACCAAAATCGGTCAAAAAGTAAAGGCTAACCCCTTTACTTTTTTTTTTTCCGGATTTTTTTTCAAAAAATCCGAAAAAAATATTTTTAGCACAAAATACAGCCTTCTCCTTTTCACAGATGATTTAAAACGACTTTTTTTAACCGTTTTTGACCCTAACTCAAAAGTTTCAAAAGTGACCAAAATCGGTCAAAAATAAAGGCTAACCCCTTTACTTTTTTTTTTCCGGATTTTTTTCAAAAAATCCAAACAAATATTTTTAGCCAAAATACAGCCTTCTCCTTTTCACAGATGATTTAAAACGACTTTTTTTAACCGTTTTTGACCCTAACTCAAAAGTTTCAAAAGTGACCAAAATCGGTCAAAAAGTAAAGGCTAACCCCTTTACTTTTTTTTTTCCGGATTTTTTTCAAAAATCCAAAAAAATATTTTTAGCCAAAATACAGCCTTCTCCTTTTCACAGATGATTTAAAACGACTTTTTTTAACCGTTTTTGACCCTAACTCAAAAGTTTCAAAAGTGACCAAAATCAGTCAAAAAGTAAAGGCTAACCCCTTTACTTTTTTTTTTCCGGATTTTTTTCAAAAAATCCAAAAAAATATTTTTAGCCAAAATACTGCCTTCTCCTTTTCACAGATGATTTAAAAGGACTTTTTTAACCGTTTTTCACCCTAACTCAAAAGTTTCAAAAGTGACCAAAATCGGTCAAAACGTAAAAGGCTAACCCCTTTACTTTTTTTTTTCCGGATTTTTTTCAAAAAATCCAAAAAAATATTTTTTAGCCAAAATACAGCCTTCTCCTTTTCACAGATGATTTAAAAGGACTTTTTTTAACCGTTTTTTCACCCTAACTCAAAAGTTTCAAAAGTGACCAAAATCGGTCAAAAAGTAAAGGCTAACCCCTTTACTTTTTTTTTTCCGGATTTTTTTCAAAAAATCCAAAACAAATATTTTTAGCCAAAATACAGCCTTCTCCTTTTCACAGATGATTTTAAAACGACTTTTTTTAACCGTTTTTCACCCTAACTCAAAAGTTTCAAAAGTGACCAAAATCGGTCAAAATGTAAAGGCTAACCCCTTTACTTTTTTTTTTCCGGATTTTTTTCAAAAAAATCCAAAAAAATATTTTTAGCCAAAATACAGGCTTCTCCTTTTCACAGATGATTTAAAACGACTTTTTTTTAACCGTGTTTGACCCTAACTCAAAAGTTTCAAAAGTGACCAAAATCGGTCAAAAAGTAAAGGCTAACCCCTTTACTTTTTTTTTTTCCGGATTTTTTTCAAAAAATCCAAAAAAAATATTTTTAGCCAAAATACAGCCTTCTCCTTTTCACAGATGATTTAAAACGACTTTTTTTAACCGTTTTTGACCCTAACTCAAAAGTTTCAAAAGTGACCAAAATCAGTCAAAAAGTAAAGGCTAACCCCTTTACTTTTTTTTTTTTCCGGATTTTTTTCAAAAAATCCAAAAAAATATTTTTAGCCAAAATACAGGCTTCTCCTTTTCACAGATGATTTAAAACGACTTTTTTTAACCGTGTTTGACCCTAACTCAAAAGTTTCAAAAGTGACCAAAATCGGTCAAAAAGTAAAGGCTAACCCCTTTACTTTTTTTTTTCCGGATTTTTTTCAAAAAATCCAAAAAAATATTTTTAGCCAAAATACAGCCTTCTCCTTTTCACAGATGATTTAAAAGGACTTTTTTAAACCGTTTTTGACCCTAACTCAAAAGTTTCAAAAGTGACCAAAATCGGTCAAAACGTAAAGGCTAACCCCTTTACTTTTTTTATTCCGGATTTTTTTCAAAAAATCCAAAAAAAAATTTTTAGCCAAAATACAGCCTTCTCCTTTTCACAGATGATTTAAAACGACTTTTTTTAACCGTTTTTGACCCTAACTCAAAAGTTTCAAAAGTGACCAAAATCGGTCAAAAAGTAAAGGCTAACCAACCCCTTTACTTTTTTTTTTCCGGATTTTTTTCAAAAAATCCAAAAAAATTTTTTTAGCCAAAATACAGCCTTCTCCTTTTCACAGATGATTTAAAACGACTTTTTTTAACCGTTTTTGACCCTAACTCAAAAGTGACCAAAATCAGTCAAAAAGTAAAGGCTAACCCCTTTAATTTTTTTTTCCGGATTTTTTTCCAAAAATCCAAAAAAATATTTTTAGCCAAAATACAGCCTTCTCCTTTTCACAGATGATTTAAAACGACTTTTTTTAACCGTTTTCAACTAACTCAAAAGTTTCAAAAGTGACCAAAATCGGTCCAAAATGTAAAGGCTAACCCCTTTACTTTTTTTTTTCCGGATTTTTTTCAAAAAATCCAAAAAAATATTTTTAGCCAAAATACAGCCTTCTCCTTTTCACAGATGATTTAAAACGACTTTTTTTAACCGTTTTTGACCCTAACTCAAAAGTTTCAAAAGTGACCAAAATCGGTCAAAAAGTAAAGGCTAACCCCTTTACTTTTTTTTTTTCCGGATTTTTTTTCAAAAAATCAGAAAAAATATTTTTAGCCAAAATACAGCCTTCTCCTTTTCACAGATGATTTAAAACGACTTTTTTTAACCGTTTTTGACCCTAACTCAAAAGTTTCAAAAGTGACCAAAATCGGTCAAAAAGTAAAGGCTAACTAACCCCTTTACTTTTTTTTTTCCGGATTTTTTTCAAAAAATCCAAAAAAATATTTTTAGCCAAAATACAGCCTTCTCCTTTTCACAGATGATTTAAAACGACTTTTTTTAACCGTTTTTGACCCTAACTCAAAGTTTCAAAAGTGACCAAAATTCAGTCAAAAAGTAAAGGCTAACCCCTTTACTTTTTTTTTTTTCCGGATTTTTTTTCAAAAAATCCAAAAAAAATATTTTTAGCCAAAATACAGCCTTCTCCTTTTCACAGATTATTTAAAAGGACTTTTTTAACCGTTTTTCACCCTAACTCAAAAGTTTCAAAAGTGACCAAAATCGGTCAAAACGTAAAGGCTAACCCCTTTACTTTTTTTTTTTCCGGATTTTTTTCAAAAAATCCAAAAAAATATTTTTAGCCAAAATACAGCCTTCTCCTTTTCACAGATGATTTAAAAGGACTTTTTTTAACCGTTTTTCACCCTAACTCAAAAGTTTCAAAAGTGACCAAAATCGGTCAAAAATAAAGGCTAACCCCTTTACTTTTTTTTTTTCCGGATTTTTTTCAAAAAATCCAAACAAATATTTTTAGCCAAAAATACAGCCTTCTCCTTTTCACAGATGATTTAAAACGACTTTTTTTAACCGTTTTTCACCCTAACTCAAAAGTTTCAAAAGTGACCAAAATCGGTCAAAATGTAAAGGCTAACCCCTTTACTTTTTTTTTTCCGGATTTTTTTCAAAAAATCCAAAAAAATATTTTTAGCCAAAATACAGGCCTTCTCCTTTTCACAGATGATTTAAAACGACTTTTTTTAACCGTGTTTGACCCTAACTCAAAAGTTTCAAAAGTGACCAAAATCGGTCAAAAAGTAAAGGCTAACCCCTTTACTTTTTTTTTTTCCGGATTTTTTTCAAAAAATCCAAAAAAAATATTTTTAGCCAAAATACAGCCTTCTCCTTTTCACAGATGATTTAAAAGGACTTTTTTTAAACCGTTTTTGACCCTAACTCAAAAGTTTCAAAAGTGACCAAAATCGGTCAAAACGTAAAGGCTAACCCCTTTACTTTTTTTTATTCCGGATTTTTTTCAAAAAATCCAAAAAAATATTTTTAGCCAAAATACAGCCTTCTCCTTTTCACAGATGATTTAAAGGACTTTTTTTAACCGTTTTTCACCTAACTCAAAAGTTTCAAAAGTGACCAAAATCGGTCAAAAATAAAGGCTAACCCCTTTTACTTTTTTTTTTCCGGATTTTTTTCAAAAAATCCAAAAAAAATTTTTTTAGCCAAAATACAGCCTTCTCCTTTTCACAGATGATTTAAAACGACTTTTTTTAACCGTTTTTGACCCTAACTCAAAAGTTTCAAAAGTGACCAAAATCAGTCAAAAAGTAAAGGCTAACCCCTTTACTTTTTTTTTCCGGATTTTTTTCCAAAAATCCAAAAAAATATTTTTAGCCAAAATACAGCCTTCTCCTTTTCACAGATGATTTAAAACGACTTTTTTTAACCGTTTTTCAACCTAACTCAAAAGTTTCAAAAGTGACCAAAATCGGTCAAAATGTAAAGGCTAACCCCTTTACTTTTTTTTTTCCGGATTTTTTTCAAAAAATCCAAAAAAATATTTTTAGCCAAAATACAGCCTTCTCCTTTTCACAGATGATGTAAACGACTTTTTTTAACCGTTTTTGACCCTAACTCAAAAAGTTTCAAAAGTGACCAAAATCGGTCAAAACGTAAAGGCTAACCCCTTTACTTTTTTTTTTTCCGGATTTTTTTCAAAAAATCCAAAAAAATATTTTTAGCCAAAATACAGCCTTCTCCTTTTCACAGATGATTTAAAACGACTTTTTTTAACCGTTTTTGACCCTAACTGAAAAGTTTCAAAAGTGACCAAAATCAGTCAAAAAGTAAAGGCTAACCCCTTTACTTTTTTTTTTCCGGATTTTTTTCAAAAAATCCAAAAAAATATTTTTAGCCAAAATACAGCCTTCTCCTTTTCACAGATGATTTAAAAGGACTTTTTTTAACCGTTTTTCACCCTAACTCAAAAGTTTCAAAAGTGACCAAAATCGGTCAAAACGTAAAGGCTAACCCCTTTACTTTTTTTTTTCCGGATTTTTTTCAAAAAATCCAAAAAAATATTTTTAGCCAAAATACAGCCTTCTCCTTTTCACAGATGATTTAAAAGGACTTTTTTTAACCGTTTTTCACCCTAACTCAAAAGTTTCAAAAGTTGACCAAAATCGGTCAAAACGTAAAGGCTAACCCCTTTACTTTTTCCGGATTTTTTTCAAAAAATCCAAAAAAATATTTTTAGCCAAAAATACAGCCTTCTCCTTTTCACAGATGATTTAAAACGACTTTTTTAACCGTTTTTGACCCTAACTCAAAAGTTTCAAAAGTGACCAAAATCAGTCAAAAAGTAAAGGCTAACCCCTTTACTTTTTTTTTTCCGGATTTTTTTCAAAAAATCCAAACAAATATTTTTAGCCAAAATACAGCCTTCTCCTTTTCACAGATGATTTTTAAAACGACTTTTTTTTAACCGTTTTTCACCCTAACTCAAAAGTTTCAAAAGTGACCAAAATCGGTCAAAATGTAAAGGCTAACCCCTTTACTTTTTTTTTTCCGGATTTTTTTCAAAAAATCCAAACAAATATTTTTAGCCAAAATACAGGCTTCTCCTTTTCACAGATGATTTAAAACGACTTTTTTTAACCGTGTTTGACCCTAACTCAAAAGTTTCAAAAGTGACCAAAATCGGTCAAAAAGTAAAGGCTAACCCCTTTACTTTTTTTTTTCCGGATTTTTTTCAAAAAATCCAAAAAAATATTTTTAGCCAAAATACAGCCTTCTCCTTTTCACAGATGATTTAAAACGACTTTTTTTAACCGTTTTTGACCCTAACTCAAAAGTTTCAAAAGTGACCAAAATCGGTCAAAAAGTAAAGGCTAACCCCTTTACTTTTTTTTTCTGTATTTTTTTCAAAAAATCCAAAAAAAATATTTTTAGCCAAAATACAGCCTTCTCCTTTTCACAGATGATTTAAAAGGACTTTTTTTAACCGTTTTTGACCCTAACTCAAAAGTTTCAAAAGTGACCAAAATCAGTCAAAAAGTAAAGGCTAACCCCTTTACTTTTTTTTTTTTCCGGATTTTTTTCAAAAAATCCAAAAAAATATTTTTAGCCAAAATACAGCCTTCTCCTTTTCACAGATGATTTAAAAGGACTTTTTTAACCGTTTTTCACCCTAACTCAAAAGTTTCAAAAGTGACCAAAATCGGTCAAAACGTAAAGGCTAACCCCTTTACTTTTTTTTTTTCCGGATTTTTTTCAAAAAATCCAAAAAAATATTTTTAGCCAAAATACAGCCTTCTCCTTTTCACAGATGATTTAAAAGGACTTTTTTTAACCGTTTTTCACCCTAACTCAAAAGTTTCAAAAGTGACCAAAATCGGTCAAAAATAAAGGCTAACCCCTTTACTTTTTTTTTTCCGGATTTTTTTCAAAAAATCCAAACAAATATTTTTAGCCAAAATACAGCCTTCTCCTTTTCACAGATGATTTAAAACGACTTTTTTTAACCGTTTTTCACCCTAACTCAAAAGTTTCAAAAGTGACCAAAATCGGTCAAAATGTAAAGGCTAACCCCCCTTTACTTTTTTTTTTCCGGATTTTTTTCAAAAAATCCAAAAAAATATTTTTAGCCAAAATACAGGCTTCTCCTTTTCACAGATGATTTAAAACGACTTTTTTTAACCGTGTTTGACCCTAACTCAAAAGTTTCAAAAGTGACCAAAATCGGTCAAAAAGTAAAGGCTAACCCCTTTACTTTTTTTTTTCCGGATTTTTTTCAAAAAATCCAAAAAAATATTTTTAGCCAAAATACAGCCTTCTCCTTTTCACAGATGATTTAAAAGGACTTTTTTAAACCGTTTTTGACCCTAACTCAAAAGTTTCAAAAGTGACCAAAATCGGTCAAAACGTAAAGGCTAACCCCTTTACTTTTTTTATTCCGGATTTTTTTCAAAAAATCCAAAAAAATATTTTTAGCCAAAATACAGCCTTCTCCTTTTCACAGATGATTTAAAACGACTTTTTTTAACCGTTTTTGACCCTAACTCAAAAGTTTCAAAAGTGACCAAAATCGGTCAAAAAGTAAAGGCTAACCCCTTTACTTTTTTTTTTCCGGATTTTTTTCAAAAAATCCAAAAAAATATTTTTAGCCAAAATACAGCCTTCTCCTTTTCACAGATGATTTAAAACGACTTTTTTTAACCGTTTTTGACCCTAACTCAAAAGTTTCAAAAGTGACCAAAATCAGTCAAAAAGTAAAGGCTAACCCCTTTACTTTTTTTTTTTCCGGATTTTTTTCAAAAAATCCAAAAAAATATTTTTAGCCAAAATACAGCCTTCTCCTTTTCACAGATGATTTAAAAGGACTTTTTTTAACCGTTTTTCACCCTAACTCAAAAGTTTCAAAAGTGACCAAAATCGGTCAAAACGTAAAGGCTAACCCCTTTACTTTTTTTTTTTCCGGATTTTTTTCAAAAAATCCAAACAAATATTTTTAGCCAAAATACAGGCTTCTCCTTTTCACAGATGATTTAAAACGACTTTTTTTAACCGTGTTTGACCCTAACTCAAAAGTTTCAAAAGTGACCAAAATCGGTCAAAAAGTAAAGGCTAACCCCTTTACTTTTTTTTTTCCGGATTTTTTTCAAAAAATCCAAAAAAATATTTTTAGCCAAAATACAGCCTTCTCCTTTTCACAGATGATTTAAAAGGACTTTTTTTAACCGTGTTTGACCCTAACTCAAAAGTTTCAAAAGTGACCAAAATCGGTCAAAAAGTAAAGGCTAACCCCTTTACTTTTTTTTTTCCGGATTTTTTTCAAAAAATCCAAAAAAATATTTTTAGCCAAAATACAGCCTTCTCCTTTTCACAGATGATTTAAAAGGACTTTTTTAAACCGTTTTTGACCCTAACTCAAAAGTTTCAAAAGTGACCAAAATCGGTCAAAACGTAAAGGCTAACCCCTTTACTTTTTTTTTTCCGGATTTTTTTCAAAAAATCCAAAAAAATATTTTTAGCCAAAATACAGCCTTCTCCTTTTCACAGATGATTTAAAAGGACTTTTTTTAACCGTTTTTCACCCTAACTCAAAAGTTTCAAAAGTGACCAAAATCGGTCAAAACGTAAAGGCTAACAACCCCTTTACTTTTTTTTTTCCGGATTTTTTTCAGAAAATCCAAAAAAATATTTTTAGCCAAAATACAGCCTTCTCCTTTTCACAGATGATTTAAAAGGACTTTTTTTAACCGTTTTTCACCCTAACTCAAAAGTTTCAAAAGTGACCAAAATCGGTCAAAAATAAAGGCTAACCCCTTTACTTTTTTTTTTCCGGATTTTTTTCAAAAAATCCAAAAAAATTTTTTTAGCCAAAATACAGCCTTCTCCTTTTCACAGATGATTTAAAACGACTTTTTTTAACCGTTTTTGACCCTAACTCAAAAGTTTCAAAAGTGACCAAAATCAGTCAAAAAGTAAAGGCTAACCCCTTTACTTTTTTTTTTCCGGATTTTTTTCCAAAAATCCAAAAAAATATTTTTAGCCAAAATACAGCCTTCTCCTTTTCACAGATGATTTAAAACGACTTTTTTTTAACCGTTTTTCAACCTAACTCAAAATGTTTCAAAAGTGACCAAAATCGGTCAAAAATGTAAAGGCTAACCCCTTTACTTTTTTTTTTCCGGATTTTTTTCAAAAAAATCCAAAAAAAATATTTTTTAGCCAAAATACAGCCTTCTCCTTTTCACAGATGATGTTAAAACGACTTTTTTTAACCGTTTTTGACCCTAACTCAAAAGTTTCAAAAGTGACCAAAATCGGTCAAAACGTAAAGGCTAACCCCTTTACTTTTTTTTTTCCGGATTTTTTTCAAAAAATCCAAAAAAATATTTTTAGCCAAAAATACAGCCTTCTCCTTTTCACAGATGATTTTAAAACGACTTTTTTTAACCGTTTTTGACCCTAACTGAAAAGTTTCAAAAGTGACCAAAATCAGTCAAAAAGTAAAGGCTAACCCCTTTACTTTTTTTTTTCCGGATTTTTTTCAAAAAATCCAAAAAATATTTTTAGCCAAAATACAGCCTTCTCCTTTTCACAGATGATTTAAAAGGACTTTTTTTAACCGTTTTTCACCCTAACTCAAAAGTTTCAAAAGTGACCAAAATCGGTCAAAACGTAAAGGCTAACCCCTTTACTTTTTTTTTTCCGGATTTTTTTTCAAAAAATCCAAAAAAATATTTTTAGCCAAAATACAGCCTTCTCCTTTTCACAGATGATTTAAAAGGACTTTTTTTAAACCGTTTTTCACCCTAACTCAAAAGTTTCAAAAGTGACCAAAATCGGTCAAAAATAAAGGCTAACCCTTTACTTTTTTTTTTTCTGGATTTTTTTCAAAAAATCCAAACAAATATTTTTAGCCAAAATACAGCCTTCTCCTTTTCACAGATGATTTAAAACGACTTTTTTTTAACCGTTTTTCACCCTAACTCAAAAGTTTCAAAAGTGACCAAAATCGGTCAAAATGTAAAGGCTAACCCCTTTACTTTTTTTTTTCCGGATTTTTTTCAAAAAAATCCAAACAAATATTTTTAGCCAAAATACAGGCTTCTCCTTTTCACAGATGATTTAAAACGACTTTTTTTAACCGTGTTTGACCCTAACTCAAAAGTTTCAAAAGTGACCAAAATCGGTCAAAAAGTAAAGGCTAACCCCTTTACTTTTTTTTTTCCGGATTTTTTCAAAAAATCCAAAAAAATATTTTTAGCCAAAATACTGCCTTCTCCTTTTCACAGATGATTTAAAAGGACTTTTTTTAACCGTTTTTCACCCTAAACTCAAAAGTTTCAAAAAGTGACCAAAATCGGTCAAAAACGTAAAGGCTAACAACCCCTTTACTTTTTTTTTTCCGGATTTTTTTCAGAAAATCCAAAAAAATATTTTTTAGCCAAAATACAGCCTTCTCCTTTTCACAGATGATTTAAAAGGACTTTTTTTAACCGTTTTTCACCCTAACTCAAAAGTTTCAAAAGTGACCAAAATCGGTCAAAAATAAAGGCTAACCCCTTTACTTTTTTTTTTCCGGATTTTTTTCAAAAAAATCCAAACAAATATTTTTAGCCAAAATACAGCCTTCTCCTTTTCACAGATGATTTAAAACGACTTTTTTTAACCGTTTTTGACCCTAACTCAAAAGTTTCAAAAGTGACCAAAATCAGTCAAAAAGTAAAGGCTAACCCCTTTACTTTTTTTTTTTTCCGGATTTTTTTCAAAAAATCCAAAAAAATATTTTTAGCCAAAATACAGCCTTCTCCTTTTCACAGATGATTTAAAAGGACTTTTTTAACCGTTTTTCACCTTAACTCAAAAGTTTCAAAAGTGACCAAAATCGGTCAAAACGTAAAGGCTAACCCCTTTACTTTTTTTTTTCCGGATTTTTTTCAAAAAATCCAAACAAATATTTTTAGCCAAAATACAGGCTTCTCCTTTTCACAGATGATTTAAAACGACTTTTTTTAACCGTGTTTGACCCTAACTCAAAAGTTTCAAAAGTGACCAAAATCGGTCAAAAAGTAAAGGCTAACCCCTTTACTTTTTTTTTTCCGGATTTTTTTCAAAAAATCCAAAAAAATATTTTTAGCCAAAATACAGCCTTCTCCTTTTCACAGATGATTTAAAAGGACTTTTTTTAACCGTGTTTGACCCTAACTCAAAAGTTTCAAAAGTGACCAAAATCGGTCAAAAAGTAAAGGCTAACCCCTTTACTTTTTTTTTTTCCGGATTTTTTTCAAAAAATCCAAAAAAATATTTTTAGCCAAAATACAGCCTTCTCCTTTTCACAGATGATTTAAAAGGACTTTTTTAAACCGTTTTTGACCCTAACTCAAAAGTTTCAAAAGTGACCAAAATCGGTCAAAACGTAAAGGCTAACCCCTTTACTTTTTTTTTTTCCGGATTTTTTTCAAAAAATCCAAAAAAATATTTTTAGCCAAAAATACAGCCTTCTCCTTTTCACAGATGATTTAAAAGGACTTTTTTTAACCGTTTTTCACCCTAACTCAAAAGTTTCAAAAGTGACCAAAATCGGTCAAAACGTAAAGGCTAACAACCCCTTTACTTTTTTTTTTCCGGATTTTTTTCAGAAAATCCAAAAAAATATTTTTAGCCAAAATACAGCCTTCTCCTTTTCACAGATGATTTAAAAGGACTTTTTTTAACCGTTTTTCACCCTAACTCAAAAGTTTCAAAAGTGACCAAAATCGGTCAAAAATAAAGGCTAACCCCTTTACTTTTTTTTTTCCGGATTTTTTTCAAAAAATCCAAAAAAATTTTTTTAGCCAAAATACAGCCTTCTCCTTTTCACAGATGATTTAAAACGACTTTTTTTAACCGTTTTTGACCCTAACTCAAAAGTTTCAAAAGTGACCAAAATCAGTCAAAAAGTAAAGGCTAACCCCTTTACTTTTTTTTTCCGGATTTTTTTCCAAAAATCCAAAAAAATATTTTTAGCCAAAATACAGCCTTCTCCTTTTCACAGATGATTTAAAACGACTTTTTTTAACCGTTTTTCAACCTAACTCAAAAGTTTCAAAAGTGACCAAAATCGGTCAAAATGTAAAGGCTAACCCCTTTACTTTTTTTTTTCCGGATTTTTTTCAAAAAATCCAAAAAAATATTTTTAGCCAAAATACAGCCTTCTCCTTTTCACAGATGATGTAAAACGACTTTTTTTAACCGTTTTTGACCCTAACTCAAAAGTTTCAAAAGTGACCAAAATCGGTCAAAAAGTAAAGGCTAACCCCTTTACTTTTTTTTTTCCGGATTTTTTTCAAAAAATCCAAAAAAATATTTTTAGCCAAAATACAGCCTTCTCCTTTTCACAGATGATTTAAAAGGACTTTTTTAAACCGTTTTTGACCCTAACTCAAAAGTTTCAAAAGTGACCAAAATCGGTCAAAACGTAAAGGCTAACCCCTTTACTTTTTTTTTTCCGGATTTTTTTCAAAAAATGCAAAAAAATATTTTTAGCCAAAATACAGCCTTCTCCTTTTCACAGATGATTTAAAACGACTTTTTTTAACCGTTTTTGACCCTAACTGAAAAGTTTCAAAAGTGACCAAAATCAGTCAAAAAGTAAAGGCTAACCCCTTTACTTTTTTTTTTTCCGGATTTTTTTCAAAAAATCCAAAAAAATATTTTTAGCCAAAATACAGCCTTCTCCTTTTCACAGATGATTTAAAAGGACTTTTTTTAACCGTTTTTCACCCTAACTCAAAAGTTTCAAAAGTGACCAAAATCGGTCAAAACGTAAAGGCTAACCCCTTTACTTTTTTTTTTCCGGATTTTTTTCAAAAAATCCAAAAAAATATTTTTAGCCAAAATACAGCCTTCTCCTTTTCACAGATGATTTAAAAGGACTTTTTTTAACCGTTTTTCACCCTAACTCAAAAGTTTCAAAAGTGACCAAAATCGGTCAAAAATAAAGGCTAACCCCTTTACTTTTTTTTTTTCTGGATTTTTTTCAAAAAATCCAAACAAATATTTTTAGCCAAAATACAGCCTTCTCCTTTTCACAGATGATTTAAAACGACTTTTTTTAACCGTTTTTCACCCTAACTCAAAAGTTTCAAAAGTGACCAAAATCGGTCAAAATGTAAAGGCTAACCCCTTTACTTTTTTTTTTTCCGGATTTTTTTCAAAAAATCCAAAAAAATATTTTTAGCCAAAATACAGCCTTCTCCTTTTCACAGATGATTTAAAAGGACTTTTTTTAACCGTTTTTCACCCTAACTCAAAAGTTTCAAAAGTGACCAAAATCGGTCAAAACGTAAAGGCTAACCCCTTTACTTTTTCCGGATTTTTTTCAAAAAATCCAAAAAAATATTTTTAGCCAAAATACAGCCTTCTCCTTTTCACAGATGATTTAAAACGACTTTTTTTAACCGTTTTTGACCCTAACTCAAAAGTTTCAAAAGTGACCAAAATCAGTCAAAAAGTAAAGGCTAACCCCTTTACTTTTTTTTTTCCGGATTTTTTTCAAAAAATCCAAACAAATATTTTTAGCCAAAATACAGCCTTCTCCTTTTCACAGATGATTTAAAACGACTTTTTTTAACCGTTTTTCACCCTAACTCAAAAGTTTCAAAAGTGACCAAAATCGGTCAAAATGTAAAGGCTAACCCCTTTACTTTTTTTTTTCCGGATTTTTTTCAAAAAATCCAAACAAATATTTTTAGCCAAAATACAGGCTTCTCCTTTTCACAGATGATTTAAAACGACTTTTTTTAACCGTGTTTGACCCTAACTCAAAAGTTTCAAAAGTGACCAAAATCGGTCAAAAAGTAAAGGCTAACCCCTTTACTTTTTTTTTTCCGGATTTTTTTCAAAAAATCCAAAAAAATATTTTTAGCCAAAATACAGCCTTCTCCTTTTCACAGATGATTTAAAAGGACTTTTTTTAACCGTTTTTCACCCTAACTCAAAAGTTTCAAAAGTGACCAAAATCGGTCAAAACGTAAAGGCTAACAACCCCTTTACTTTTTTTTTTCCGGATTTTTTTCAAAAAATCCAAAAAAATATTTTTAGCCAAAATACAGCCTTCTCCTTTTCACAGATGATTTAAAAGGACTTTTTTTAACCGTTTTTCACCCTAACTCAAAAGTTTCAAAAGTGACCAAAATCGGTCAAAAATAAAGGCTAACCCCTTTACTTTTTTTTTTCCGGATTTTTTTCAAAAAATCCAAACAAATATTTTTAGCCAAAATACAGCCTTCTCCTTTTCACAGATGATTTAAAACGACTTTTTTTAACCGTTTTTGACCCTAACTCAAAAGTTTCAAAAGTGACCAAAATCGGTCAAAAAGTAAAGGCTAACCAACCCCTTTACTTTTTTTTTTTCCGGATTTTTTTTCAAAAAATCCAAAAAAAATTTTTTTAGCCAAAATACAGCCTTCTCCTTTTCACAGATGATTTAAAAACGACTTTTTTTAACCGTTTTTTGACCCTAACTCAAAAGTTTCAAAAGTGACCAAAATCAGTCAAAAAGTAAAGGCTAACCCCTTTACTTTTTTTTTCCGGATTTTTTTCCAAAAATCCAAAAAAATATTTTTAGCCAAAATACAGCCTTCTCCTTTTCACAGATGATTTAAAACGACTTTTTTTAACCGTTTTTCAACCTAACTCAAAAGTTTCAAAAGTGACCAAAATCGGTCAAAATGTAAAGGCTAACCCCTTTACTTTTTTTTTTCCGGATTTTTTTCCAAAAATCCAAAAAAATATTTTTAGCCAAAATACAGCCTTCTCCTTTTCACAGATGACGTAAAACGACTTTTTTTAACCGTTTTTGACCCTAACTCAAAAGTTTCAAAAGTGACCAAAATCGGTCAAAAAGTAAAGGCTAACCCCTTTACTTTTTTTTTCCGGATTTTTTTCAAAAAATCCGAAAAATATTTTTTAGCCAAAATACAGCCTTCTCCTTTTCACAGATGATTTAAAACGACTTTTTTTAACCGTTTTTGACCCTAACTCAAAAGTTTCAAAAGTGACCAAAATCGGTCAAAAATAAAGGCTAACCCCTTTACTTTTTTTTTTTCCGGATTTTTTTCAAAAAATCCAAAAAAATTTTTTTTAGCCAAAATACAGCCTTCTCCTTTTCACAGATGATTTAAAACGACTTTTTTTAACCGTTTTTGACCCTAACTCAAAAGTTTCAAAAGTGACCAAAATCAGTCAAAAAGTAAAGGCTAACCCCTTTACTTTTTTTTTCCGGATTTTTTTCCAAAAATCCAAAAAAATATTTTTAGCCAAAATACAGCCTTCTCCTTTTCACAGATGATTTAAAACGACTTTTTTTAACCGTTTTTCAACCTAACTCAAAAGTTTCAAAAGTGACCAAAATCGGTCAAAATGTAAAGGCTAACCCCTTTACTTTTTTTTTTCCGGATTTTTTTCAAAAAATCCAAAAAAATATTTTTAGCCAAAATACAGCCTTCTCCTTTTCACAGATGATGTAAAACGACTTTTTTTAACCGTTTTTGACCCTAACTCAAAAGTTTCAAAAGTGACCAAAATCGGTCAAAAAGTAAAGGCTAACCCCTTTACTTTTTTTTCCGGATTTTTTTCAAAAAATCCGAAAAAATATTTTTAGCCAAAATACAGCCTTCTCCTTTTCACAGATGATTTAAAACGACTTTTTTTAACCGTTTTTGACCCTAACTCAAAAGTTTCAAAAGTGACCAAAATCGGTCAAAAATAAAGGCTAACCCCTTTACTTTTTTTTTTTCCGGATTTTTTTCAAAAAATCCAAACAAATATTTTTAGCCAAAATACAGCCTTCTCCTTTTCACAGATGATTTTAAAACGACTTTTTTTAACCGTTTTTGACCCTAACTCAAAAAGTTTCAAAAGTGACCAAAATCGGTCAAAAGTAAAGGCTAAACCCCTTTACTTTTTTTTTTTCCGGATTTTTTTCAAAAAATCCAAAAAAATATTTTTAGCCAAAATACAGCCTTCTCCTTTTCACAGATGATTTAAAAGGACTTTTTTTAACCGTTTTTGACCCTAACTCAAAAGTTTCAAAAGTGACCAAAATCAGTCAAAAAGTAAAGGCTAACCCCTTTACTTTTTTTTTTTCCGGATTTTTTTCAAAAAATCCAAAAAAATATTTTTAGCCAAAATACAGCCTTCTCCTTTTCACAGATGATTTAAAAGGACTTTTTTAACCGTTTTTCACCCTAACTCAAAAGTTTCAAAAGTGACCAAAATCGGTCAAAACGTAAAGGCTAACAACCCCTTTACTTTTTTTTTTCCGGATTTTTTTCAGAAAATCCAAAAAAATTTTTTTAGCCAAAATACAGCCTTCTCCTTTTCACAGATGATTTAAAACGACTTTTTTTAACCGTTTTTGACCCTAACTCAAAAGTTTCAAAAGTGACCAAAATCAGTCAAAAAGTAAAGGCTAACCCCTTTACTTTTTTTTTCCGGATTTTTTTCCAAAAATCCAAAAAAATATTTTTAGCCAAAATACAGCCTTCTCCTTTTCACAGATGATTTAAAACGACTTTTTTTAACCGTTTTTCAACCTAACTCAAAAGTTTCAAAAGTGACCAAAATCGGTCAAAATGTAAAGGCTAACCCCTTTACTTTTTTTTTCCGGATTTTTTTCAAAAAATCCAAAAAAAATATTTTTAGCCAAAAATACAGCCTTCTCCTTTTCACAGATGATGTAAAACGACTTTTTTTAACCGTTTTTGACCCTAACTCAAAAGTTTCAAAAGTGACCAAAATCGGTCAAAAAGTAAAGGCTAACCCCTTTACTTTTTTTTTCCGGATTATTTTCAAAAAATCCGAAAAAAATATTTTTAGCCAAAAATACAGCCTTCTCCTTTTCACAGATGATTTAAAACGACTTTTTTTAACCGTTTTTGACCCTAACTCAAAAGTTTCAAAAGTGACCAAAATCGGTCAAAAATAAAGGCTAACCCCTTTACTTTTTTTTTTCCGGATTTTTTTCAAAAAATCCAAAAAAATATTTTTAGCCAAAATACAGCCTTCTCCTTTTCACAGATGATGTAAAACGACTTTTTTTAACCGTTTTTGACCCTAACTCAAAAGTTTCAAAAGTGACCAAAATCGGTCAAAAAGTAAAGGCTAACCCCTTTACTTTTTTTTTCCGGATTTTTTTCAAAAAATCCGAAAAAATATTTTTAGCCAAAATACAGCCTTCTCCTTTTCACAGATGATTTAAAACGACTTTTTTTAACCGTTTTTGACCCTAACTCAAAAGTTTCAAAAGTGACCAAAATCGGTCAAAAATAAAGGCTAACCCCTTTACTTTTTTTTTTCCGGATTTTTTTCAAAAAATCCAAACAAATATTTTTAGCCAAAATACAGCCTTCTCCTTTTCACAGATGATTTAAAACGACTTTTTTTAACCGTTTTTGACCCTAACTCAAAAGTTTCAAAAGTGACCAAAATCGGTCAAAAAAGTAAAGGCTAACCCCTTTACTTTTTTTTTTCCGGATTTTTTTCAAAAAATCCCAAAAAAATATTTTTAGCCAAAATACAGCCTTCTCCTTTTCACAGATGATTTAAAAGGACTTTTTTTAACCGTTTTTGACCCTAACTCAAAAGTTTCAAAAGTGACCAAAATCAGTCAAAAAGTAAAGGCTAACCCCTTTACTTTTTTTATTCCGGATTTTTTTCAAAAAATCCAAAAAAATATTTTTAGCCAAAATACAGCCTTCTCCTTTCACAGATGATTTAAAACGACTTTTTTTAACCGTTTTTGACCCTAACTCAAAAGTTTCAAAAGTGACCAAAATCGGTCAAAAAGTAAAGGCTAACCCCTTTACTTTTTTTTTCCGGATTTTTTTCAAAAAATCCGAAAAAATATTTTTAGCCAAAATACAGCCTTCTCCTTTTCACAGATGATTTTAAAACGACTTTTTTTAACCGTTTTTGACCCTAACTCAAAAGTTTCAAAAGTGACCAAAATCGGTCAAAAATAAAGGCTAACCCCTTTACTTTTTTTTTCCGGATTTTTTTCAAAAAATCCAAACAAATATTTTTAGCCAAAATACAGCCTTCTCCTTTTCACAGATGATTTAAAACGACTTTTTTTAACCGTTTTTGACCCTAACTCAAAAGTTTCAAAAGTGACCAAAATCGGTCAAAAAGTAAAGGCTAACCCCTTTACTTTTTTTTTTCCGGATTTTTTTCAAAAAATCCAAAAAAATATTTTTAGCCAAAATACAGCCTTCTCCTTTTCACAGATGATTTAAAAGGACTTTTTTTAACCGTTTTTGACCCTAACTCAAAAGTTTCAAAAGTGACCAAAATCAGTCAAAAAGTAAAGGCTAACCCCTTTACTTTTTTTTTTCCGGATTTTTTTCAAAAAATCCAAACAAATATTTTTAGCCAAAATACAGCCTTCTCCTTTTCACAGATGATTTAAAACGACTTTTTTTAACCGTTTTTGACCCTAACTCAAAAGTTTCAAAAGTGACCAAAAATCGGTCAAAAAGTAAAGGCTAACCCCTTTACTTTTTTTTTTTCCGGATTTTTTTCAAAAAATCCAAAAAAATATTTTTAGCCAAAATACAGCCTTCTCCTTTTCACAGATGATTTAAAAGGACTTTTTTTAACCGTTTTTGACCCTAACTCAAAAGTTTCAAAAGTGACCAAAATCAGTCAAAAAGTAAAGGCTAACCCCTTTACTTTTTTTTTTTTCCGGATTTTTTTTCAAAAAATCCAAAAAAATATTTTTAGCCAAAATACAGCCTTCTCCTTTTCACAGATGATTTAAAAGGACTTTTTTTAACCGTTTTTCACCCTAACTCAAAAGTTTCAAAAGTGACCAAAATCAGTCAAAAAGTAAAGGCTAACCCCTTTACTTTTTTTTTTTCCGGATTTTTTTCAAAAAATCCAAAAAAATATTTTTAGCCAAAATACAGCCTTCTCCTTTTCACAGATGATTTAAAAGGACTTTTTTAACCGTTTTTCACCCTAACTCAAAAGTTTCAAAAGTGACCAAAATCGGTCAAAACGTAAAGGCTAACAACCCCTTTACTTTTTTTTTTCCGGATTTTTTTCAGAAAATCCAAAAAAATTTTTTTAGCCAAAATACAGCCTTCTCCTTTTCACAGATGATTTAAAACGACTTTTTTTAACCGTTTTTGACCCTAACTCAAAAGTTTCAAAAGTGACCAAAATCAGTCAAAAAGTAAAGGCTAACCCCTTTACTTTTTTTTTTCCGGATTTTTTTCCAAAAATCCAAAAAAATATTTTTAGCCAAAATACAGCCTTCTCCTTTTCACAGATGATTTTAAAACGACTTTTTTTAACCGTTTTTCAACCTAACTCAAAAGTTTCAAAAGTGACCAAAATCGGTCAAAAATGTAAAGGCTAACCCCTTTACTTTTTTTTTTCCGGATTTTTTTCAAAAAATCCAAAAAAATATTTTTAGCCAAAATACAGCCTTCTCCTTTTCACAGATGATGTAAAACGACTTTTTTTAACCGTTTTTGACCCTAACTCAAAAGTTTCAAAAGTGACCAAAATCGGTCAAAAAGTAAAGGCTAACCCCTTTACTTTTTTTTTCCGGATTATTTTCAAAAAATCCGAAAAAATATTTTTAGCCAAAATACAGCCTTCTCCTTTTCACAGATGATTTAAAACGACTTTTTTTAACCGTTTTTCAACCTAACTCAAAAGTTTCAAAAGTGACCAAAATCGGTCAAAATGTAAAGGCTAACCCCTTTACTTTTTTTTTTCCGGATTTTTTTCCAAAAATCCAAAAAAATATTTTTAGCCAAAATACAGCCTTCTCCTTTTCACAGATGACGTAAAACGACTTTTTTTAACCGTTTTTGACCCTAACTCAAAAGTTTCAAAAGTGACCAAAATCGGTCAAAAAGTAAAGGCTAACCCCTTTACTTTTTTTTTCCGGATTTTTTTCAAAAAATCCGAAAAAATATTTTTAGCCAAAATACAGCCTTCTCCTTTTCACAGATGATTTAAAACGACTTTTTTTAACCGTTTTTGACCCTAACTCAAAAGTTTCAAAAGTGACCAAAATCGGTCAAAAATAAAGGCTAACCCCTTTACTTTTTTTTTTCCGGATTTTTTTCAAAAAATCCAAAAAATTTTTTTTAGCCAAAATACAGCCTTCTCCTTTTCACAGATGATTTAAAACGACTTTTTTTAACCGTTTTTGACCCTAACTCAAAAGTTTCAAAAGTGACCAAAATCAGTCAAAAAGTAAAGGCTAACCCCTTTACTTTTTTTTTCCGGATTTTTTTCCAAAAATCCAAAAAAATATTTTTAGCCAAAATACAGCCTTCTCCTTTTCACAGATGATTTAAAACGACTTTTTTTAACCGTTTTTCAACCTAACTCAAAAGTTTCAAAAGTGACCAAAATCGGTCAAAATGTAAAGGCTAACCCCTTTACTTTTTTTTTTTCCGGATTTTTTTCAAAAAATCCAAAAAAATATTTTTAGCCAAAATACAGCCTTCTCCTTTTCACAGATGATGTAATACGACTTTTTTTAACCGTTTTTGACCCTAACTCAAAAGTTTCAAAAGTGACCAAAATCGGTCAAAAAGTAAAGGCTAACCCCTTTACTTTTTTTTTCCGGATTTTTTTCAAAAAATCCGAAAAAATATTTTTAGCCAAAATACAGCCTTCTCCTTTTCACAGATGATTTAAAACGACTTTTTTTAACCGTTTTTGACCCTAACTCAAAAGTTTCAAAAGTGACCAAAATCGGTCAAAAATAAAGGCTAACCCCTTTACTTTTTTTTTTCCGGATTTTTTTCAAAAAATCCAAACAAATATTTTTAGCCAAAATACAGCCTTCTCCTTTTCACAGATGATTTAAAACGACTTTTTTTAACCGTTTTTGACCCTAACTCAAAAGTTTCAAAAGTGACCAAAATCGGTCAAAAGTAAAGGCTAACCCCTTTACTTTTTTTTTTCCGGATTTTTTTCAAAAAATCCAAAAGAATATTTTTAGCCAAAATACAGCCTTCTCCTTTTCACAGATGATTTAAAAGGACTTTTTTTAACCGTTTTTGACCCTAACTCAAAAGTTTCAAAAGTGACCAAAATCAGTCAAAAAGTAAAGGCTAACCCCTTTACTTTTTTTTTTTCCGGATTTTTTTCAAAAAATCCAAAAAAATATTTTTAGCCAAAATACAGCCTTCTCCTTTTCACAGATGATTTAAAAGGACTTTTTTAACCGTTTTTCACCCTAACTCAAAAGTTTCAAAAGTGACCAAAATCGGTCAAAACGTAAAGGCTAACACCCCTTTACTTTTTTTTTTCCGGATTTTTTTCAGAAAATCCAAAAAAATTTTTTTAGCCAAAATACAGCCTTCTCCTTTTCACAGATGATTTAAAACGACTTTTTTTAACCGTTTTTGACCCTAACTCAAAAGTTTCAAAAGTGACCAAAATCAGTCAAAAAGTAAAGGCTAACCCCTTTACTTTTTTTTTTCCGGATTTTTTTCCAAAAATCCAAAAAAATATTTTTAGCCAAAATACAGCCTTCTCCTTTTCACAGATGATTTAAAACGACTTTTTTTAACCGTTTTTCAACCTAACTCAAAAGTTTCAAAAGTGACCAAAATCGGTCAAAATGTAAAGGCTAACCCCTTTACTTTTTTTTTTCCGGATTTTTTTCAAAAAATCCAAAAAAATATTTTTAGCCAAAATACAGCCTTCTCCTTTTCACAGATGATGTAAAACGACTTTTTTTAACCGTTTTTGACCCTAACTCAAAAGTTTCAAAAGTGACCAAAATCGGTCAAAAAGTAAAGGCTAACCCCTTTACTTTTTTTTTCCGGATTTTTTTCAAAAAATCCGAAAAAATATTTTTAGCCAAAATACAGCCTTCTCCTTTTCACAGATGATTTAAAACGACTTTTTTTAACCGTTTTTGACCCTAACTCAAAAGTTTCAAAAGTGACCAAAATCGGTCAAAACGTAAAGGCTAACAACCCCTTTACTTTTTTTTTTCCGGATTTTTTTCAGAAAATCCAAAAAAATTTTTTTAGCCAAAATACAGCCTTCTCCTTTTCACAGATGATTTAAAACGACTTTTTTTAACCGTTTTTGACCCTAACTCAAAAGTTTCAAAAGTGACCAAAATCAGTCAAAAAGTAAAGGCTAACCCCTTTACTTTTTTTTTCCGGATTTTTTTCCAAAATCCAAAAAAATATTTTTAGCCAAAATACAGCCTTCTCCTTTTCACAGATGATTTAAAACGACTTTTTTTAACCGTTTTTCAACCTAACTCAAAAGTTTCAAAAGTGACCAAAATCGGTCAAAATGTAAAGGCTAACCCCTTTACTTTTTTTTTTCCGGATTTTTTTCAAAAAATCCAAAAAAATATTTTTAGCCAAAATACAGCCTTCTCCTTTTCACAGATGATGTAAAACGACTTTTTTTAACCGTTTTTGACCCTAACTCAAAAGTTTCAAAAGTGACCAAAATCGGTCAAAAAGTAAAGGCTAACCCCTTTACTTTTTTTTTCCGGATTATTTTCAAAAAATCCGAAAAAATATTTTTAGCCAAAATACAGCCTTCTCCTTTTCACAGATGATTTAAAACGACTTTTTTTAACCGTTTTTGACCCTAACTCAAAAGTTTCAAAAGTGACCAAAATCGGTCAAAAAGTAAAGGCTAACCCCTTTACTTTTTTTTTTCCGGATTTTTTTCCAAAAATCCAAAAAAAATATTTTTAGCCAAAATACAGCCTTCTCCTTTTCACAGATGATGTAAAACGACTTTTTTTAACCGTTTTTGACCCTAACTCAAAAGTTTCAAAAGTGACCAAAATCGGTCAAAAAGTAAAGGCTAACCCCTTTACTTTTTTTTTCCGGATTTTTTTCAAAAAATCCGAAAAAATATTTTTAGCCAAAATACAGCCTTCTCCTTTTCACAGATGATTTAAAACGACTTTTTTTAACCGTTTTTGACCCTAACTCAAAAGTTTCAAAAGTGACCAAAATCGGTCAAAAATAAAGGCTAACCCCTTTACTTTTTTTTTTCCGGATTTTTTTCAAAAAATCCAAACAAATATTTTTAGCCAAAATACAGCCTTCTCCTTTTCACAGATGATTTAAAACGACTTTTTTTAACCGTTTTTGACCCTAACTCAAAAGTTTCAAAAGTGACCAAAATCGGTCAAAAAGTAAAGGCTAACCCCTTTACTTTTTTTTTTCCGGATTTTTTTCAAAAAATCCAAAAAAATATTTTTAGCCAAAATACAGCCTTCTCCTTTTCACAGATGATTTAAAACGACTTTTTTTAACCGTTTTTGACCCTAACTCAAAAGTTTCAAAAGTGACCAAAATCAGTCAAAAAGTAAAGGCTAACCCCTTTACTTTTTTTTTTCCGGATTTTTTTCAAAAAATCCAAAAAAATATTTTTAGCCAAAATACAGCCTTCTCCTTTTCACAGATGATGTAAAACGACTTTTTTTAACCGTTTTTGACCCTAACTCAAAAGTTTCAAAAGTGACCAAAATCGGTCAAAAAGTAAAGGCTAACCCCTTTACTTTTTTTTTTCCGGATTTTTTTCAAAAAATCCGAAAAAAATATTTTTAGCCAAAAATACAGCCTTCTCCTTTTCACAGATGATTTAAAACGACTTTTTTTAACCGTTTTTGACCCTAACTCAAAAGTTTCAAAAGTGACCAAAATCGGTCAAAAAGTAAAGGCTAACCCCTTTACTTTTTTTTTTTCCGGATTTTTTTCAAAAATCCAAACAAATATTTTTAGCCAAAATACAGCCTTCTCCTTTTCACAGATGATTTAAAACGACTTTTTTTAACCGTTTTTGACCCTAACTCAAAAGTTTCAAAAGTGACCAAAATCGGTCAAAAAGTAAAGGCTAACCCCTTTACTTTTTTTTTTCCGGATTTTTTTCAAAAAAATCCAAAAAAATTTTTTTTAGCCAAAATACAGCCTTCTCCTTTTCACAGATGATTTAAAAGGACTTTTTTTAACCGTTTTTGACCCTAACTCAAAAGTTTCAAAAGTGACCAAAATCAGTCAAAAAGTAAAGGCTAACCCCTTTACTTTTTTTTTTCCGGATTTTTTTCAAAAAATCCAAACAAATATTTTTAGCCAAAATACAGCCTTCTCCTTTTCACAGATGATTTAAAACGACTTTTTTTAACCGTTTTTGACCCTAACTCAAAAGTTTCAAAAGTGACCAAAATCGGTCAAAAAGTAAAGGCTAACCCCTTTACTTTTTTTTTTCCGGATGTTTTTTCAAAAAATCCAAAAAAATATTTTTAGCCAAAATACAGCCTTCTCCTTTTCACAGATGATTTAAAACGACTTTTTTTAACCGTTTTTGACCCTAACTCAAAAGTTTCAAAAGTGACCAAAATCAGTCAAAAAGTAAAGGCTAACCCCTTTACTTTTTTTTTTTCCGGATTTTTTTCAAAAAATCCAAAAAAAATATTTTTAGCCAAAATACAGCCTTCTCCTTTTCACAGATGATTTAAAAGGACTTTTTTTAACCGTTTTTCACCCTAACTCAAAAAGTTTCAAAAGTGACCAAAATCGGTCAAAAAGTAAAGGCTAACCCCTTTACTTTTTTTTTTTCCGGATTTTTTTCAAAAAATTCCAAAAAAATATTTTTAGCCAAAAATACAGCCTTCTCCTTTTCACAGATGATTTAAAAGGACTTTTTTTAACCGTTTTTCACCCTAACTCAAAAGTTTCAAAAGTGACCAAAATCGGTCAAAAAGTAAAGGCTAACCCCTTTACTTTTTTTTTTCCGGATTTTTTTCAAGAAAATCCAAAAAAATTTTTTTAGCCAAAATACAGCCTTCTCCTTTTCACAGATGATTTAAAACGACTTTTTTTAACCGTTTTTGACCCTAACTCAAAAGTTTCAAAAGTGACCAAAATCAGTCAAAAAGTAAAGGCTAACCCCTTTACTTTTTTTTTCCGGATTTTTTTCAAAAAATCCAAACAAATATTTTTAGCCAAAATACAGCCTTCTCCTTTTCACAGATGATTTAAAACGACTTTTTTTAACCGTTTTTCACCCTAACTCAAAAGTTTCAAAAGTGACCAAAATCGGTCAAAAAGTAAAGGCTAACCAACCCCTTTACTTTTTTTTTTCCGGATTTTTTTCAAAAAATCCAAAAAAATATTTTTAGCCAAAATACAGCCTTCTCCTTTTCACAGATGATTTAAAACGACTTTTTTTAACCGTTTTTGACCCTAACTCAAAAGTTTCAAAAGTGACCAAAATCGGTCAAAAAGTAAAGGCTAACCCCTTTACTTTTTTTTTTCCGGATTTTTTTCAAAAAATCCGAAAAAATATTTTTAGCCAAAATACAGCCTTCTCCTTTTCACAGATGATTTAAAACGACTTTTTTTAACCGTTTTTGACCCTAACTCAAAAGTTTCAAAAGTGACCAAAATCGGTCAAAATGTAAAGGCTAACCCCTTTACTTTTTTTTTTCCGGATTTTTTTCAAAAAATCCAAACAAATATTTTTAGCCAAAATACAGCCTTCTCCTTTTCACAGATGATTTTAAAACGACTTTTTTTAACCGTTTTTGACCCTAACTCAAAAGTTTCAAAAGTGACCAAAATCGGTCAAAAAGTAAAGGCTAACCCCTTTACTTTTTTTTTCCGGATTTTTTTCAAAAAATCCAAAAAAATATTTTTAGCCAAAATACAGCCTTCTCCTTTTCACAGATGATTTAAAACGACTTTTTTTAAACCGTTTTTGACCCTAACTCAAAAGTTTCAAAAGTGACCAAAATCGGTCAAAAAGTAAAGGCTAACCCCTTTACTTTTTTTTTTTCCGGATTTTTTTCAAAAAATCCAAAAAAAATATTTTTAGCCAAAATACAGCCTTCTCCTTTTCACAGATGATTTAAAAGGACTTTTTTTAACCGTTTTTCACCCTAACTCAAAAGTTTCAAAAGTGACCAAAATCGGTCAAAAATAAAGGCTAACCCCTTTACTTTTTTTTTTCCGGATTTTTTTCAAAAAATCCAAAAAAATATTTTTAGCCAAAATACAGCCTTCTCCTTTTCACAGATGATTTAAAAGGACTTTTTTTAACCGTTTTTCACCCTAACTCAAAAGTTTCAAAAGTGACCAAAATCGGTCAAAATGTAAAGGCTAACCCCTTTACTTTTTTTTTTCCGGATTTTTTTCAAAAAATCCAAAACAATATTTTTAGCCAAAATACAGCCTTCTCCTTTTCACAGATGATTTAAAACGACTTTTTTTAACCGTTTTTCACCCTAACTCAAAAGTTTCAAAAGTGACCAAAATCGATTCAAAAAGTAAAGGCTAACCCCTTTACTTTTTTTTTTTCCGGATTTTTTTCAAAAAATCCAAAAAAATATTTTTAGCCAAAATACAGCCTTCTCCTTTTCACAGATGATTTAAAACGACTTTTTTTAACCGTGTTTGACCCTAACTCAAAAGTTTCAAAAGTGACCAAAATCGGTCAAAAAGTAAAGGCTAACCCCTTTACTTTTTTTTTTTCCGGATTTTTTTCAAAAAATCCAAAAAAATATTTTTAGCCAAAATACAGCCTTCTCCTTTTCACAGATGATTTAAAACGACTTTTTTTAAACCGTTTTTGACCCTAACTCAAAAGTTTCAAAAGTGACCAAAATCGGTCAAAACGTAAAGGCTAACCCCTTTACTTTTTTTTTTCCGGATTTTTTTCAAAAAAATCCAAAAAAATATTTTTAGCCAAAATACAGCCTTTTCCTTTTCACAGATGATTTAAAAGGACTTTTTTAAACCGTTTTTGACCCTAACTCAAAAGTTTCAAAAGTGACCAAAATCGGTCAAAACGTAAAGGCTAACCCCTTTACTTTTTTTTTTCCGGATTTTTTTCAAAAAATCCAAAAAAATATTTTTAGCCAAAATACAGCCTTCTCCTTTTCACAGATGATTTAAAACGACTTTTTTTAACCGTTTTTCACCCTAACTCAAAAGTTTCAAAAGTGACCAAAATCGGTCAAAATGTAAAGGCTAACCCCCCTTTACTTTTTTTTTTCCGGATTTTTTTCAAAAAATCCAAAAAAATATTTTTAGCCAAAATACAGGCTTCTCCTTTTCACAGATGATTTAAAACGACTTTTTTTAACCGTTTTTCACCCTAACTCAAAAGTTTCAAAAGTGACCAAAATCGGTCAAAAAGTAAAGGCTAACCCCTTTACTTTTTTTTTTCCGGATTTTTTTCAAAAAATCCAAAAAAATATTTTTAGCCAAAATACAGCCTTCTCCTTTTCACAGATGATTTAAAACGACTTTTTTTAACCGTTTTTGACCCTAACTCAAAAGTTTCAAAAGTGACCAAAATCGGTCAAAATGTAAAGGCTAACCCCTTTACTTTTTTTTCCGGATTTTTTTCAAAAAAATCCAAAAAAATATTTTTAGCCAAAATACAGCCTTCTCCTTTTCACAGATGATTTAAAAGGACTTTTTTTAACCGTTTTTGACCCTAACTCAAAAGTTTCAAAAGTGACCAAAATCGGTCAAAAAGTAAAGGCTAACCCCTTTACTTTTTTTTATCCGGATTTTTTTCAAAAAATCCAAAAAAATATTTTTAGCCAAAATACAGCCTTCTCCTTTTCACAGATGATTTAAAAACGACTTTTTTTAACCGTTTTTCACCCTAACTCAAAAGTTTCAAAAGTGACCAAAATCAGTCAAAAAGTAAAGGCTAACCCCTTTACTTTTTTTTTTTCCGGATTTTTTTCAAAAAATCCAAAAAAATATTTTTAGCCAAAATACAGGCTTCTCCTTTTCACAGATGATTTAAAACGACTTTTTTTAACCGTTTTTGACCCTAACTCAAAAGTTTCAAAAGTGACCAAAATCGGTCAAAAAGTAAAGGCTAACCCCTTTACTTTTTTTTTTCCGGATTTTTTTCAAAAAATCCAAAAAAAATATTTTTAGCCAAAATACAGCCTTCTCCTTTTCACAGATGATTTTAAAACGACTTTTTTTAACCGTTTTTGACCCTAACTCAAAAGTTTCAAAAGTGACCAAAATCGGTCAAAAAGTAAAGGCTAACCCCTTTACTTTTTTTTTTCCGGATTTTTTTCAAAAAATCCAAAAAAATATTTTTAGCCAAAATACAGCCTTCTCCTTTTCACAGATGATTTAAAAGGACTTTTTTTAACCGTTTTTGACCCTAACTCAAAAGTTTCAAAAGTGACCAAAATCGGTCAAAAAGTAAAGGCTAACCCCTTTACTTTTTTTTTTTTCCGGATTTTTTTCAAAAAATCCAAAAAAATATTTTTAGCCAAAATACAGCCTTCTCCTTTTCACAGATGATTTAAAAGGACTTTTTTTAACCGTTTTTGACCCTAACTCAAAAGTTTCAAAAGTGACCAAAATCGGTCAAAAAGTAAAGGCTAACCCCTTTACTTTTTTTTTTCCGGATTTTTTTCAAAAAATCCAAAAAAAATTTTTTAGCCAAAATACAGCCTTCTCCTTTTCACAGATGATTTAAAACGACTTTTTTTAACCGTTTTTCACCCTAACTCAAAAGTTTCAAAAGTGACCAAAATCGGTCAAAATGTAAAGGCTAACCCTTTTACTTTTTTTTTTCCGGATTTTTTTCAAAAAATCCAAACAAATATTTTTAGCCAAAATACAGGCTTCTCCTTTTCACAGATGATTTAAAACGACTTTTTTTAACCGTGTTTGACCCTAACTCAAAAGTTTCAAAAGTGACCAAAATCGGTCAAAAAGTAAAGGCTAACCCCTTTACTTTTTTTTTTCCGGATTTTTTTCAAAAAATCCAAAAAAATATTTTTAGCCAAAATACAGCCTTCTCCTTTTCACAGATGATTTAAAAGGACTTTTTTAAACCGTTTTTGACCCTAACTCAAAAGTTTCAAAAGTGACCAAAATCGGTCAAAACGTAAAGGCTAACCCCTTTACTTTTTTTTTTCCGGATTTTTTTCAAAAAATCCAAAAAAATATTTTTAGCCAAAATACAGCCTTCTCCTTTTCACAGATGATTTAAAAGGACTTTTTTTAACCGTTTTTGACCCTAACTCAAAAGTTTCAAAAGTGACCAAAATCAGTCAAAAAGTAAAGGCTAACCCCTTTACTTTTTTTTTTTCCGGATTTTTTTCAAAAAATCCAAAAAAATATTTTTAGCCAAAATACAGCCTTCTCCTTTTCACAGATGATTTAAAAGGACTTTTTTAACCGTTTTTCACCCTAACTCAAAAGTTTCAAAAGTGACCAAAATCGGTCAAAAATAAAGGCTAACCCCTTTACTTTTTTTTTTCCGGATTTTTTTCAAAAAATCCAAAAAAATATTTTTAGCCAAAATACAGCCTTCTCCTTTTCACAGATGATTTAAAACGACTTTTTTTAACCGTGTTTGACCCTAACTCAAAAGTTTCAAAAGTGACCAAAATCGGTCAAAAAGTAAAGGCTAACCCCTTTACTTTTTTTTTTCCGGATTTTTTTCAAAAAATCCAAAAAAAATATTTTTAGCCAAAATACAGCCTTCTCCTTTTCACAGATGATTTAAAACGACTTTTTTTAACCGTTTTTCACCCTAACTCAAAAGTTTCAAAAGTGACCAAAATCGGTCAAAAATAAAGGCTAACCCCTTTACTTTTTTTTTTCCGGATTTTTTTCAAAAAATCCAAAAAAATATTTTTAGCCAAAATACAGCCTTCTCCTTTTCACAGATGATTTAAAACGACTTTTTTTAACCGTTTTTGACCCTAACTCAAAAGTTTCAAAAGTGACCAAAATCGGTCAAAAATAAAGGCTAACCCCTTTACTTTTTTTTTTCCGGATTTTTTTCAAAAAATCCAAAAAAATATTTTTAGCCAAAATACAGCCTTCTCCTTTTCACAGATGATTTAAAACGACTTTTTTTAACCGTTTTTGACCCTAACTCAAAAGTTTCAAAAGTGACCAAAATCGGTCAAAACGTAAAGGCTAACCCCTTTACTTTTTTTTTTCCGGATTTTTTTCAAAAAATCCAAAAAAAATATTTTTAGCCAAAATACAGCCTTCTCCTTTTCACAGATGATTTAAAACGACTTTTTTTAACCGTTTTTGACCCTAACTCAAAAGTTTCAAAAGTGACCAAAATCAGTCAAAAAGTAAAGGCTAACCCCTTTACTTTTTTTTTTCCGGATTTTTTTCAAAAAATCCAAAAAAATATTTTTAGCCAAAATACAGCCTTCTCCTTTTCACAGATGATTTAAAACGACTTTTTTTAACCGTGTTTGACCCTAACTCAAAAGTTTCAAAAGTGACCAAAATCGGTCAAAAAGTAAAGGCTAACCCCTTTACTTTTTTTTTTTCCGGATTTTTTTCAAAAAATCCAAAAAAATATTTTTAGCCAAAATACAGCCTTCTCCTTTTCACAGATGATTTAAAACGACTTTTTTAAACCGTTTTTGACCCTAACTCAAAAGTTTCAAAAGTGACCAAAATCGGTCAAAATGTAAAGGCTAACCCCTTTACTTTTTTTTTTCCGGATTTTTTTCAAAAAATCCAAAAAAATATTTTTAGCCAAAATACAGCCTTCTCCTTTTCACAGATGATTTAAAACGACTTTTTTTAACCGTTTTTGACCCTAACTCAAAAGTTTCAAAAGTGACCAAAATCGGTCAAAAAGTAAAGGCTAACCCCTTTACTTTTTTTTTTCCGGATTTTTTTCAAAAAATCCAAAAAAATATTTTTAGCCAAAATACAGCCTTCTCCTTTTCACAGATGATTTAAAAGGACTTTTTTTAACCGTTTTTGACCCTAACTCAAAAGTTTCAAAAGTGACCAAAATCGGTCAAAACGTAAAGGCTAACCCCTTTACTTTTTCCGGATTTTTTTCAAAAAATCCAAAAAAATATTTTTAGCCAAAATACAGCCTTCTCCTTTTCACAGATGATTTAAAACGACTTTTTTTAACCGTTTTTGACCCTAACTCAAAAGTTTCAAAAGTGACCAAAATCGGTCAAAAAGTAAAGGCTAACCCCTTTACTTTTTTTTTTCCGGATTTTTTTCAAAAAATCCAAAAAAATATTTTTAGCCAAAATACAGCCTTCTCCTTTTCACAGATGATTTAAAACGACTTTTTTTAACCGTTTTTGACCCTAACTCAAAAGTTTCAAAAGTGACCAAAATCAGTCAAAAAGTAAAGGCTAACCCCTTTACTTTTTTTTTTTCCGGATTTTTTTCAAAAAATCCAAAAAAATATTTTTAGCCAAAATACAGCCTTCTCCTTTTCACAGATGATTTAAAACGACTTTTTTAAACCGTTTTTCACCCTAACTCAAAAGTTTCAAAAGTGACCAAAATCGGTCAAAACGTAAAGGCTAACCCCTTTACTTTTTTTTTTCCGGATTTTTTTCAAAAAATCCAAAAAAATATTTTTAGCCAAAATACAGCCTTCTCCTTTTCACAGATGATTTAAAAGGACTTTTTTTAACCGTTTTTGACCCTAACTCAAAAGTTTCAAAAGTGACCAAAATCGGTCAAAAAGTAAAGGCTAACCCCTTTACTTTTTTTTTTCCGGATTTTTTTCAAAAAATCCAAAAAAATATTTTTAGCCAAAATACAGCCTTCTCCTTTTCACAGATGATTTAAAACGACTTTTTTTAACCGTTTTTCACCCTAACTCAAAAGTTTCAAAAGTGACCAAAATCGGTCAAAATGTAAAGGCTAACCCCTTTACTTTTTTTTTTTCCGGATTTTTTTCAAAAAATCCAAACAAATATTTTTAGCCAAAATACAGGCTTCTCCTTTTCACAGATGATTTAAAACGACTTTTTTTAACCGTGTTTGACCCTAACTCAAAAGTTTCAAAAGTGACCAAAATCGGTCAAAAAGTAAAGGCTAACCCCTTTACTTTTTTTTTTCCGGATTTTTTTCAAAAAATCCAAAAAAATATTTTTAGCCAAAATACAGCCTTCTCCTTTTCACAGATGATTTAAAAGGACTTTTTTAAACCGTTTTTGACCCTAACTCAAAAGTTTCAAAAGTGACCAAAATCGGTCAAAACGTAAAGGCTAACCCCTTTACTTTTTTTTTTCCGGATTTTTTTCAAAAAATCCAAAAAAATATTTTTAGCCAAAATACAGCCTTTTCCTTTTCACAGATGATTTAAAAGGACTTTTTTTAACCGTTTTTCACCCTAACTCAAAAGTTTCAAAAGTGACCAAAATCGGTCAAAACGTAAAGGCTAACCCCTTTACTTTTTTTTTTCCGGATTTTTTTCAAAAAATCCAAAAAAATATTTTTAGCCAAAATACAGCCTTCTCCTTTTCACAGATGATTTAAAAGGACTTTTTTTAACCGTTTTTCACCCTAACTCAAAAGTTTCAAAAGTGACCAAAATCGGTCAAAACGTAAAGGCTAACCCCTTTACTTTTTTTTTTTCCGGATTTTTTTCAAAAAATCCAAAAAAATATTTTTAGCCAAAATACAGCCTTCTCCTTTTCACAGATGATTTAAAAGGACTTTTTTTAAACCGTTTTTGACCCTAACTCAAAAGTTTCAAAAGTGACCAAAATCGGTCAAAAATAAAGGCTAACCCCTTTACTTTTTTTTTCCGGATTTTTTTCAAAAAATCCAAAAAAATATTTTTAGCCAAAATACAGCCTTCTCCTTTTCACAGATGATTTAAAAGGACTTTTTTTAACCGTTTTTGACCCTAACTCAAAAGTTTCAAAAGTGACAAAATCGGTCAAAACGTAAAGGCTAACCCCTTTACTTTTTTTTTCCGGATTTTTTTCAAAAAATCCAAACAAATATTTTTAGCCAAAATACAGCCTTCTCCTTTTCACAGATGATTTAAAACGACTTTTTTTAACCGTTTTTGACCCTAACTCAAAAGTTTCAAAAGTGACCAAAATCGGTCAAAAATAAAGGCTAACACCTTTACTTTTTTTTTTCCGGATTTTTTTCAAAAAATCCAAAAAAATATTTTTAGCCAAAATACAGCCTTCTCCTTTTCACAGATGATTTAAAAGGACTTTTTTTAACCGTTTTTGACCCTAACTCAAAAGTTTCAAAAGTGACCAAAATCGGTCAAAAAGTAAAGGCTAACCCCTTTACTTTTTTTTTCCGGATTTTTTTCAAAAAATCCGAAAAAATATTTTTAGCCAAAATACAGCCTTCTCCTTTTCACAGATGATTTAAAACGACTTTTTTTAACCGTTTTTGACCCTAACTCAAAAGTTTCAAAAGTGACCAAAATCGGTCAAAAATAAAGGCTAACCCCTTTACTTTTTTTTTTCCGGATTTTTTTCAAAAAATCCAAAAAAATATTTTTAGCCAAAATACAGCCTTCTCCTTTTCACAGATGATTTAAAACGACTTTTTTTAACCGTTTTTGACCCTAACTCAAAAGTTTCAAAAGTGACCAAAATCGGTCAAAACGTAAAGGCTAACCCCTTTACTTTTTTTTTTTCCGGATTTTTTTCAAAAAATCCAAAAAAATATTTTTAGCCAAAATACAGCCTTCTCCTTTTCACAGATGATTTAAAACGACTTTTTTTAACCGTTTTTGACCCTAACTCAAAAGTTTCAAAAGTGACCAAAATCGGTCAAAAAGTAAAGGCTAACCCCTTTACTTTTTTTTTTCCGGATTTTTTTCAAAAAATCCAAAAAAATATTTTTAGCCAAAATACAGCCTTCTCCTTTTCACAGATGATTTAAAACGACTTTTTTTAACCGTTTTTGACCCTAACTCAAAAGTTTCAAAAGTGACCAAAATCGGTCAAAAAGTAAAGGCTAACCAACCCCTTTACTTTTTTTTTTCCGGATTTTTTTGAAAAAATCCAAAAAAATATTTTTAGCCAAAATACAGCCTTCTCCTTTTCACAGATGATTTAAAACGACTTTTTTTAACCGTTTTTGACCCTAACTCAAAAGTTTCAAAAGTGACCAAAATCGGTCAAAAAGTAAAGGCTAACTAACCCCTTTACTTTTTTTTTTCCGGATTTTTTTCAAAAAATCCAAACAAATATTTTTAGCCAAAATACAGCCTTCTCCTTTTCACAGATGATTTAAAACGACTTTTTTTAACCGTTTTTCACCCTAACTCAAAAGTTTCAAAAGTGACCAAAATCGGTCAAAATGTAAAGGCTAACCCCTTTACTTTTTTTTTTCCGGATTTTTTTCAAAAAATCCAAACAAATATTTTTAGCCAAAATACAGCCTTCTCCTTTTCACAGATGATTTAAAACGACTTTTTTTAACCGTTTTTGACCCTAACTCAAAAGTTTCAAAAGTGACCAAAATCGGTCAAAAAGTAAAGGCTAACCCCTTTACTTTTTTTTTTCCGGATTTTTTTGAAAAAATCCAAAAAAATTTTTTTAGCCAAAATACAGCCTTCTCCTTTTCACAGATGATTTAAAACGACTTTTTTAAACCGTTTTTCACCCTAACTCAAAAGTTTCAAAAGTGACCAAAATCGGTCAAAATGTAAAGGCTAACTAACCCCTTTACTTTTTTTTTTCCGGATTTTTTTCAAAAAATCCAAAAAAATATTTTTAGCCAAAATACAGCCTTCTCCTTTTCACAGATGATTTAAAACGACTTTTTTTAACCGTTTTTCACCCTAACTCAAAAGTTTCAAAAGTGACCAAAATCGGTCAAAATGTAAAGGCTAACTAACCCCTTTACTTTTTTTTTTCCGGATTTTTTTCAAAAAATCCAAACAAATATTTTTAGCCAAAATACAGCCTTCTCCTTTTCACAGATGATTTAAAACGACTTTTTTTAACCGTTTTTCACCCTAACTCAAAAGTTTCAAAAGTGACCAAAATCGGTCAAAATGTAAAGGCTAACCCCTTTACTTTTTTTTTTCCGGATTTTTTTCAAAAAATCCAAACAAATATTTTTAGCCAAAATACAGGCTTCTCCTTTTCACAGATGATTTAAAACGACTTTTTTTAACCGTGTTTGAACCTAACTCAAAAGTTTCAAAAGTGACCAAAATCGGTCAAAAAGTAAAGGCTAACCCCTTTACTTTTTTTTTTCCGGATTTTTTTCAAAAAATCCAAAAAAATATTTTTAGCCAAAATACAGCCTTCTCCTTTTCACAGATGATTTAAAACGACTTTTTTTAACCGTTTTTCACCCTAACTCAAAAGTTTCAAAAGTGACCAAAATCGGTCAAAATGTAAAGGCTAACCCCTTTACTTTTTTTTTTTCCGGATTTTTTTCAAAAAATCCAAACAAATATTTTTAGCCAAAATACAGCCTTCTCCTTTTCACAGATGATTTAAAACGACTTTTTTTAACCGTTTTTGACCCTAACTCAAAAGTTTCAAAAGTGACCAAAATCGGTCAAAAAGTAAAGGCTAACCCCTTTACTTTTTTTTTTCCGGATTTTTTTCAAAAAATCCAAAAAAATATTTTTAGCCAAAATACAGCCTTCTCCTTTTCACAGATGATTTAAAAGGACTTTTTTAACCGTTTTTCACCCTCACTCAAAAGTTTCAAAAGTGACCAAAATCGGTCAAAACGTAAAGGCTAACTAACCCCTTTACTTTTTTTTTTCCGGATTTTTTTCAAAAAATCCAAAAAAATATTTTTAGCCAAAATACAGCCTTCTCCTTTTCACAGATGATTTAAAAGGACTTTTTTTAACCGTTTTTCACCCTAACTCAAAAGTTTCAAAAGTGACCAAAATCGGTCAAAAATAAAGGCTAACCCCTTTACTTTTTTTTTTCCGGATTTTTTTCAAAAAATCCAAACAAATATTTTTAGCCAAAATACAGCCTTCTCCTTTTCACAGATGAATTAAAACGACTTTTTTTAACCGTTTTTGACCCTAACTCAAAAGTTTCAAAAGTGAGCAAAATCGGTCAAAAAGTAAAGGCTAACCAACCCCTTTACTTTTTTTTTTCCGGATTTTTTTCAAAAAATCCAAAAAAATTTTTTTAGCCAAAATACAGCCTTCTCCTTTTCACAGATGATTTAAAACGACTTTTTTTAACCGTTTTTGACCCTAACTCAAAAGTTTCAAAAGTGACCAAAATCGGTCAAAAAGTAAAGGCTAACCCCTTTACTTTTTTTTTCCGGATTTTTTTCCAAAAATCAAAAAAAATATTTTTAGCCAAAATACAGCCTTCTCCTTTTCACAGATGATTTAAAACGACTTTTTTTAACCGTTTTTGACCCTAACTCAAAAGTTTCAAAAGTGACCAAAATCGGTCAAAAATAAAGGCTAACCCCTTTAGTTTTTTTTTTCCGGATTTTTTTCAAAAAATCCAAACAAATATTTTTAGCCAAAATACAGCCTTCTCCTTTTCACAGATGATTTAAAACGACTTTTTTTAACCGTTTTTGACCCTAACTCAAAAGTTTCAAAAGTGACCAAAATCGGTCAAAAAGTAAAGGCTAACCCCTTTACTTTGTTTTTTTTCGGATTTTTTTCAAAAAATCCAAAAAAATATTTTTAGCCAAAATACAGCCTTCTCCTTTTCACAGAAGGTTTAAAACGACTTTATTTAACCGTTTATGACCCTAACTCAAAAGTTTCACAAGTGACCAAAATTGGTCAAAAAGGAAAGGCTAACCCTTTAGATTTTGATCAATTTTGGCCACTTTTTTAAACAACTGAAATAAGGCTAAAATATGAAGATTTAGCACAAATATAGTCTTCTCATTGCTACAGTAGCTGAAAAAAAGGCTTTATTTGAACTAAATGGTCATTTTTTGACTGTAATGTAAACCCCTTAACGTTTGTTACAGCTTTTGAAATAAGGTTCAAATATGAATATTTAGCAAAAATGCAGCCTTCTCATTGCTAGAGAAGCTATAAAATGGTTTTATTTCACATTTTTTAACCTTATTTGAAAAGTTTGAAAAATTAGCCCTTAAATTGGAGCTTATGTACAAATAAGCAAACTTTACTTTTATTAAACATCCATATTTTAAAGGTGACGTACAGTCCGTTCTGCGCATGACCGCAATGTGGTCCCCAAAACACAACATTCGTAGATAATTACATGAAGTACTCAGCTCAATGTAAACTGTTAGGAACAACATGGCAGAAAACCAAGCGATTCGGTGAGGATATCTCCTTGGATTTCTTCTATTTCTCCTGAAAATATTTTGTTTTGGGTACAAGTAATGAATGGGAACCAAGAAAAACTTACAATCTTGAATAAGGTATTAGTATTATTTTTGTAAATAAAGATGTAAACATTAGTTTTGTACACATGCAGAACGGACTGCACATCACCTTTAAACTGATTTTAAAAGTGGATAATAATCCGTACTGTACATATTGTACTGCGTATTAGGAAATCTTATTGGTAAATAATGTTAGTATTAAGTTATAGTAGAAAATATTGAGAAAGACTTACAGTATCCAAGACTGGAAAATTTATATGAAAAACTTATAAGAAATTTTCCCATGTGGCTCCAGTTGCAAGAAATGCCATGTGATTCTTGTCAGTTTTTAAGTGCATTGAACTTAATACCACCTGAAACATATTGAAAAGCAAGTTCATGAATTATTATAAGTAATAAAATAAGGTGTAGTCTCTGATTGTACACTAAACTAACTTTATTTATACTGGATAACTCTATCAGTCATAACTAAACTGTTCTTCCTAGAGGTCCAGTAAGAACCATCCTTCATTGATCCAGTGTTACTACAGAAGGAAACCAGAGTAAACTAAACTAACTTTATTTATACTGGATAACCCTATCAGTCATATCTAAACTGTTCTTCCTAGAGGTCCAGTAAAGACCATCCTTCATTGGTCCAGTGTTACTACAGGAGGAAACCAGAGTAAACTAAACTAACTTTATTTATACTGGATAACTCTATCAGTCATAACTAAACTGTTCTCCTAGAGGTCCAGTTAAGAACCATCCTTCATTGATCCAGTGTTACTACAGAAGGAAACCAGAGTAAACTAAACTAACTTTATTTATACTGGATAACTCTATCAGTCATAACTAAACTGTTCTTCCTAGAGGTCCAGTAAGAACCATCCTTCATTGATCCAGTGTTACTACAGAAGGAAACCAGAGTAAACTAAACTAACTTTATTTATACTGGATAACCCTATCAGTCATATCTAAACTGTTCTTCCTAGAGGTCCAGTAAAGACCATCCTTCATTGGTCCAGTGTTACTACAGGAGGAAACCAGAGTAAACTAAACTAACTTTATTTATACTGGATAACTCTATCAGTTATATCTAAACTGTTCTTCCTAGAGATCCAGTAAGGACCATCCTTGATTGATCCAGTGTTACTACAGAAGGAAACCAGAGTAAACTAAACTTTAATTATACTGGATAACCCTATCAGTGATATCCAAACTGTTCTTCCTAGACATGCAGAAACTGAGAAGCTATTTACCAAGTTTGTAAAAACCTTCTTTTCTTGAATATATGTAGCAATTATTACTGGAAAATGTAGCATGGACACTTTAAATTTCAAGGCTTTAAAACAAGATGGCGTTGACTTTATAAATACTTGGTGTACAATAATTATCATGGTTTGGTGGTCCAAACTCATACCCAGGGTATTTTTACGTCCACGGCGCGTGGTGTTCAGATCCTGTTTTGATTGGCTCTAAAAACATTCTATTAGTAACTTACATTTTATTCTAAAACTAGAAGTTAGTAGCTATCACAAGTAAAGCCCCTTCCCAATATTTGTAACGAGGGAGCTGAGCCCTAATATCTCCCCTATTGCATACCTTGTACCCACAGACAGACAGACAGACAGACAGACAGACAGACAGACAGGCAGACAGACAAACAAACAAACACGCAGACAGACAGACCCAGACAGACAGACACGCAGACAGACAGGCAGGCAGGCAGGCAGACAAACAGGCAGGCAGACAGACAGACAGACAGACAGACAAACAAACAAACAAACAAACAAACAAACAAACACGCAGACAGACCCAGACAGACAGACAGACAGACAGACAGACAGGCAGACAGACAGACAGAGAGACAGACAGACAAACAAACAGACAGACAAACAGACAGACAAACAGACAGACTGCGGCGCATGCGTACGCGATAATAACTTGTAAAGAGAACCAGACTAGTTCCTGCTTTGATGTCACACAATTCGCTCGAATTAGTCTCAAGTACGCATGCTCCGCCGTCACGGTCAAAATTTTTGCAAACTCACTCACTTACAAAGTCAAGAAGATTTTCCTAAACAGTCTTGTAGACTTTTATTACCGAAAACAAAATTGGGATTTGCGGTACACTCAGATGCCTTCTTGGCCAGAGTTTAAACGGGGGCTGTGTCACCAGTAAGAAAGGGGGGGGGGGGGGAGTAATAGCTTAATTTTCCTGGCGTTCTACAATGATAGAGATGAAGGTGTTTGTATGAGCGATACAGGAACAGCTTGTGTTGCATTAGCTTCATTTGAACACTGTAGAGTGACAACATGTGGAGCAACTGATTGGACTTGACCAGAGTTTAATATCTGCAAAGTATCGGAGGTTAGAAAATGTTCTGCTGTCAAAGGCGTAGCTTGTTGAACTTGAGTGGCATTAGCAAGGCTAGTTTGTATGTGAGGAACTGGATGTAGAGTGGTTGTGAACGAAGCTGAAGGAAAGTCGTGTGCTGACGTGAGCGTCAAACACGTTCCCTCCGTCGAGATAACTTGAGTTGGAATCTGAATTTGAATAGCTTGGTTTTGATCGTGGTTTTGTTGTTGAATTGTTTGGGTTTGTATTTGATGATGTTCTTGCTGGAGTTGTTGCTGGAGTTGTTGTTGGAGTTGTTGTTGGAGTTGCATTGATTGCAGTTGAAGTTGTTGTTGTTGCTGCTGCAGTTGTTGTAGCTGGAGTTGTGTGTGCTGAGTGGGCGTCAAAAGCACCTGACGAGTTGGTGCAGCTGCCTGAGTTGTGGGCAGAGTCAGGCCCGAGACATTAAGCTGAGTCAGGTGCGCTGGATTGATGGCGATCACTTGCGGGTTACCTGCCAACTGTGATGACGGTAATATGGCTGTAGAAATTCCTGCCGAGTTGGCAGCAGCTTGGAGAATGCCAATTTGTGGAAGAGATTGAAGATGTGCTCCGGAGAGATGCTGTACCTGGACAGGTTGTGACGAACTAGCAATGGTGCTGTGTGATACCGGTTTGATTTTAACTTTCTTTGGCTTCGGATTTGCCTTCCACCAATTAATCAAACCATGAACTGGAGGTTCTCTGTCCCCACCTAAAAACAAAAACAGAATTCGCTATTTCAGATTTTGAGTGCCTATCAAGCGAAAAACCTTTTAGCGGTTTTGAACAGATCAGCATGGCAGGAGCGGTCACTGAAAATTGTAACCAAATCTGCTGCATAGTCTTTGAGCTATAAACTCCCAAAGTTTGCCATGGCTTATCCATTTTTGAAGAATTTAATTGCTCGGTTATAGTGTTAAAAGGTATTGGCAATAAAAATTAAGTTTGTTTAATTTGAAAGAACTCGTAAAATTGTAATGGAAGACCTTTCACAACTTTTTTGTATCTTTCTTCGTTTTCAAGATATTTCAATTTGTTTAATATGTAAATGAGATGGGCTCTGACATCATGAGCACGGTACAGTATTTTTACACAAAGCAACATCAGTTATGAAATGTTCAGTGTCACAAGGCGTTTCTATGTGCACAGTTTCAAGTGATTTCGTTGAACAAATTTAGAGATATAACTGATTTTTCTACGTGTGAAAATACTGTACCCTGCTCATGACGTCAGAGACCATTCATTTACATATCAAACAAATTGAAATATCTTGAAAACGAAGCAAAATACGAAAAAATTGTAAAGGATGTTCTATTGCAATTTTATGAGTTCTTTCAAATTAGACAAACTTAATATTTGTTGCCAATCCCCTTTAATGATGTATGCAGTTGGAAAACTATGCAGAGAATCGAACTAGTAAACAGAAGGTCGCGGGTTCGAATCCCAGCCAGGCCAAGTAGAGTTTTCTCTACTTGTCCGGTATGGTTCGTCACTCGGAGTAACACCTTATCATTATATGCATAACATTATTAATAATCCAACTGTCCTATATATATTCAATTCCAGTCTTTCCTTATTTTGTAACATCAGGAAGGCAACTTTAGCATTTATTTAATAGTTGAGTCGGTTTTCTTTGTTCTTTCTAGAGTTGTATTACGATACATCCCAAGAGAACCGATAATAAAATTCAAGGCGCTGTATATATATATTGCCCTGGTCAACAGAACAATATCTAGATATTTCCCTGGTCAACATTAACAGGGCAATATATAATAATTAATTTATTATTGAGTCGGTTTTCTTTGTTCTTCCGAGGTCTTTATATCGCATAAAGACCTTGAATAATAATTAGATACGAAATGAAGAAAAAAACAAGGAAAATCTTTGTCCAAGGTGGAAAAAATAGACAAAACTTTGTTGAAAAACCTCCTCGATAATAAATTAAGTCAGATAAATCCCTCGAACGTCGGGATGTATGCGATATAAAGCCCTCGGACGCTGCGCGTCCTCGGGTCTTTATATAGCATACATCCCTCGTTCTCGGGATTTATCTATTACTTAATACATCTCGAAAAGTACATGCCATATTTATTTCATTTTTTTTGAAATTGGTTATTTAGATCATAAGCTTCAAATGTTTTACGTTCTATTAGAAATTTTCACTTCACGGAAACTTTAAAAACTAAACCAAATAATTGGGCAGACTTTTCAAGATGTAAAAATGGGTTCCTTTTCATTCCTTACCTGTCTTCTTCATTTGCTCATTGACTCGTCCAATCGTGCTATGACTGCACCCTGTTACCCACGAAATAAATTTATAACAATTAGATCTTGCTCCACCTGATGGTGTCAACATCTCAGCTAATACTCGACGTGCTTCGGCTTGACCAGACATAGAGCGGTCTCGCCATTGTTGGAGAAGCTTGCAATGAGTTTGTGCCATCTGAACAAAGATTATCAAAGAACAGTTTTAGAATATTATAGTCAGTTTCAGCTTGCTTTTGAAATCCGAAACATGTAATTGAAATGAACATTCCGAACTTACGTTGCAATGTTCAGAACTACATTGCGAGGTAGATACAAATTTAAGTCGGCAATTTGTTTCTGTTTAACCAAGTATCTATTATTCTTCATTTCCCTCAAACACTATACAACAAATAATCTTCTACTCGACTTCTTGATTTCGCCAAAGGAATTAAATGCAAAGCTTATTAAATTCGAACTTCACAATGAACTTCGCGAACTTCCGTACCTACAATCCGAGAATAATTCATTGGGACACTAAAGCATCAATTAACTTCCTTCTTGCTTATTTCACTATCGTGGGATAAATAACGTTGCTTTACCCCTCCCCACCCCCCACCAATCAATGTTGATTTCCAGGGGACACTTCTGAGGCCTAGAAAACAAAAATTCGGTCGCAACCTTGATCGAAGGGGGAATGGAGGGCACATTTTAAAGATAAATCGCGTGCGCACCGAAGTCACTTGACATACGTTGTGTCCCAATGTAATTATTCCACGATTGTAGTTCCCAACCTTCCAACAAATGTTGACAAACGAATTTCGAAAGGAATAACAGTACTAGTATATATTAATAGTATTAGTATATATTAATAGTATTAGTATATATTAATAATAGTATTAGTATATATTAATAGTAGTATACTGTAGAAGTATAGTACGTGTGTGAGCTTGGTGTAATGGAACAGACGTTTGGTTGACGCTCGTCAAGCTCAAATACTCAGAAAATGTTTCTGAGCCCTAATCAGGAATCGAACCTACAGGTGCAACCTTCTGATGACCAGTTACATGCAGACATTAGGGACCTTAAGATCTAGGACGGCAACTTCGAGGACGACGTCCTTCAAACAAAAGCATTCTTCTTGCAAAACAAAGATAATGAATAATTTCTAGTCCCAAGGGTAATCTGAACACCGTCCTCGCTCTGTATACAACGCCACTCAGAGCATTTTCACGTCTTCAGGACGACGTTGACTCGTGGGGTGATGAGAACTGTTGTCTGAGATTGCCTTAACACAGACACTGCAACCGTTTTAACACTTTGAAAATTATAAAACAACCTTCAAGTATTGAATACAGTAGTCAGTTAACCGTGACTTCTTTTTAATACTAAAATTTGAATTGCTTTTTAACCGCCGTTGTCGTCCTAGCATCTTAAGGTCCCTACTCTCGCCATTGGGCAACTCGGATGGAAAGCTAAGATTGGAAATTTATACTCATATGTGCTCCTAAGTGGTAGTGTTTGCATATGAGATGTAGTTAAAGTGATATGATAAGTTGTACGTATACATGTAGTGCATGTGGTACGTTTGCGAGCTTGGTGTAATGGAACAGACGTTTGGTGGACGTTCGTCAAAGGTAGACGTTCATCAAGCTCAAATACTCAGAAAAGATTTCTGAGCCCCAGACAGGGTTCGAACCTACAACCTTCTAATGACCGGTTAGACACTCTAACCATTGAGCTACTGAGACTCGGATAGAGAGCTAAGGTTGCAAATTCATAGCGTTTGCATATGAGATGTAGTTAAATTGACGAGCTTGGTTGAGAACACATCAGTACCTAGCTCAATGGTTAGAGCGTGTAATCGGTCATTAGAGAAACATTTTCCCGCGCATTTGCAAAAATGCCTACAACTTACTGAAACACATTTGTCAACACAACATGGTTCATCTGGAAGTTCTTCAATGGATTTTAGTTTGCCAAGTATAGCTTGACCTTTTTGCCGTTCCACTCGCAGTGGTTTCTAAAATGCAGACAGCGAATTAGAATAAAAACAATATAATATTAACTTTGTCGTATCGTATCATACGTATCATACGTATATATATATATATATATATATATATATATATATATAATAGCATAGCATTATAGGATCTTATACACTTGACTTACAGTGGGATCAGTCTTTAGTTTCTTGTGTAAAAAATTATTTGAATAATTCAAAACTCTTTGTGTTCCTTGCTCACACAACTTCACCTCCTCGCGAAGATACTTTCTCTGATTAAGAACAAATTCTTCAAATTCTTTAGATTTTCTTTGTCCATTTCCTAAACCAATATTTTTTCCCCTTGAAGAAAAAAACACACCAGTTTTCACAACTTGGATCAAATTTAGTTTTCTTACATATATAATATAGTTTTGCAAACTTCGCGGTACTTCGTCGTCTTCAAGTCAGATAACAGTACTTCCTAAGTCAGATAACAGTACTTCCTTTATAAAATTTAAAACATAAAAAATTTATAACACGTATATAACCTTCTCTGATAACTCATTATGCACATGTGACGTCAAGTTGTTTAATTTACATATCAAACAAACTGAAATATCTCAAAAACGAAGCAAGGAAACGAAAAACTGCAAAAGATGTTACTCTATCATTTTAAGTGTTCTTTCAAATAAGACAAACTTAATTTTCGTTTCATGTGCACTTTAAGTCTGTCATGAAAAGACCACCCACCCCCTCTATGTAGCAGGCCACTGACCCCACAATTTGTGAGTACGACTGACCTAGCAATGTTCTATGGGTATCAGCCTATTATAATCTGGAGTCAAAACTATTGTGTAGTGGGGGTGCTAACGTGGTCGACTTTTTCTCGCTTCTCCTCCTCGACTAATGTACATGTCAAGCTCCTGTACAAGTTACCATCATTCTCTGGTTAACAGCCAAATCACCACAAGGTCAGTAGTTTGTGAATATACCTTCTTCCCTTGCGTTCGAGCTGGCTCTTCAATGGTTCGTCCATATTGTAACACTTTTGTTTAGATAGAAGTTTGGATTGTTTCAATAAATTAATTAATTGTTGAGCCCTATGTCGAGATTCATCCATGTCACCTAAAGAAAAAACACAACAAGTATAACTAAGTTGATTAACCATTGAACAAGAATGGAACTGGTGAAAAAGACGTGCTGGGGAAATGTATTTCTGGTACTTACCATCTGCCAAGATATATTTCTGCAAGCAAGCACAAGCAAATGTCTTAAAACGAGGACAGTACAATCGCAAAGCTATAACAAATTAATAGAACAAGATTTAGCAGTAATTTTTAGAAATTTTTGAAAAATGGAATTTTCTGCTAGTAGTAGTATAAAATTTTCTAATTTTCCATCCATCCGTCCGTCCGTCCGTCCGTCCGTCCGTCCGTCCTTCCTTCCTTCCTTCCTTCCTTCCTTCCTTCCTTCCTTCCTTCCTTCCTTCCTTCCTTCCTTCCTTCCTTCCTTCGTTCGTTCGTTCGTTCGTTCGTTCGTTCGTTCGTTCGTTCGTTCGTTCGTTCGTTCGTTCGTTCGTTCGTTCGTTCGTTCGTTCGTTCGTTCGTTCGTTCGTTCGTTCGTTCGTTCGTTCGTTCGTTCGTTCGTTCGTTCGTTCGTTCGTTCGTTCGTTCGTTCGTTCGTTTGTTCGTTCCTCCCTACAGTAATATTCTACAATCTGTAGCATATTTTCATAATCTCTACCATCTTGTTCATCAAGACATTCTGCCAAGGATGTGGCAAACTGTCGAGCTTCTTCTATGTACGTTCTTTTAGCTTCTGGATCAAAGACTCTTTTCTGGCGCGAGATCTTTGGACGATTGAATGATAAACCTGAAGGGAAATATACAGATTTAGAATGACAAGAGAAATTAGGAAAATATAGAAAAATATATTATGTTTACTTGTAGTAGCAATATGCCTAACAGCATGGAATGAGCCCATAAGGTGAAGTTGCTGCTGTTGCTGTTAGTGGTGGTGTTGCTGTTGTGGTTGCTGCTGTTGTTGTTGTTGCTGCTGATGTTGTTGTTGTTGTTGTTGTTGCTGTTGTTATTGCTGCTGTTGGTGCTGGTGTTGTTGCTGCTGCTGCTGGTGTTGCTGCTTCTGTTGTTGCTGCTGCTGTTGCTGCTGGTGTTGTTGCTTCTGTTGTTGTTGCTGCTGCTTCTGTTGTTGCTGCTGCTGTTGCTGTTACTGCTGCTGTTGGTGGCGTTGGTGTTGTTGCTGTTGTTGTTGTTACTGCTGCTGTTGCTGCTGCTGTTGGTGGCGGTGGTGTTGTTGTTGTTGCTGCTGCTGCTGCTGCTGTTATTGCTGCTGCTGTTAAAAACGGGATTTCATAGTATTTTATGAAAATTTGATGAAAGAAATCATCACAAAGAATGGCTTACCACAAGCATTACAAAGAGTAAGTATTTTCCCAGTCTCTGGATCTTTCTTGTGCCTTGGACTTGGTGAATTACTTGAGACCTTGGGACGATTTCCTCTTCGTGTTGGGTCAGTTATATTAGGAGAGCCACATAGATCACACTTAAAAGGCACTGCTGCTGTCTTTCTTACTCGATTTCCTTTGGAAAGAAGCGACGGCTTTGGTCTTTTTTGAATATTTGATTTCTGGCTACCAACATCGGGTGATGGCGGACGAGGTCGTCGTTTTCTACCACTCTTTCTTAAGCCATTGTCAGACTGGTTTATGGTGCCATCACTGGTCTCTGTGCATTGGTTGTCTTCAGAACAAATATATTCTTCAAAAAATTCAGAACCAATTGCATTGTTATCGGAGTTATCGCTCAGCCTTTCCTCGATATTATAATCATGTTGCTCTTCAACAGGCTCATTGGGTGTGGAGTATTCAGTTTGTTCAGAGAAAGGAAGCTCTTTGTCAGTTGATTCATTCACTTCAGAGATATTTTGACAAGCTTTACTGAGAACATCAAGAGAGTTTTGAGAAAGAACAGAACTAGAGTTTCCTGTTTCATCTTGTGGATCTTGCACATGAGCTAAATAGAAAGAACCACCATAGGAATGTTGTTTAAGCTAGTGTCAACATCATCATCATCACCACCATCATGATTAATTAATACCACCATTAACATCACTAGTTATCACAATCATTATCAATAACAACACCACTATCATCAACATACATATCATCATCATCACCATAATCATCATCATCAATATCATCATCATCAATATCATCATCATCATCAATATCATCATCAGCAGCAATATCATCATCATCAATATCATCATCATCAATATCATCATCAATATCATCATCAGCAGCAGCAATATCATCATCATCAATATCATCATCATCATAATTAATATCATCATCAATATCAATATCATCATCATCAATATCATTATCATCACATATCATCATCATCTGCTTCAATATCATCATCAATATCATCATCATCAATATCATCATCATCAATATCATCATCATAATCAATGTCATCATCATCAATGTCATCATCATCATCATCAATATCATCATCATCATCGATATCAGTATCATCATCATCGTCATCAATATCATCATCATCATCATAATCATCAATATCATCATCATCAGCATCAATATCATCATCATCAATATCATCATCATCATCAATATCATCATCATCATCAATATCATCATCTTCTTCAATATCATCATCATCAATATCACCATCATCATCGTCAATATCATGATCATCATCAATATCATCATCATCAATATCATCATCATCAATGTCATCATCATCATCAATATCATCATCATCATCATCAATATCATCATCATCATCAATATCATCATCATCATCATCAATATCATCATTATCAATATCATCATGATCATCAATATCATCATCATCATCAATATCATCAATATCATCATGATCATCAATATCATCATCATCAATATCATCATCATCAATATCATCATCATCAATATCATCATCATCATCATCAATATCATCATCATCAATATCATCATCATCATCATCATCATCATCAATATCATCATCATCAATATCATCATCATCATCATCAATATCATCATCATCAATATCATCATGATCATCAATATCATCATCAATATCATCATGATCATCAATATCATCATGATCATCAATATCATGATCATCATGATCATCACCACTATCATGTTTATACTTTAACAAAAAAGAAACTTGGTTAAAACTCCAGTAAGAGAAATCCAATTCAGCTTAAACTGAAAGACTTACTATTCCGTTATAAAATTACAGCTCTGTTAATACAGTAAAGTTATGATCTTCTGAGATTGGGAAAAATTAGTTCATCGTATACAATTTCCTCGTTCTTTAAAATTACCTGATTAACTTCATGACAAACAACAAACACATACATTTTAAACCTTTGGTTTTACATTAAAAAAGTTTTTAAGCAATCCTGGCTTGTTATTGTGTCTCTAACACAAGCTAAACACCAAGCCAACTTTCAAATTGACAACAAAACGAAGAATAAACGAACATAGATAACATGCAAATTCTCCTATTCACGTCAACTTTGAGAGAATCTAGAAATTCATACCTGATTCGGAGTGAAGATTTTCATCATTTTCAATACTTTTCCCGACATCTGAACCTTCAATTAAATCACTATGGAGTCCTGTATTATTCTCCTCGTCAGTTGAATAAGAATGCTGTATTTCAAGAGAGTTTTCATCCATATTTATTTCATCAATAACTTCATCAACAACCACCGAGTCTGTCGCGGCCATTTTGTGGACGCACACTCGTTCACATCTGTCAAAAGGCGAATAATTATCATTAATTATTCAGCTTCGTATTTAATTCCCTGTTCAAAATTAAAAAATACTGCAGCCCAAAACTTAAAATACTAGTCATTGAAAAATTTGTCTTGGGAATAATTAAAGAATATCTGCCTCATTTAAAGTTCAAATGAAAACGTAAAAATGGTTTACCTTGATTCAAAATTGGCAATTATTACTATTTATTAGTCGTAATAGTCCGAGCGTATGCCGAGCGCTTTCCGAAGCTACGTCGAAGGTGCTTCTTTTTTATTCCAGCTGCCTTGCATGTTGTGTGTTTCTAGATTATGCCAAGAAAAAAACCTTTCAGTGTAAAACAGAAAAAGGAACAGTTAAAAAAAAAAAGACAATTTACTGATGAACAGAAAGGTATTATACACACACAATAATGCACTTAACTAGATGCAAATAAACTGATTTAATTAAAATAATAATTATTATATTGTTTATAGTGTTGGTGCTATACTACAATTAAACAATATATATATATATATAGATATTTATATATATATTTACAACATAAGATTACAGTATAAGCAAGAAAATTGTCAACGAACTTGTCATGTCCAGGGGGGAGTGAGGACTCTATTGCCTCTCAAGTGCTACTGGCAAATTGATCAATTGTCGAGAGTAAAATGTCCTACTCACCAACAGTGAAGCATCTTGAATGGTCTATCCAGGTTAACAAGCTGTCAATTCAAGAGCTGATTGTTTTGCATGGAGACAATATAAATGCACTGTGCCTTTCTTTAAATACTTTCATGGCATTAATGTCTAAATATAATAAAAAAGCATAATTTATTATGTCACATGTACACTCTATTTAATAATTGTTAGTTTACAGAGTGTTTTTCCAAATGTTTTGGCCCTGTGCATAGCAAATTAGAGAGATCCTAGTCTCTGAGTTCCAGCACCCGTGGGACCAACATGAACAGACAGACAGACAGAGATTCAGTTTCTTCTGTTTGTAGGTACCAAACTTAATCATGGAGGCACAAAACAAACCAGTTCAGAAAATCTGAGTGATTCAGATACTGACAGATCCTCTTGTTCAACATCACACTTCAGCAGTAGGCAAGCAAAGCAACGAGATTATACAAAGTTAGATTACAATACAGGAAGAAAACCATATGACCCCGACAGGTACAGTACACTAAAAAACTCGAGAAAACATCCAGAAGACTGTTGCAGACAGGGTGTTTATTTTACTTAACAATTATACTGTTTTTGCTGAAGGTATAACCTGTCTTTCAAGACAGAAAGCCAGAAAGAAATCGAGGCCAGGAAAAAGCAAGCACGGAAAGCAATTGTCCGTTTTTCAAAGGTACTAGTAATAATTTTAGCATGGTTACAATGTACATGCATTTAATATGAGTGTTTGAACCTGTCTTTAGGCCTGACCAAATATATCTGTATACAGTTAGAATATTCTTACCATTGCAGGCTGACTTGGAATACACCCTGGAAGATATCTATAAGCCTGGGACAGGTATGAATTTGAGACATGTCAGCCTCATGACACAGCCTCAGACCAAGATCTTGATCAATAATGGTCTGAGATCAAGATAGATGTATACCCCTTTGGATGTGCCCCTGAATTAATTGTTGATGCTTCCTTCTAGTCCTTGATATGCCCAAGAGACCAAAATGGAGTTACAAAATGGACAAAAGAGAAGTGGAAGAGAATGAAGAACGAATGTTCAGACAATACCTACAAGATATACGAGATGAATGTGATGTCTCAAAGTTGAGCTACTTCGAGATGAATCTGGAGGTACTGTCGTTTGCACCTAAGTGGAAACACCACCCATCAAAACATGTTCAAAACATGTTTAAAAGTTAACCGTTTTGAAATTGACACTGTGGGATTGGCAAGACGTGATTGGCTAATAGCAAACATGTACGTATCGAAGGGAAAGATATGTTTCCAAGGAAAACTTTTATGTTTGACATTGAAATAGAACATGTTTTGATGGGTGGTGTTTCCACTTAATGTACAGTAGGTGGAAGCAACTGTAATGAACAATGGAATATTAGGGTGCTTACTTTGTGTTTTGTAACCATAATTATTAGCCTAGGATCCTGACAGGATCTTAATGGGATCTTGGCAGGACCATAAGAAGATTTTTGAGCAAGGAATATGTAGTTAAAATCAATTAAATATGATTTATAACTACTTTTTGTGTATTTTTACCACACCTTAGACATGGCGTCAGTTGTGGAGAGTTCTGGAAGTATCCAACATTATCATCATTATTACCGATGTCCGATATCCTGTAAGTGCTTTCACATTATTATTGCAGGATGTAATGAATTATTTTACCATTGAGTACCAAAGCCCGACTTACCTGTATGTGATGCTGGTTTGGGTATATTTAATTTGTAGGTGATTCACTTCTCTCCAACACTCTATGAACACATTCACCAGGATCTTGAGAAAGAGGTGATACTTGTTTTGAACAAGGTAATAACAGAAGTACAGAAATCTTGAAGGGGCCAGGCAGAGGTATAGGGTCACAGGGTGCAGCGTTAGGGTGGAGGGTTAGGGTGTGGGGTAGGGTGGACAGAGATAATGATCTTGTGAATCATCCCTTATTTTTAAGAAAACTAACCTACCTGTAACTACTGGAACTTTTAGGTTATCCAAACCCCATATTTGAAAATCAGTGTTAATTAGTCAATAATAAGGTCTTTATAATTGGCTACATGTGTACATGACAGTATTGTATAATATATATAGCATTACCTGACGTATATATGCCAATATAATCATTGTATTAAGTACCTTTGGAATATCTTCAGATTGACTTGATCGCTCCTGAAGTGGTTGTGGCCTGGAAAGATTACTTCCAAACAAAATTTCCAGACTTAAACATTATATGTTTCACTTCTTTCCCAAAAGACCCCGAGGAAATTAAGAAGATGGAGTTAAAAGGTTTTTGTCATGGATAATTTTTGATAATCAGTTACTTACAGTACCATTTACATATCAGAAATATTTAAAGTCTCTATATAAACCCTCTGTTAGTGTACCATATGGTCTTTGAATAGATGCTCTAGATAATGTTATGTTTCCTAATATTCAAAACTGCTAGTTAAGAAGCGATTAAGAAGAAAAAAGAAAACTTCGTTTATTCCTGTTGGTCCACGTGAACTTCACCAAGTCTGTGACAAACTCATGAAAGGAAAAGGTTAGAAAAATTCTATGCATGGCCTAGACTGAAAGCCAGTCACCAATCTCATCTCACTCCTGAGAGAGAAGCCTCACTCCTGTGAGCTTTCTCAGGACAGGAGTGAGAACGAGATGAGATTGGTGGCTGGCTTTCAGTCTACGCATGGCCATCAAAGCTTAGTTGGACTTGAGCTAATGCAAGCAGGTTTTTACCCATATGTAATGAGACATTGATGTCAATAATCTGTTTACAGTGAACTTGAAAGACTGGCTTTCTCATATTGAAGAGCAAGAGGAGAATTTAAAGGAAGGAGTGTCATACGATACAGATGATGATGATGAAGAAGAAGGTACAGTGTACATGATTGTAGTTTTGGTAGTCTCTTTGCAGAAAATAACTTCATTCAACTGTCATTTTTACTAATCAAATAATTGTTTTTAAGTATGAAAAAGTGTACAAGTAAAACAGTAATTGGTTAAATGTTTCTTTATTGGATTTTTCTCTCAATTTCATATTTTTGATACTTATAATTTTATTTTCTTGTCTCCAGAGGAAACCAGGATGTTTGAAGATGTGGAGAACAAAGAAGGCATATTAACTATTGGACTAGTTGGTACAGTACATGTACAATACTAGCCGGAAGGCTCATAGTGGTTCATTTTTGCAAGGTCTTAAAATATCTCTGTTCCTACACTGATATTTTTTTCTTCACCAAAAATATTTAGGACATGTATAGTTTGAAGGAAACGCTAAATATTATTTGAGTACGGATTTCAATATCGCGGGATTTACTATATAGTACATGCCATCGATCCGTGTGTTTATTTAGTAAGGCTAGAATGTGCTGTACAATTTGAACTACCAGATATATCATATAATACTATATAATTTGTACTGTACATGTAATTTGTTTTTTTTCTCTTATAAACTACATGACTGATTGTATATATCAATTCTTGTTAAGAATGAAGGTATAATTTTATTGACTGTAGGTCATCCAAATGTTGGAAAGTCTTCTCTCCTGAATGGCCTTATTGGAAGAAAGGTCTGTATACTTACAATATCTCCAGCATTAAAGTGCATATAAATAATTAACCCTACACAGTTTTTAGATCCCTGTTTAGAGGGTGGAAAAACAGTTGTAAAGTTTGTTTCCGAGATATATCTCTTTGAACTTTGGCAAAAAGTCCTATTCGCTTGGAAATTGCTGCAAATGCTATTTGGTCAATATTGGGACAATGGAATTAACGAGGAAATGACATCACATCAAGTAGTTCCAGTCCCAATATTGAGTAATTGACCAAATAGCATTTGCGGCAATTTCCAGCAAATAGGACTTTTTGCCAAAGTTCAAAGAGAATTTAATATCTCGGAAACAAAACGACTAAATCAAAAACTGTAAAATAACTTTACAACTGTTTTTCCACCCTCTAAACAGGGAACTAAGAACTGTGTAGGGTTTATATGCACTATAAACCCTTTCCTAGCCTCCCGCTCCTACCCAAGAGCCGGCTCGCAGGCTAACCCTTTCCCTACTGTGGTGGCCTTTTAGTATTTTACTCTGGCTAATGCCAAACGATTTTATTCATCAAAGGAAGAACTCTCGTTGGGAAAGGATTAACTTCTTACGGACTGAATCATTTCACTTTGGACCATCAAAGGGGAGAACCCTCTCCTGTCCAGTCACTGACATAAACTTGAAACTTATCCACAGTTCAAATATATTCTCTAGGTTGTCAGCTGCTCTCGGACCCCAGGTCACACAAAACACTTTCAAACAATATTCCTTACTCCATCAGTAAGACTCTGTGATTCCCCCGGTCTTGTTTTTCCATCTCTTGTTGACAAAAAACTTCAGGTAACTGATCAAGAATTATTTTGTAGCCCACCTGTACATGTATTGTCAGTGATTATATTACTCATTGAAAATTAATGTACATGTAATTAAAAAAGAGCTAAAACCTTTTTTGAAGATCTTGTCAGGCACCTACCCAATTGCGCAGGTCAGAGAGCCATATTCTGTAGTGGGATATTTAGCATCATGTGTGCTGCTGGAAAAATTACTCAGTCTTGTCCACCCAACGATTACCGAAAGTGAAGATGGCAATGTTTGTAAAGACAAGCTAGAGTGGTCAGCATGGGACATTTGTGATGGTAATGTATTGGTCATGATGGTAACATGTACAGCTGTACTGTATTGGTGGTGGTTAGCATTGGTCATGATGGTAGTATTGGTTATGTATGATGGTCAAATATTTGTTATGTGGTAAAGTGTGTTGGAATTATGATGGTAAAGTGTTGGTTATGATGGTAAAGTGTTGGTCATGATGGTAAAGTGTTGGTTATGATGGTAAAGTGTTGGTCATGATGGTAAGTGCTGGTCATGATGGTAAAGTGTTGGTCATGATGGTAAAGTGTTGGTTATGATGGTAAGTGTTGGTCATGATGGTAAAGTGTTGGTCATGATGGTAAAGTGTTGGTTATGATGGTAAAGTGTTGGTTATGATGGTAAAGTGTTGGTTATGATGGTAAAGTGTTGGTTATGATGGTAAGGTGTTGGTTATGATGGTAAAGTGTTGGTTATGATGGTAAAGTGTTGGTTATGATGGTAAGGTGTTGGTTATGATGGTAAAGTGTATTGGTTATGATGGTAAAGTGTGTTGGAATTATGATGGTAAAGTGTTGGAATTATGATGGTAAAGTGTTCGTCATGATGGTAAAGTGTTGGTTATGATGGTAAAGTGTGTTGGAATTATGATGGTAAAGTGTTGGTTACGATGGTGAAGTGTTGGTAATTATAGTTAATAGTGTTGGTTGTAATGATGGTATAGTGTTGGTCATGGTTAGTGTTGGTTATGAATTGATGGTGAAGTGCTGGTCATGAATATGGTAAAGTGTTGGTTGTAATGATGGTAAAGTGTAGTTGGCCATGGTTTGTGAAGTATTGGTTATGATGGTAAAGTGTTGGTCATAATGGTGGTCATGATGGTGGTCAAGATGGTACTGTATAAACATACAGTACCATCTTGATCACTATCATGACCACCATCATGATCAACACTTTACCATCATGATGATAAACACTAATAAACATTAGTGATATTATTTTGAACTAAATGCTCTTAATATTCTGTTTTAGCCTGGGCTGAACAAAGGGGGTACCACACAGCCAAAGCTGGAAGACCAGACACATACCGAGCAGGTAATAAGTAATTATGTATTGTACCCTAATAATTATCCTGATTGTTACATGGTAGATACACTGTATGAATAACATGTTTTTAATAATAACATTCCAGCTAACAGTCTGCTGAGGTTGGCAACTGAAGGGAAAATTGTCATTTGTCTGTACCCACCTGGCTTCACATCAAAACAAGGTAAGGCTGGATAAAAATTACAATTGCAGCTTGTTTTTTTAGTTTACTGGCCATGTTTTTCTTTCAGGAATGTGGAAAGATCACCCAGAGACAATAGAAATTGCCAAACTTCAGCAACAGTTTAGTGACTTAACGAAATGGAAGTTAGAAGAGGATGCTGCGGCAGTAGCTGCACAAAATGGTTCATCTGATGAAAACAATAACGAATCTAGCAGTGAGCACGAGGATGAGTCACTACAAGTCAGCAATGCATTCTCATTATTGGCCCAAGAAGATTAAATCGAAACTAATAATTATTTCATTATTATATAATATGTTGAACAAAGCCTGACTTTATACAGTAATGGTCTCTTACAAGTTATATATTGTTTTTCTAACACAACAGAATTACATATTGTATTGTGTGATACATGTATGTGTATATTATAATGTTAAAATTAATTCATCAAAGATGCCTGATATTTACCTCAACTGAATGATGTTGTTTTTTGAAAAGTAATTTGTGTATTTCAAATTGAAAGGTTAATATATATATATATATATATAGCCTGCAAATACACTGAGCCACCGCAAGGTTATATTCTGTTAAAAGAAATGTAATTTCATGTAGGACCAAAGTACAGCACAATGCATATACCTATGTAATACTGTATTATATATTTGAAAGTCAGTTACAATAATAATAATCTCGTGTACTTGATATGTGAAAATTACAAATTAAAACACGATACTTAATACAAAAATTTATAAATGAATAAAAACTAAGATGTTTTGTGAGTTTAATCATCACTTTTTATTTTTATTATGCACATCATAAAAAACTTACTGACATCTCATCTCAAAATGTTTTGATTGGTTGGGCATTCTTGGTGCTAAAGCCAAATGTCCTGCCATATCGAAACTTTTCACCTAATGAAAAAAATGTTTATAAATACAAGCTCTAACTAATTAGCTAATGACTAACTAAATAGCGAACTAACTACATGATGTAACTAATTAACTAACTACATGTAACTAGCAAACTAATTAACTACAGTAACTAATTAATTAACTAACTACATGATGTAACTAATTAACTAACTACATGATGTAACTAATTAACTAACTACATGTAACTAACAAACTAATTAACTACAGTAATTAATTAACTACATGTAATGTAACTAATTAACTAACTACATGATGTAACTAACTACATGTAACTAGCAAACTAATTAACTAACTAACTACATGTGATGTAACTAATTAACTAACTACATGTAATGCAACTAACTAACAACATGTAACTAATTAACTAACTACATATGTAACTAATTAACTAACTACATGTAATTAATTAACTAACTACATATGTAACTAATTAACTAACTACATGTAATGCAACTAACTAACAACATGTAACTAATTAACTAACAACATGTAACTAATTAACTAACTACATGTAATTAATTAACTAACTACATGTAACTAATGGACTAACTAGCTACATGTAACTAACAAACTAATTAACTACAGTAACTAACTAATTAACCACAGTAACTAATTAATTAACTAAGTTTTCCCTTACCTGGCACATGACCTGTATAGTGAGGCACCATTCCAAGATCTTTAATATAAAGTGGTTTACTCTCCCATTTTTTCATAATCTTCCTGTGAACATTGACTGGTTGCTCCTTCAAATTTTTCAATCTCTCACATTCATCAGTAAAATCACAGAGTCCTTTATTGGTGATCTTAGGGTACCCTACACCAATATAGCCTCCAGCTCTCGCTACAAATCCTGTGTAGCCAGACATAAAGAATTTCTTAGGATTCTCGTTTCCCATTGTGAGAGGAGAAAGTGAATGCTGTGGGGCATTTTTGGAGTAATACATTGCAGGATGAAGCTTGAGTTGTTTGAATGGTGTCTGGTGATTGCTTAGTTTAATGGTATTTTCATTCAGTCTTTCAGAAGGCACCAACTCGCCACATTGAAGAGCTTGAACTGTGCGAAGGTCTTGAGAACGACGTCTACAAAAGGCTTGGTCCTTTTCAAAATCAGCCACAGCACTGAGGCTTGTTTCTGCATAACGGGTACCAAAATGATGTTCTCCTTTCGGAATAAATCCTGGAAAATGACAGATTGATATATAATTTCATGAATGCATTCTCAATGGGATTCCTTCAGACATCTCAGCTTATAAATATGTACAGTATGTTGTCGGTTGTCGGACATGCCGGTTAAAAAACAGAATAAAAAGCATTTGAGGGATGAATTGATTGTCTCCATTATATAATTGTGTAAAAGTGATGTCTAAAACGCACAATTTCTTCCCGAAATTTCCCATGAAATGCAGTCAAAAGTCAAAACTTTTTAGATGCTCCGAGTCTGAGCCCCCCCCCCCCTCTCCTAACAACAATTATCAAGGGGGGGGTCTCAATGCTTCGGGAACGAGATTGCTTATAGGGACTATAGGCACAAAAAAATGCATTTCGTTTACCAAATACCCGGACTAGCCTATCACATTTTGTTCATAAAGTTAGATTTGTTTTTACTTTTGTTAATAATAAAACAAATCAGCATTTTATTTCGCCAGTTGTAAGAACAAAATTGTCGTAATTAAAGTTTTAGAATCCCTAGCCTCTAATGCTCCTTATATGTCCAAATTATCCCTACGTTAACCCCACTGACGGTTAACCCCCCTTCGTTGCCTGGCAACATCTGACGCAAATGATAAACAATGCGATCAAATGAGTAAAAAATCACAAATAATAAACACAGAATAAAACACTTTGTTTTCTATAACGAATCTACAATTGGAGCGTCAACTATAGTTTCATATACATCTCGAATATTCTTCAATGGCTATTATAAATATTGGTCTTTAAATGGCACATTGTCCAAAGCGATGCTGAGCGAAGAAAAATGTTTATAAAGCATCACCGAAGGCAAGCGCAATGTTATAACTTTACCTGTATATCCTGGCACCATTTTCTCAAACAGTTTTTGATCTCCGAGATTATACGCTCTTTTTGATATCAATTGTTTCCTGTGATCCGCGACTTGGGGTAGTTCGGGATTGATTTCAGACAGAACAGGTCGTCCTGAACTCGCGATACGCGAATCAGTGAGAAGTTGGGATGTAGTACGGCCAAATGTTTCGCCAATTTGATACTTAAACTGCGGACAATAACCGATATAGCTAAACGAAGAAAAGAAAGGGGTATTTACATGTAAGCGTTTAAACCACGAGGCTACAAAGGATTCAGTTTTATTTGCGGATTAAAGAGTGATTATACCAACAGAAGGAATTAGTCATTAAAAGTATCGATGGAATGGCCACGGTCAAATGGAGAAATCGATCACGCTTACCCTGGTATATGATAAGGGTCCGGTGTCATTAGCGAAGACTTCTTTGCACTCATTCTTGTATCCAGAGATGCTAAAATAAATCTGCTTCAAGAATGGATGAGTTCCAGCAAGGTGTCAGAGTTCGCGTCCTCTTCTCTGATCTTGCATAATCATGTGTGAAAACTATTATTATGCAAACTTTAATTGCTCATAATTAATTGTTGTCGTCATTAAATTATTTCTGAAGTTAAAAATAAACATGCGCCCGCAGTATTTTATAACTGTTTAGTCCTGATGCAGGGGCGAAACAAAGTTTATATGCGGTTTGTTTGTTCGTTTGTTTGTTTGTTTGTTTGTTTGTTTGTTTGTTTGTTTGTTTGTTTGTTTGTTTGTTTGTTTGTTTGTTTGTTTGTTTGTTTGCTTGCTCGTTCGTTCGTTCGTTCAGAATCAAATAGACATGGCACTGTCTTTAAGTCTGCAATGAAGTGAAATCTTACTGGTAGCAACATTTTCGGGAAGCATTGCCCCTCTGATTTTCCTGGAAGTAAATATAACGAACCCTTGCCTCCCCCGGAGCAGCTAGGGCCTGGTCCTTGTGGGTGTGCCCCTCCTTAATATTATAGAAATTCTGGGTGCTACCCCGTTGGTAACCTAGAAACGCAAGTCCACAGTGTTCTCGATTAGTAAGTCGGTTGCAACAGGTATTAAAGTAAAGTAAATTTAAGCCTTTCAATCTTTCATGCATGACTTTCCGTGTTCGACGACAACGATCCGAATGAAAGGGTTACCACACAAAGTGGGATTATTTTTATGACCTACCCCCAACAAAAGCCCTAGCTTATACGCTCGGCTTACCCGACCAGGAAATTAGCTAGCGATCGATTAGACGCGGTGCCTTACATTGAGACATAACAATCAAGTTGATGTGTGCATGCGAGACGCACGAAACTTCCTGGAAGTTCTATTCTAATTGGTCTCTTGTCACTAAAACAGTTTGACGTGTCGCAATCATGTGACGTCACAATCCTCGACAACGACCTTTGATCTGCATCCGCTGGATAGGAGGAATAATATTTTCACATATAAACAAACCACAGGAGGATGACCGATAGCAGTTCAGATTCAACTTCAGACGAACTTGAAGACATGAACTGTGTGGAGAAGAAGGCCAAGCGAAGAGATCTGGACAATAATGAACGCATTGGCAGTGATATGAGCTTGACCACGTGTTCAAACTGTATGACTTCGTACGCCGGTGAAAAAACATGGCATAACGCAAAAGCATGGGCTATTGAACAGAAACTCGCCTTAATGGCAGGAAAAGCAGCATTTGATTTAGAAAGTTATATATTTCGCAAAGTTCTTCCTCCGAGCGATATCAGACCACATATTTTCCCACGGGCAATAGACGAAATGGAAAGTTACATTGAAAATTGTACAACAGAAGACGAACGGGAGGACATGATGTTGGCACGTGCGAAATGGAGCGAACTGCGTGGCGAAATCAAGTGGACAGTTGTACACGAACAAGTGCTAACCTCGGCGAAACAATCTTATCTGATGATTAAACCCCCGGCTGATATGGTGAAAGAAATAAACGCGACCAAACGAAGCACGAATGGGTTGATAAGAGCTTTTAGGACATCGTTACCCATACATTTAAGACCAGCTGGGGACGAAATCGTTCAAATAATGATCCAATTGGACTTAGTGTGAGAAGTATTGTACAACAGGTGTAATTGAGTTTTGTATTACGTGTGTGAATATATATATATAATATATAATATATAAATAATATAACAGGAACTTCTACAAATGGGACGTTTTAGTTCTAAGATATATCGTTTAAAGCGGTGTGTGTATATCTATATAATATACAAGTGTTTCCCGTAGTGAGAAGTGAGTTTATTTTATACAGGTTGAAGGTTGGATGCCAGTAATATAGATCTATACAATAGCTTTAGCAAATGAGTGATATTATTTAATACAGGTGATATGGATCTTGGCAGCTGGTGTTAATTTAGGAGTGACCTTGCAGTGCGGATCTAAACGATCACCTCTCATTAGCGACCATCTCTTCTAAGTTCTCGATTATTTTAGTATAACACAAAGAAGATCACATAAGGAGATCACCTCTTGTGCCTACATGGCCAGTTTGGCCGACATCAAACGTAGCCGTCTATACATAAGGTTACCTATGTTTGGGTGTATCAGTTATAAGGTTGCATATTGGGATATCTGCAGTATTGTCTGTATGCAGCAATAGCTCCGTACAATATAGCTTCAGTGCGTGACTTGTATTAAAGTAGTGTGCGTGCTGCGTAGGCAGTGTTGAAACAACAATCGAAATATAGTAAGGTTAGATATACTGCCGAAAAAGGGAACGTAGGAGTCTAATGTTTCGAGTGAAGACCCTTCGTCAGAGAGAAACGTTAGACTGCTGCGTTCTCTGTTTCGGCAGTATATCCAACCGTGACCTATATTGTTTGATACTACAGATAATATGGATGTGACAATTAGGCTATACAGCTTCTACAGTCTACAATAAGTATAGCTAATCAGGAATACCACTTGATACAGGGTATATATATATGAGTGAGCAGAGCTATGCCTCAATGGGTCAGCCAGTTCAAGCGCTTTAATTAATCAGCTCTTGATGTTTTATTTCCACTTGAATAAATCATCATGTTGACGTTTAGGAAGTCCTTAGCGACCGTTTTGCACTAAGGGCGCTTTCCAATTGACAAGGTCAGACCGATCAGTCCGGCCAGAATGGACTTCCTTTTGATTAGGACCAAATTTTCCAGTCAGACCATCCCCGGTCTCAAACGAATCGTGTTCCATTTAACCGGACTGACCGGTCTAACCATGCAAATGGAAAGCCCCCTAAGTCACGTTATCGCATACAGCACACGCTAGATAGAGCAAAGTGAAAAGGTGGTAGAATAATTTTGATAGCGAAATACCGACGTTTCAAGCGGAGCCCTTCATCGGAGTAAAAAGTGATAAAGGCTCCTCTCGAAACGTCAGTATATTTCGTTATCAAAACTATTGTCGGTAGTTTACCATCTTTTCACTTAAATAAAGAACATTTTCGTTGCCATGCAGTAGGAGGTACGATGCATTTACAGACACACTTTGTGGATGTATGTTTGTTGACTTAAGCTACGTGTCCATTGTTTCGTGAATGATTATTGATAAACATATGCTATATGCTCGCCTCTGTGGAAATCTCGGTGTCACAGTCATCGTGCAACTCTGATCCAGCCAACGATAGCAGTCACATATCTCTAATCTGCCATATAGCTCTGACAACAAAACTAGCCGATATATACACTACAAACTTTCTAAAGATGCTTTTTAGGTTCTCCAGACTTCACATAAAATAACAATCGAAGTATATATAGCAAGGTTTATGATACTGCCGAAACAGAGAACGTAGGAGTCTAACGCTTCGAGCGAAGAACGTTAGACTCGTATACGTTCTCTGTTTCGGCAGTATATACATATCTAACCTTACTAAATTTCGATTGTTGTTTCAACACTGCCTACGCAGCACGCTACTTTTGTTTCACATAAAATAGTTTGATTAAATCATTTTCCGAGCACAGTAAAACCTGATTGTCTGTTCGTTTGTTTGCGCTAGACCAGACTGTTGTATTTCGTGTCGTTTCTGATCCACGTATGTTCACCATAGAACTATTGCAGACCGGAAAAAACTGCCAAAATACTGTGCTCTGAGGCGGTCGGTTCTCAACAGTCTCTCGTTGTCCCAGTCTTACATGTTAGATTTACTGATATCATTGTTAAATCAGACACGATACTGTGACATACCAGATAAAGAGAGCGAGGTTTTGGATCTCTAGACTGTTTACATATGGCTTTTCAAAACATTAATAATTCATGAGGAAAATTCAATAAAAAAATGTAATTGTCAGCATAAAAGTTACGATCGTTTGCGTAGACCCCCAGTGATGGATTTACAGGGGGGGTGCGCACCCCCCTGGCCGTTGGCCAAGGGGTGCAGGGGGGTGTGCCAATCACTCAATTAATGCGTTGCTGCAGTGGGATGCGACGTGGCTTTTCACTGAAAATGTCAATCACATTTCTAATGTCTAGCTTCCTTGTGATATCCCTAATAAAATCCATAATAAAATGTCCACTTTATCCCTAAATTTATTTGACACCTTCCAGGTTTGATAAAATGCGCTATTGAAAACACGATTTAAAACTTTTAAATCTTTCTTCAAAGTACCGTCAGAATGCAGGAAATGCCATTTCAGAGGTCCAAATTTCAAACATTTTCCCGGGGGCATGCCCCCGGACCCCCCTAGAAATGGTTTGACTAAGGTTTAAAAAATTCTAGATCCACCCCTGCAGCACCCCCCTACCAGATCAAGCTGGATCCATCACTGTGACCCCCTATAATGGTTCAAGATCGCTTATTTGTCCTAATTTATAACACTTTGAGACCTGGACGTCTCCCTGTGCTGAATAAAATCGTCTGGCGGTTAGCCAGAGTAAAATACTAAAGACTCGTCTTCAGGCTTCAAAGTGTTAAAGAGATAGGTTTTAACACTTTGAGGCCTGGACCTGTGCTGAATAAAATCGTCTGGTGTTAGCCAGAGTAAAATACTAAAGACTCGTCTTCAAGCTTCAAAGTATTAAACGTCTCTTTTAGATACACTGCAGACGCGTCTGAACCAAGAGGCAAGAGCAAGGTTTCGTTGTGGAAATATATTTGCCTGAGCTCATTCTCGTTGAACGAGCGACAACGGAGTGTTGTCTGTGCGAAAAATTGCATTCGTTTTCAATTAAACTTGGCTTAAAACATAAAGCGTATATTGTCTAAGAAGGCAAGATCACGGAATCTTGCAAGCGCTAGGCAAGTGAAGTAGATTAACAAAAATTGAACAAGATTCCTACAAAATCAGCTTTTTTACAAGATTACATTTCTACCATTAAGGCTCTTACAAAATATTTGAATAAAATTTACATTGGCTGCTATAAAATACACTTTTTTAGTGATTCAGGAATGTGTGAGTGAACTCTAAAACTTTTTTTTCATAATTTTACAGTCTACCATTCTTGTTTGGTCGACCGTTAATTTGTATTCGTACATTCGCCCGCCAGTCCGTCCACTAGTGTGCATCCTTTCATGGGTTTGTCGATATTTCGTCACATAACAGTCACTTGTCTGCCCGTCCGTTCGTCTATCTGTGTCTGTCTGCATGACAGTCGGTTGGTTGGTTGGTTGGTTGGTTGGTTGGTTGGTTGGTTCGTTCGTTCGTTCGTTCGTTCGTTCGTTCGTTCGTTCGTTCGTTCGTTCGTTCGTTCGTTCGTTCGTTCGTTCGTTCGTTCGTTCGTTCGTTCGTTCGTTCGTTCGTCCGCTCGTTCGTTTGTTAAACATAAAGTACTTCAAAAATGTCCATCTCTGACCTGTCATACGCTGTAAATTTTTACACACACTTTAAAACTTTGATAAACACTTTAGACGTGCAAGTTCACTCATACAATTCTACGAACATAAAACCTCTCTATAAAACTTACTACATTAACTTGATATGAAAAATTACAAAATACATATTCACTTGCTAAAATATTCCTCTGAACACTCGTGTCTTTTTACAAATATTGTCACATGTCCATAAAAATACACCTATCTCTAAAAGTTATTTTCTTTCACACAGTCTTTGTGATCAAAAAATAATAAATTTGCTACTTCGGAATTGAGGGAACTGGAGTAAAAAATCCCTGATAAAAGTATTAGCTTTAGTAAACTGCGGTTTAAAAAATTGCGAAAATGTTTGTCAAAAACACGGTTTGAAGAACGCAGCTCCATTGTGTCCATGTTCGGAAATACTCGCTAAGCTATCGTGAACCGACGGAAACACTCGTAGGGTATCGTACTCTAACTCTCTAAATATTCAGCTAGTTACTTGTGGTTACCAAGTGTTACAGTGACTGCCAGTTTATATTCTGTATGTCCTATTGTACCACGACTGTCCCTACATCACCCGTCTTTTGGCTAATAACGTTAACTGTCTAAATATTCAACTATAGTTACTATAGCAACTCACCAAGTGTTACTTCAGCAAAAGTCAATTGAAGTCCTGCATGTCCTTTTATACCTCGACTGTCCCTACAGCACCCACCGTGCTTTCTAGAGCATTATAAAGAGTGTCAAACTCAGGTCTCTTGCTAGGATCACTTTCCCAACAACTCAGCATCAGTTCATAGACATCAGTAGAACATACATCAGGTTTATCATTGTAGAAAACTTTCGAAGGACCTTTACTAAACGCCACCTTGGCGTTATCAATTACTTGTTCATCTGTGAGCCTGGGGTATGGAAATTCTCGAGCCAGAGTAAAGACTTCCCAGAGGGTAATACCAAATGACCAAACATCGGTCCGTGTTGTGAAACGACCTGCGAAAAGGTTTCACATAAAATAATTCTGTTGTTGGTGGTGTTGATTATGTTTTGTTGTTGTTGTTGTTGGTGGTGCATGGTGTTGTTGTTGGTGTTGTTGGTGGTTTTGTGTTGTTGTTGTTGGTGGTGGTGTTGTTGTTGTTGGTGGTGGTGTTGTTGTTGTTGGTGGTGGTGTTGTTGGTGGTGTTGTTGGTGGTGTTGTTGGTGGTGTTGTTGGTGGTGTTGTTGGTGGTGTTGTTGGTGGTGTTGTTGGTGGTGTTGTTGGTGGTGCATGGTGTTGTTGTTGTTGGTGGTTTTGTGTTGTTGTTGTTGGTGGTGTTATTGTTGGTGGTATTGGTGGTGTTGTAAGTGGTGATGTCGCTGTTGGTGTTGTTGTTGGTGGTGGTAGTGGTGGTAGTGGTGGTGTTGTTAGTGGTGATGATGTCGTTGTTGTTGTTGTTGTTGGTGGTGTTGTTATTGGTGGTGATGTTGTTGTTGGTGGTGTTGTTGTTGTTGGTGTTGTTGTTGTTGTTGCTGTTGTTGTTGTTGTTGTTGTTGTTGTTGGTGGTGGTGGTGTCATTGCTGGTGGTGGTGGTGTTGTTGTTGTTGTTGTTGCTGGTGGTGTTGTTGGTGTTGGTGGTGTTGTTGGTGTTGGTGGTGTTGTTGTTGGTGTCGTTGTTGTTGTCGGTGTCGTTGTTGTTGTCGGTGGTGGTGGTGGTGTTGCTGCTATTGTTGTTTGTTGTTGATTTTACCTTGGAATATACTTTCCGGCGCCATCCATCGTATCGGCAACATCACTCGTCCTTGTACTCGATAGTAATGCTTGGAATACAACAGCCGAGACATACCAAAATCAGCTAACTTTACTGTCAAACCTTCCCCCACGAGACAGTTCCTAGCTGCCAGATCACGGTGGACAAACTTCATTGATGCGAAGTACTTCATGCCAGCGGCGATCTGAGATACGATGTACATCAAGTCCTCGTACTTGATTGGCTGCTTTGTGTTTGCGTAAAGCATTTCGTCATCAGCACCCTCAAACACGTGCCCACGCAGGAACTGGTTTAAGTCACCATTCTCCATGTACTCGACAATCATACAGATTGGCTCATCGCGGCAAACACCCAGAAGACGTACGACGTTATCGTGTTGTAAGCGTGACATGACTCGTACCTCCTTGAAGAAGTCTGTCTTGATGTCTTTGGATACGTCTCCTTTCAACGTCTTTACGGCAACAGTAATCTTACTTTTCCCTTTGTATTCGTCACCTGAAATCAAACATTGATGTTACAGAAAGTTAGTTCCTGTTACTATAATTGCCAGCATTATTATTACTATAGATATGATTCAGACTAGGTCATTCACCACGACCACCACAATTACCACCATCGTCAACACCACCATCGTCACAACCACCACCATAATCACTACTATCACCACCACCATCATCACTACTATCACCACCACCATCATCACTACCACCACCAGCGCTACTATCACCACCACCATCATCACTACCACCACCACCGTCATCACTACCACCACCAGCGCTACTATCACCACCACCGTCATCACTACCACCACCAGCGCTACTATCACCACCACCATCATCACTACCACCACTACTATCACCACCACCGTCATCACTACCACCACCAGCGCTACTATTACCACCCCCGTCATCATCCATCATCACCACCACCATTACATCACAACCATCACTACCACCACAACTATCACCATTCACCACCACAATCATCACACCAGAACCAGCACAACGACCGACCGACCGACCGACCGACCGACCGACCGACCGACCGACCGACCGACCGACCGACCGACCGACCGACCGACCGACCGACCGACCGACCGACCGACCGACCGACCGACCGACCGACCGACCGACCGACCGACCGACCGACCGACCGACCGACCGACCGACCGACCGACCGACCGACCGACCGACCGACCGACCGACCGACCGACCGACCGACCGACCGACCGACCGACCGACTTCATCAAAAGGCTCAAGAACATGACGTACCAAGAGTTGTGTTTAAATCCTTGATATCAGCTACAGCAATGTGAACTTCACCAAACTGTCCATCACCAATCTTTTCCTTGAACTCCAAATGATCACTGGGAAATTTCTCCATAGTGTAGCCTCGTTTCAATGTCTCGTCCTGGGGTCCCACTAGTATTGTACCTGACACACCATACGACGGTTCAGAGTATATACCTTCGTAAATTGGGTTAGCCAAAATGTCCTCATCTTCGTCAACCTGCTTTGTCAAACTGTCTACTGGTTCGGCATATTCATCAGGAACCTTGGGATGGTCTTCGATATCTGGCTCAGCATACAAATCTGACTGTCTGTTATCTAACAGAAATATTCCATTGTTAAAATTAAAGAATATCTCAGTAGAGACGTTATGTATCATCAAGTAGAGTTTAAAATGGTTAAGCAAGTAGGTCTAAGTAGGTCTGAGTAGGTCTAAGTAGGTCTGAGTAGGTCTAAGTAGGTCTAAGTAAGTCTAAGTAGGTCTAAGTAGGTCTAAGTAGGTCTAAGTGGGTCTAAGTAGGTCTAAGTAGTTCTAAGTAGATCTAAGTAGGTCTAAGTAGGTCTAAGTGGGTCTAAGTGGGTCTAAGTAGGTCTATAAGTAGGTCTAAGTAGGTCTAAGTAAGTTCTAAGTAGGTCTAAGTAGGTCTAAGTAGGTCTGAGTAAGTCTAAGTAGGTCTAAGTTGGTCTAAGTAGGTCTAAGTGGGTCTAAGTGGGTCTAAGTAGGTCTATAAGTAGGTCTAAGTAGGTCTAAGTAAGTTCTAAGTAGGTCTAAGTAGGTCTAAGTAGGTCTAAGTGGGTCTAAGTATGTCTAAGTGGGTCTAAGTAGGTCTAAGTAAGTCTAAGTAGGTCTAAGTAGGTCTAAGTAGGTCTAAGTGGGTCTAAGTAGGTCTAAGTAGGTCTAAGTAGGCTTAAAGAGAATTAATTGATTGATGAATCAATCAATTAGTTAATCAATCAGTCAAGTGGCCAATCAATCAATCAATCAATCAATCAATCAATCAATCAATGCTGATTCGTAGCTAACCTGGTGTCTTCACTTTGTCCAATGGATTATTTTTCTTCTTCACAGGAGATAACATTGGTTGTTTATCATCATCTTTGTTTACACTAGCGTAGAGTGGATTTCCAATATTATCATCGTTCAACTTATCATAAGTAGGATCCTGTACACTGTCTCTCTCGTTCAGTTCTACGTGGACTCCCATTACATCAGTCTTGCTTTTTTGGCGTTTTAGTTTGTCAAAGCAAAATAGACGACGTCGGTAGAGGAAAAAGAAGAGAATAAGAAGAACGACGACGACAAGTAGAACGACACAAACAATAATAATGATCAACTGAAGATCGTTAGAACTAGAGGAACCCTCAACAGGAACAGTAGTAGTAGTAGCTGTAGAACAATCTAAGAGAAATAAAATGTTTGACATTAAATTCTTAAACTCATTAATAATTCATGAGCTAATTAGTCAATCAGAAAAAAAATATTCGGTCATGTGCACGAGTTTTGAAACCCGGTAAAGGTCGCGCAAACTGAATTCACAATTAAGAAATCAGATAATAAACAGCACAAACAAAGAACCGTTTATTACCACATTTCTTAATTATAAATTCAACGTGAAACCATTGTCTAATCTAATACGCACCAATATCACCAAGTCCCTCTACTATAATTGACGATTGAGAAGCTATTTCATAAACTCGTGTATCGTGTTTTACCAGGGGTTGCAAACACTCGAGAACAACAAAAATCACTCAGCCTATTACCTCGTAATTTTCAATGTTCTCTCGTGTTTGTAAAACATTTGAAAACAATAAAAATCACTTGGCTTACAGCGTCGTGATTTTCATTATTCTCTCATGTTTTACAAACACTCGAGAACAATGAAAACTACTCGGTTAACGACCTCGTTATTTTCATTGTCCTCTCGTGTTTGTAACCCCTGGTAAAACACTCCCACTCCTTTATGAAATATTAAAGGCTTATTAACCGAGTTCGAGGTCTGTACGGGAAAGTATTTGCCTGAGGTTTTCGTACAGACCGAGCGACGAAGGAGCGAGGTTTGTGCGAGAGAAACCGAGGGCAAATACTAATGCCCTCTCAGTGCCGAGAGGGCATTACGGCTTTTTCCGGACCTCTCAGCAACCAATCAGCGCGCGCCGTTTGGCGTAATGCCCCGAAAACAAGCCCAGCCATATAACAATACATATTAAACTACAAAGTAGTCACTCAAGCTCATTTGCATATTGGAAAATATTGAAAAAATAAATAAATTTTATTCTATTAAAAATGGGTTGTTCAGGTTTTACAAGCGATGGTCCAAGAATGGCCAGAAGCAAATGATACAAGAGTAAAGAGAAAGAGCTGTTAACAGAAATTATTATATGACACGAATTACTTCCGGTAAAATCACGCGCTGTGATTGGTTGCTGACGTGGCGAGATTTCTCCGTAATGCCCGCGGGCATTACGAAAATTGTTAATGCCCTACGATTGAAAACAAACAGAAACTCAGAAAGTCCTAACAAAAAACGTTTATTGCCGAAAAACGACGAAAATAAATGAAATAAACGACGATGAACATTATAAAAGTAAATTCTAGTATCCAGACGAGAAAGAAACAGCAGAAAATAACGCTAGTTCGGTGTTTTGACGAAGTTAAAGGAAGCGAAGACCAAGAAATACAAGATTGATTTTGAAATAAAAAGTGCCATATAATAAACTACTTAATAACCTCGACCGTTCGGTCTTTACGGTAAAATATTAAACCTCGGTCTTGAACGTATTAACCTCGCTATCGCTCGGTCAATACAGCAAGACCTCGGTTTAATATTTTATCGTAAAGACCTCACTCTCGGTTATTAAGTAGTTACTATCTAAAATAGCTTTTAGAGACAATGCGCGCCAACAGCTGTATGTATCTCTCTCCTCCACATTCGGAGAAATACTGACTCATGTTGGATACATTACTGAGGATGAAAATTCGATGATGGGTTTTGCGATTGTTCCGTACATTCAAGGAATTACGGAACCAATTAAAAAAATCTTAGGTAGTTTCAACGTAAAAGTTGCTCAAAAACCTTTCTTAAAGTTAGGTCATATTATTTGCAAAACCTAAGGATCGTATTGTGAAAGAACAGAGAAAAGATGCTATTTATTCCATTCCGTGCATTGACTGTAATCAGGAGTACATCGGCCAGACAAAACGACAGTTTGGCACGCGTTTAAAAGAGCACCAAAAAGCAGTTTTCCTTTAAAAAAAAAAAGGAAAATTCTGCTTTGTCGGAGCACGCGTGCAAAACCAATCATGAGATTGCGTGGGATAATTCAAAAATTATCACTACCAATCCACAGTATCACCAAAGACGTTGTTTGGAAGCTTGGCACCAGGGCACTATATAAGCGCCCCGCTTGGCACATCAAAGCTACGTTCAAAAAACTTTTAAGCCAGAGTAGCGTTAAACTACATCTGACATTACTTCTTGTTCTTAGCACTTGCCTTTTTCACATGCATGTACTACAGGAGTACTTGGAGAACTGGTAGACAACGGTTGATCAACACCACATAAAACCTTGTCTTTAGGACAAGTTTCTAGTGTGGTCGGCTGACTCTCTGTAGTTGGAACTAAAAAAGTATTAAAAATATTTATTAGCAACAAGATGATTTTACTAATAATTATCACACATGTACTGTAATCAGGGGCGGATCTAGGAATTTTGATACCTTAGTCAAAGTTGCTGTGGACCCATATTTCTAGGGGGGTCTGGAAAATTTTTGAAATTTGGATCTCTGAAATGGCATTTCCTGCATTCTGACAGCACATTTGAGCAAAATTCCAAATGTTTTAAAACATGTTTTTAATGGACATTTTATCATTTTCAAGAAACATTTTAACTAAATTGGACTTTGATATTTTCTTGTTGTCTTAGAAACCTTGTGATAGTTTGAAGGTGTGTAAGGCTAAGTTTTTCCAGGAATGAGGGTGGGGAAATCCAATAAACAGTAGAGAGATATGTGGTCACATTCTAATATAAAAAAGTTGACTGTTTCGCTCTATGTCAAAGTTCATCAGCATGCCTAGGAAACACCAGTTACATTGTTTCAGTCAGTGAATCTAACATGGACAGCCTGACCAACACACAAGTGAAGACGTCTAGCTGAATTTAACATTCTGCATAACCCAGAGCAAGGTGGGCTACCTTCCATGGCTGTTGAGCCCCACCTACCCAGAGCTGTGTGGCTTTCAAATGCCTGATACTGTACTTGCCTTTTAAACCTCAACCCAAGCAGACAATGTCTGGTTAGGAGTCAGGAGACGCTTTTGTTAATGACCAAAATGGACATTACACGGACATAGACATAGAGGAACTCAACTCTCATCATCCCGATCATTCTAACCCCCATCTAATATGCCACTACCCATCCCCCTACTAACCCATGTTACTATGAGCTGTCTGGTTTTCAGGCACCAGCAACCCAAGTTCAATTCCTGTCCAGTGCAATTATTATCAGATTAAAATTTCATAATAGCCACATGTGAGAAGAATGCTTACTTGATGTATAATGATAATACATGGAAATTTGTAGAAATGTCATGTAGATATTTATTGCTTAGCTTTTGATCTGTTTCCCCAGGCCCAGACCTTATTACTTATATGTTAAAAGTTATATGTTATTACTTATAATACTGTATGTTATATATATAGACAATTAACTGACTTGTAATATGAACCGAGGACGAATGTATTATGTAAACTACTGTGGAAAGGCAATCTGACTCTGCATCATGATTATGACATACTAGTGACACTACATGAAGCATTTAATAGCATTGGTTTATACCAGTGTGCCCAACGCAGATTATGCTAATATGGAACGGATATCAACAAAGGTTAGGGAAGTAACATGACAACAGACTAACATCGATATTGGATCCAGATTGATGAACTACTGTACCTATAAGCTTAATAAGCTTACCTTAGAGCGAGATATGGCTTACTCTAGCTTGTCCGCCTTCATGTGTTGTGGCAAATAGACCGTCTCAGCACCGATGTCTTCCCAATCTTGGGAAATGCTCTCCGGCCGCCAGTACTCGACAAGCACCGATTCTCGCAGACAAATCAACATACAATTGCCGCAAAAGAACATCATCGCTGCTTTATAAAGCACACAACGCACGATCTAACAAGCTTGTAGAAGCCATGAATCGATCGAACAGAATTAGACTGAACGAAGACCTTGCAGACCGCATTTTGCAGGCTTCCGGTACGGCATACTTTCGGCAAAGCAATCAACCAATAAGATTCAACGATTTGCCTCGTTTTGGCCAATCACAATGGGTAAATCGGCCTAAATCCTGCAAAAATCTAAACCAGTCAGCGCTCGCGATTTGGCTGTTTTGGACCAATGAGAATGGCTAAATCGGCCTAAATCCTGCAAGATTCTAAACCGGGATTGGCTAAATCGGCCTAAATCCTGCAAAACACCTAAACCAGTCAGCGCTCGCAATTTATCTGGTTTGGACCAATCAGAATATCTAAATCGGCCCAAATCCTGCAAAAGTCTAAGCCAGTCAGCCCTCGCAATTTTTCTTGTTTAGACCAATTAGTAAGTTAATATATGATGATATTTATAATTATTTCTTAACAATTTTCACCTTAGTCATCTGACTTATTTGACTAACGCTAAATCCGCCCCTGGTAATAATGTACAAGTTAACAAATAATTTCGCAACGCAGCCAGGTGAAGAATCAGACATACAGTAGTTTAACGCTACTCTGGCTTGAAATTTTTTTGAAGGTAGCTTATCAAATTCATTAAAAATGCATGAAGAAAATTCAAAAGAAATGAATGTTTAATCAATATCTGTAGATCGCATACAGATTCGTCCTGATTTACATAAACTTTTTCCTCAAATCACTCCAACTTGAAAAATAGTTTAAAAATATAGCTATTTAGATGCGTCCATTTGATAAGATGCGTCTATTTGATAAGATGCATTCGTAGCCAATCTGTATCTGAATTACAAGGCGATAAATCAGATACAGATCACTGCTCATGCTTTATCTATTACTTAAAAAGTTACTGTTCATGACCCCGATCGGAGTGTCAAAACGTTGGGTCATGAACAGTAACTTTTTACGCTACATTCAAAAAACTTTTAAGCCAGAGTAGCGTTAACAAGTTGTAACACGTCTGCTAACATCCTTGTCATCCAGCTGGTATCATAATGCATTTGCGCGCTTTGTTGAAACAACTTGCAACAAGTTGTTTACAAGTTTGTAACTAGTTCTTGTGATCAACAAGCCTGTAGCAAGTTAGGTAACTACCAGTGTAGACGAAAAGTTTGTCACGCTCGGCAACAGCGATTTGAATTCACGTTTAGGAAAGCGCAATCACGCGGCGATTTGTGACGCATACTAATACGATACAATCACGCTGCAATTCTAATCGCGCTTCCCCCAACTTTGCCATTAAGTGAAACGCGATCGCGTTTGTTGCAGTTGCCAGCTACCACCGTGGCACCGTACTTGTAATGTGCAATGTCGTTGTTGTGTAAGTTATTGTTTTTATTCATGTTTGTATGAATTTGAGTTTTAAATGTGACGGGGCTCATAAATAAATAAATAAATACACAGTACAATAACAGTATAGTACAGTGCCGTACAGTGCAATGCAGTACAGTACAACTTACAGTGCAGTACAGTGCAGTACACTTACAGTACAGTACAGTACAGTACAGTACAGTACAGTACAGTACAGTACAGTACAGTACAGTACAGTACAGTACAGTACAGTACAGTACAATGCAGTACAGTACATACCTGAATTAAACTGGATTTCACTTAATAAGAGCCATTTGCCTCCAAGATAAAGTTGAATCCTGACAAATTTTCCAATATTGTCACACAGAGAAAGAGTAAGATTGACATTCTTTGCGCTATTTGTTGGTTGATTTTGCTGTGGACAATATTGAAGAAAGGAACTGCCAGAAAGCTTGTCCTTAGTTGCACCAAAAAATATTCTAGATTTATTAAACAGCATGTTGTAACGTTCACTGTTAACATTCACAGTAAATTTCACACTATCAAATTTTCTTAAACTAGAAAATTCAAATGTGATATTAACGTCAGGTGGATCTGTGAACTCCGGGCTCCATCCAACCCATCCTCCTCCCTTGTGGAATTTTGAATCAACTGGACCAATTTTACCATCTGTTAACAAACCAGTTCCACCATTTAATATTCCACTTCTATTTGTCCCAGAATAACTGGTGTCTATATATTGTATTCTTTTATTCTTAGTAGTTTGACCTTGTGGCATAGAGTAGGAAAGTATGCCTGAAATAAAAAAAATACAATATTAAAGAAAAGGATGAGGAAATTCACTGTTAAAGCTTCAGAGTTGGTAAAAATGCATGTCTTAAAATTATAAGACAGAGCTGTTTTCAAATAATTTTACAGTTCTGTAAAGTTTTGGATAAACTACAGTACAAACCTGGAGTCACTTTACAACCATATAACTCAAGCCTCAAACAAACTACATTCACATGATATCCTGGATGAATTCTAATATATCTGGCAAGAATAACAGGATCTAGAATATGTGAAACCACTGTTGTTACATCAGTATTGCCATCAAATATCTGAAACATAAAAATAATACTATAATTATACTTGTCAATGTCCACATTCAGATGGTTGTGGGTTTTCGGAGTTAATTAATAAGCAAAAACAAATAAAACTTTAAGAATAACTTTCTCTACCTTTGCTGTATTAGCAGAAGAATCTTTGTCTTTGTAATATATCCATTTACTGTTATCATCACTGTAAGATATCTTGAAGTTTTTAATATATTCTTTTCCAGAGCTGTATTCCCTTCCTTGAGTAGCAACCTTTGTAATGTTTGTTACATCGAACAAATCAATCTTGATGTACTCATCATACTCCATTTGGGTGACTGTAGGTTTTAAACGCTTTGGGTCAATACACCATGCTCCCCAGCTTGATATATTTTTATTGAGACGAGCTAATCTCCCATATGCACTATCAAACATGCTAGAAACAGTAATTTGGGAATCCTCTATTTCTCCACTTTCCATTCCAAGTGCATCAGAACAATCAGCTATAATGCAAAAATAATATTTAGTATACACCATTGACATTTAGAACAGTAACTAACTAAAATACCTCAAAATTTGTAATTTTCTCTCATCAGGCTAGGTAATGGTGCAGTTCATCTATTTAATTCTTATCCACTGTATCTCTTAATTTTTCTGCAATCTCGTGTTGGTGGCATAATAAATTTGATTTGATTTTATGAGAAGAGCGCTTTCAGACTGTTTGACTCTACCAAACACTACAGCTTTTCTCTGGGTACTCCAGTTAGAGCTGCGCCCGATTAATCGATTAATCAATTATTTTTCTGTTTTTTTCGACAATCGATTATTTTTAACAATAATCGGATCATCGAAAACAACAGCACACAGGATGATACCGGAATGAGTTTCTTTCCGGAATAAAAAAGTTGTGGAGCGATGGCTTTGTCGTTGTGGCATTTGCGGCGTTAAAAAGTATTTAAAGCGTATCAAATGTCAAACGCAACTTGTTTTGATCCTTTGTCTCTAAGGAAGTTGTCCTCTCTGTTAGTACTCACGCTCTCATTTCAAGATGGAAAATAATAATAATTTTTTTTAAAAAACATCCCTTTCCTGCGAAGGGGCAACCCACTGTATACGCGTCGTGATTTATTCAATACGATGAATCGATTGTTGGCAACAATTAATCGATTATGCGTACTAACCGATGGGCGCAGCTCTAACTCCAGTTTCCTCAGTGGCACTAGCTTGCAGTTTCCAATGGTGCAATTACACCAACAGTGTGGGTGAACTCCATACAGGCCTCAAACAGGTCTTTATGCATTTAACATTTTGATTGTTTTTATATGTATATTTAATTTCATTGGGAGAGCACCTGGCATGGGTGTTCACGTCCCATTCGATCACACTCTTCTTGCTTGGGTATTATCATCCAATAAGTTTAGATACTGTACGACTGATATGCACCTGTCAATGTTAAGCCCTAGGGGGGGCAACCCAAGGGGATTTGACAACCTCCATGCCCCCGTGGGTTAGGAATTTGACAAAAATGACCATCCCGAGAGAGGTTGACATTTTCGCGTGGGAGTCTGGTGACCACCAATTACGAACAAGTGGAAACTGAGTGAAAAGCCCACCATCTTTTTTTTTGGAATTGCTTCATGGTGATAAATCTGGTAAGTAAATTAAAATATGAGTTGTTTTTATTGTATTTTTGTGTTTTATTAATATTGCACAGAGAAGTTTTCTTCTTCATTTGACACAAATGTTTGTCCCATGGGTAAGGAATTTGACGTAAATTTTAAAAAAATGTCAAATCCCTGTGGGTTTGCCTGTCCCCCCTCCCCTGGGGCTAAACTTTGACAAGTGCATGATAGTCAGTTAACCAGAACTAATAAATTACGCAATTAGCACAACAAGCAAGTCAGCCTGGCTAGGCGAGCTAGCCCTTCTCATGTAAGCACAATATAAATCATCTCAACAAAGTGGGCTAGCTCAGGCTGGCTCACCTCCATATAAACACCCTCATAGTAAACCCGACTGCATTCCACCTTTTCTCTCTGCCAAAGATTCATACCAGGAATTCAGCTGTAGAAATAGACACGCCAACAACTACCTGTAGCCGAACTTACAAGGGTCAAGGGTATTTGATGGAAAAATAATCACTCTAGAATCAGTAGAAATGTAGAATCAGTGCCGTATCCAGAGATGGTCAGTGACCCTCTAGGAGGGTCCAGGGGCATGCGCCCTGGAAAATTTTGAAAGTTAGAGTCTCGGAAATGCCATTTCCTGCAATCTGAGATGTAATTTTTAACATTCTGAGGGGTGATTTTTGACCGAAAGTCATAAATTTTTTAATATGAGGATGATTCACGCCACCACGATGCCAAAAGTTTATGGATGAGTTAAAATTTACGCCAAAATGCACCACCAAAAGCCAGTGGATGATTTCTTCCCACCAAAGATCTTTGGCAGGAGGGGCCTGGAAAGTCGGGATTGGGTCATCAGAACCTCTACTGTCATATGTTAGGCTCAATAAATAAGTCACTTACTAATTACTTAGTACAGTATACATGTTTAGCTTACAATAAATAGTATTAAACGTTATAAACAAGAGCTCTGGTATATTTAGAAATAGTAATAGGTTTAAAACAATGATTGTTTATCAACTTACTTCCAGTGCGCAGGAGCTTGTCCGACCATCATAATATTTACAAACATCACAACTAAGACAGATTGTAGTAACATCATTCTGAAACCCATCAACAATAAAAAGAAAATAAATTAGTCTTGTGAATGTAAACTACGAGATTACTTTCACTTTCTTTTGCACTTTAAGTAAAAGTTAAACACAGATCAGACCACATTTTAGTAAACAAACCACAGCAGGTGAGAGTGTGACAAGTTACACTGAGAATAATGACATTGATTTTACACTTGGTAGCCAAGAAAATACGAATAAATAAAGAAAAGAAGAGCACTTACTTGTAAGCCAAACTGTTTTCACGATACTTTAGTACATTTACATTGATTAGGAGATTCAAATCTTGGATTTCTTGTCAGTTTAGCGTCACGCTTTGCTCCGACAACGAGAGACGATGCCAAACAGGAAGCAAAAAAACACTTCTTTCCTGCTACCCAGCCCAACCCACTTCAAAATCGAGACCCCAAAAATATCGTCACGTCTAAATTTCAAAGCCTAGTATCATCTTAGGGTATTTATTTGACAAACAAACAAGATATTTCTTCGTTGAAAAATCATCAAGTCTTCGTGTTTTGACACTAAATTGGATGAACAAAATCATCGGATAAGGTCGCCATTGTGTCGGGAATAATCGGTAGGTGTTCGCTGAGCGATCTATTTCCGTTGGCAAACAGACAATAGATTCGTCTGGTATGACCAAATAAGGACATGTATCGTATGGTTTGATATTCTGTGACATTGTTCAATATTGGATACAAAAAGATCGATGCATTCAGCCGATTCGGGGTTCCTTGTAGAAGGCAAACTTAACAATACATTTCATAATATTCAGGCTTACAGTCAAAATGGAAATACCTTCCCACTTCTTCTCCTGTAGTTCGTTGCGTATTACTGTATTTCTGTAGCCGCTAACGAAGCCTGAGAACATTTTTTGTTGAAAACTGTACATAAATTAATAGTATAATTTAGCTTTAAATGGCATTTAATCATAATACAATGGATGTTTGTTTATCCTAAATCGATACCAACAGACGAATATACATCAAGAATTGGCGACTTTTATCGCTAGACTTTCCTCACACTTCAGTGATAGCGGCTACAGAAATACAGTAATACACAACCAACCACAGAAGCGGAAGTGGGAAAGTATTTCCATTTTGACTGTAATGACAAATTTTATAATAAATATTTGTAAAAGCGTAGGATCCAGACAGTGAAATAAAAGTAGCGTGCTGCGTAGGCAGTGTAGAAACAACAATCGAAATATAGTAACTTAGGTTAGATACACTGCCGAAACAGAGAACGTAGGAATCTAACGTTTCGAGCGAAGGAATCTAACGTTTCGAGCGAAGGGCCTTCGCTCGAAACGTTAGATTCCTACGTTCTCTGTTTCGGCAGTATATCTAACCTAAGTTACTATATTAGGATCCAGACAGCCATCCAGGGTGTGTACTGTCTAGCTAATTACCACTCCCAATATTTCCGTGACGTGCGCATTTGGCAACAAAAAGCGCAAAAAAACAAAAAGATTCCTTTTATGAAATATGTGACAGAAACATTTTGTAATTCTTGCTTCCCCCTCCAACACCGCACCACACATTTGAAATAAAAACTACAAATTAGTAGTACTTTTTTCTAAAAATTATGTTGGAAAGAAATCATGTTTAACTCTTTCCCTGTCTGAATTGGTCTTTAGTATTTTATTCTGGCTAACGCCAGACGATTTTATTCACCTCTGGAGAAGCCCTCGGACTACGAAAGAGTTTTTGACCGAGAACGAGACACAGTTGAACTGACTTCAGCTTCCCTTGGTATGTTTAAATGAATGACAAAATATTCACAAAACATATTGAAACAGACTATAAATTCAAATGTTTGATATTTTAATATACTTTTAGTTTTAAATATAGGAATTCAAATAAAATATTACACTTCTATTACAAATCTATCGGATTCTAAAACCATTAATACTAGTTCGTATTAGATAAATCTTTTCACTTTAATAAAAACTGAGCCTTAAAAAGGTTCCTCTTCTGTCTAACACCAGACGATTTTACCGCCGTCAAGGAAGAACCTCTTGGTGCAGTGAAAGGGGTAAAAATATAATTTTCTCAACTAAAACATCAGTTATTGCTCCGCTATGACTCCCGTTTAACGGTTTAATTAGCTTTTCGTAGAAGTGGTATTCGTCTGTACGTTCGCCAAGTTCAGTGTAGGAAGAATCAGGAACAACTTCATGCCCAAACGGATACGCGTAGCCACTTTCGTCTAGGGGGACATCCAGCACAAAAATGTCTGTCGATGCTTGGATTGCGGAGTAGGTGGGTGTCGTTGTGAAGTGGTTAGGTAGGTTAGATGGGTTAATAGATAGGTTAGGTAGGTTATAATTAGGTGGGTTAGATGGGTCAAATGAGTCAGGTAGGTTGGGAGGTGTGGATTCCGATAAGACGTTCTGGATTGTTGTCGGCTTTGTTGAATTGATTAGTTTCCATTTTATGAAGAGACCCAGTATTATTAAAGCAGTAAGACAAAATAATGAAACCAGTCCAATAAGAATAAGAAGCAGTTCTGAAAAATCAAGATAACAAGAGTGTGTTATGTTCTTTGAAGTTTTGATGTGTTAATTCAATTAAAATTCAACTGAACTTTATAAGTTTATACCACGTTTATGATGGACTCCGTGCAAATTGAGATCAGCAGTATTAATTAATCCGTTGCTAATAAAAATCTTAGTAATTCACCACCTTTTCCGACTTTGCTCGTTTCCTTCCTATTTCTTACTTGTTTGTTTGTTTGTTTGTTTGTTTGTTTGTTTGTTTGTTTGTTTGTTTGTTTGTTTGTTTGTTTGTTTGTTTGTTTGTTTGTTTGTTTGTTTGTTTGTTTGTTTGTTTGTTTGTTTGTTTGTTTGTTTGTTTGTTTGTTTAGTCTGTACAGAAAATGGAATTCTATCTAGCTGTTTCGCCACCTGTCTCTTAACTGTATTACTCTTTTCTTTTTGTAACTTTTTTTTTCTCATTTTGATCAGTTGTAATTAAGTTGGGACCAATTTCAAAATAAAGAATAAAATAAAACAAAATAAAATATAAGGCAACTTACCTTCACGTGATGTAACTGAAGGAGTATTTGAAGAAGTAGAACATCGAGACGGGCGAGCACATGACAGTTTGTCATTAGAACAAGTTTTTAATGTTGTTTTCTGATTCTCTGTAGTCAGTGGAACTAAAATGCGACAAGTAAATACATAAATAAACAAGCAAACAAACAAACAAACAAACAAACAAACAAACAAACAAACAAACAAATGAACGAACGAACAAACAAACAAATAAATAAATAAATACCTGAATTAAACTGGATTTCACTTAATAAGAGCCATTTGCCTCCAAGATAAAGTTGTATCCTGACAAACTTTCCAATATTGCCACAGAGCGGAAGAGTAAGATTGACATTCTTTGCGCTATTTGTTGGTTGATTTTGCTGTGGACAATATTGAAGAAAGCAACTGCCAGAAAGCTCATCCTTAGTTGCACCAAAAAATATTCTAGATTTATTAAACAGCGTGTTGTTACGTGCACTGTTATTAACATTCACAGTAAATCGGTCACATTATCAAATTTTCTTAAACGACAAAATTCAAATGTGATATTAACGTCAGGTGCGTCTGTGAACTGTTGGCTCCATCCAACCCATCCTCCTCCCTTGTGCAATTTTGAATTAACTGGACCAATTTTACCATCGGTTAACAAACCAGTTCCACCATTTAACATTCCACTTCTATTTGTTCCAGAATAACTGGTGTCTATATAATGTATTCTTTTATTCTTAGTAGTTTGACCTTGTGGCATAGAGTAGGAAAGTATGTCTGAAATAAAAAAAATACAATATTAAAGAAAAGAACAGGGATATTTCGTCTTGGAGTGAATGAACATGGACGAAGCAATGACACATATACATATTTGATTATATATAATTTTATCGGGTTGTTGTTGCAAGAAGTTATCAGTGGCTTTCTTACCAATAATTTTATGAGTTTAAATTCCAACGCCAATATATTTAAAGGTTTTTTTTACCGTTTTACTCAAGTTCACGCCAGACAATTTTACCAGTCGCCACTGTGAGGAAGTTAAGCTTGCATAAAGAGTTAAAAAGAGGATAGGACGCTTGATTACATTTCAAGAAATTTGTTCGCGTGTCGTTTTCAATAATATTCAGACTTGCCACACAGCTTTATTAATTTATTCGCAAGCAGAAAGACAGAGATATTAACCGTATTTTATTAAAAATAACTAAGCTTGTTGACGACGACGAAAATGACAACAAGAAGGAGAACGACAAGGATTATAATGATAATAACACAAAAAGCATATATATTTAATAATATGGGTATAAATTAAGAACAGTATTAAATAACTTACTTCCATTGCTCGAAGCTTGTTCAGTCATCACAGTTAACATCAAAACTATGCCACAATGTAGTAACATTATCATGCCACAATCCATCTACAATAAAATACCAAATAATTGAGACTTCAATGTCAATTAATTAGGCTATATACAGTATATATACAGTAAACAGTATATATATATATATATATATGTAGTCAATATACAACAACGTATACGTACCGACTATTCGATCACCATATACAGTGCAAGCTATACAAACAAGATTATATAATAGTCTGGTTTGCTGGTCGGGTCTATATATAAAAATACTAACCCATCTTGCATATAATTGTAATATTTATTATGGCAACAGTGGTAACCTATTATTCTTCTAATTAATTAATTATTCATTCATTCATTCTGTGAAAATGTTCCGGGAAGCAACGACACGTTAGCTTTCTATTAAATTATATTTAAACTTATGACTTCGCTTCGTGTATTTTGCAGGGCATTGATAGCTATTCTAAGATTACGATACCCGTCTGGATCATCAGTTGCTACGATTTTTAAAAAAATGCATACGTCATGCGCCACTCGTGCATGGGAGATCGACCAGATCCCCCAAACGCCTGTATTATAATCCTATATTTGGTTATTCCGATATTCTTACAATGATTATTCCACTTCATTACATTGCTATATATCGTTTTTGTCAGGATAAAATTTACGACACAAGAATTTTACTTGGTTAAATCATGATTTCGTTGTCGAGACTGCTGTAATTTTTGCTAGTCGCCAAAGGGTTCCGGTTATATTGCTGATCTGTATACTGTATCAAGTACATCCTTAACCTTAAGGGTGTTCGGATGTATTTCGTTGCTAGGCAACTGGTTGCTAGGGACATTACTTCCGGTCGGAGAAATCTTTTCACAAAAACATATTTTTGTACTTATATACTGCAAAAAGGTATAAAATTAAAATGATAACAAAAAAACGAAAAGAGCCGAGCAAGTTTGTGAGAAAAAGTACCTAAAGAAAAGAAAACAATTCCTTTGCTGTAGAATGTCGCTGACAAAAACACTTGAAGAGTTGAAGAACTTCGGTACACAGACGGCGATAGATGGAAAATAAACGAAGGACGTCGTCACGTCGAGATATTTGGATTGAATGGCGGAATTTAGAACTCGGCAGAGCTGATGAACCATAAATCAAACATTCCGAAGACAGTGGACATCAACTTTTAACTTTGTATGTAGAACAAGACGACTTTTCGAGCATTCTTGGCTTGGTAGTTGGAACCACGGCTGAACTCGCAATTTAGCTGGCAACAGGGCTCTCACTTCCTGTTGCTGGAATTCCCTAAATTCTGGGTAAAAATTCCTTAGATTGACTGGAATTTCCTTAAAACTGCGATTGGCCCTTTTTGTGGATAAATAATGCCCTGTGGGTTTTTAAGTAATAAAAAGATCGTTTTTTTATAACATCCTGCATGATTCGGGATATTAAAATAGTGAAAAATTATCAAATTGTTCGAATTAATGAATTATGTTGCTGCTCGGCCCAGGTCTCCATCTGTCAATGTGTGCCCATTCCCCAAGGTAAAAAGGCGGGAAAATTCTCAAACGTTAACATTGTAATAGTCAAGATCAGAATAAGTAAACAACTTAGCATGGTAGTTGGCTACTTAGCTTAACATGGTCGTTCTTAGGTAACATCCAGAAATTCCTTAAAAATTCCTTAAATATTCTAATTTCCTTAAAAAATCCTTAAAATTATAAAAAAAGGTCAAAATTTCCTCAGTTTAAGGAAATTTCCTTAAAAGTGAGAACACTGGCTGGCAAGTTCCGATCAGGCACGAGACTAGCCTGCATTGCAGGCGTTTCGGTAGTGGGAGGGGCGAGGCGAGCTGAGGAAACGCTAGCCTGCGTAGCTGGCAGGAAACGCCTGCAGCTATGCTATTCAGAAAAAAAAAAGCGTTCGTCCAACGAACGCAGCGATCTCATTGGCTAATGTTGACAAATTCTCTTCCGGTGAGCTGTAGAGTGACATTTTAGATTTAGCTTGTTTTGTCTGCCAACTCCGAAGATAATGAACGCTCCTCTATAAAGTTTTATTCCTAATTTTAGTCGCGCTTGTCGCTTGGTAGTTTGTTTTAAAACAGAAATACTCCATTCGCAAGGTAAATATGTTTCACGTAGCACTATTGTTGCATTTAAGACAAACTTCGTTTACTTCAAGACGTTGTATAGCCAGGATCAAACCGTGCATGGTCAAACTATATTTATGGGTCAAACACACACTACATCAAATTGAATACATATCTTAGTGCTTTATATTAATTATAATTAACCTTAGTAGCTTGGTGTTGTTTTGTCGGTGTGGGAAAATCCTCGCTTATAATTTTATGTATATAAAGCCGTGTTGTGGTTTGCCGTCGCCAAAGTCTAGCCGCGAACCTTGGCAGCGAACGCGGTTTACAGACATGAATTTCGAATCAAGAACGATTTTATAGATTTTTATCTAATAGTTTCGATTGGTAATATGTTGTGACTCAATCAAAATTACGTAAAGTGTTATAGGAGTGCTCTTAAATGTGGTTCCTTGCTTACCGTGTTATTAAATTCCGTCATATTCCGTGTGGTTGTATATATTTCCCTCGGCTGCATTATGTTCAACGAGTTTTGTTGTCGCAAACCCGTTCTAGATCACACAGATGTCAGCAAACATTACTATATTCTCTGAATAATTCTGTAAAGAGTTTCGGCTATCTATATTCTATACAAGTATTCTATACTCGCAAGTCGCAAGTTGCAACATGAAATCAGTTGACAGGAAGTAAACATTTTTAATATGATATTTCTCGTAAAGTCATTAAGATTTGCTCAATTGAGAAACGCATGCGTACTTTTTTGCTCTTTAGTTAGCAAAACTTTTAAGTTGGCGGAAATTATAGGTTTTTTCTTATCTCAATGACGTCACAATGACGTCATCAAACGAAAGAACTTCATTCATATATACTACGTGCAGAATCAGCATTTCTAGCATGGGGATCAAATTTATAAAGCTCTAGAAGCTCTGTGGTCAAATCAAGTTTTCCCTAGCAACGGGTCAAAATAAATATGTCTGAACACCCCCTTACCCAAATATGGTATTACTGCATATGGATTCTATTTAGGGGCTGTTTACATGAGCCCGGCTAACTAGGCTCACGCGATTGATTAGGATCTCACTGTGGTTTTCAAACTCGCATAAACTAAATGTACAAAGAAGAATTGGTTTAGTTTAGATGTAAACGAATCCTAACGTTGATTAAAATCTCAATATAGTAACTTAGGTTAGATATACTGCCGAAACAGAGAACGTAGGAGGAATCTAACGTTTCGAGCGAAGGCCCTTCGTCAGAGAGAAACGTGATTAAAATCTCCTTTTGTGGCCGAGGAAAAAATTTCGTGACACGAGTCAGTCCAGTTATCCCGGCTAGCCCGGCTCATGTAATCGGCCCCTTAATGTGTATAGTTGAATGCCAAAATACTTTTTGATTTGAACTTTTATTTGTTGTTATATTGAGGTTTGTATTTCCAACTGTGGTTGACGTCTATGTAGGCATAATTTGCATAAGCAGTGTTCCGTTACAGCAGAAATATTACCCAATTCACATGTTAATGGGTACTTGAATAGTATATTTTGTATTTTATCATTTTTTTTCATTAAAATCTTCAAGCGGTTTATCATAAGAAAAGAAAAAACACACACAAATGCCTACAACGTCATCCTCATTACCATTTTGGAAATACAAACCTCAATAGAAGAACAAATAAAAGTTCAAATTAAAACATTTTTGGCATTCATCTATTCACGTTATATAGAATCCATATTCAGTAACATCTCTAGTTTAAATACTGAACAGGATACAATACACTTATACACTGCATGAAGAGCGTTTTCGAAACGCTCCGTTTTCGGTCACCGAAGACGTCGGATTATTGTGAACGAAAGGCCTAACCGTATCAAAAAGTCTCCGTTTTCGTTTGAAAATGGATTAGTGTGGACATTTGATAAACGTGGACAGTTTAAAAATAAACTATAGTTAAACAGTTAAACTATCTTGAAAATTAGTATTATTTGTCGGAGACTGGCGTTGTTATGTTGTTGTTATATTGGATTAATAAAAACAAGGGCCACAGTCCCACGCGCGTCTTTCGAGTCCGCCACAGACCGCCCACGCACGCGCTTTTTTGGCATGACGAATTGCCAAGATGGGCTCCCTGTGGACACACTAGAGATCGTGAAGTGAACATCGAACATTGTGATTGTGAGTACAGTAAATTAAATCTTTATATAAATCAACCAAAAAATAGTGTGAATGTGTGATTGCTGATAAGCGGTGACAAAGTTTCCGACAATTTATTAACTTATAAACATACAAATTATTTTCTTCCCTCCAAGTATAGTAATTTCCTGTTACAAGAGCCGGCTTTTCATATGAAGAATGCTACCCCGGTTACTCGGCTGATTTGAAGTGACGAAAACCTTTCTATGAACACAAAAAAGAATTAGAATACCCTGTGTGCGGTATTTAGAGAAAAACGAAGCCAATTTTGCTTTGTTATATCATTCTGCCTTTCTCAAATCGTCGTAATAAGATTTTTGCGACACAAAATCAACCCGGCATTCACCGGTTAGCCAGCTGTCTCAATGAATGGACCCTCAAAAAGGTACTTCTAGCTTCGAAGTGGTTTGTTTTTGAAGACTAAAATGTCAAAGCGAACATCACGTTCCCTTTTACTGGCTCAATTTCTATAAAAACATCCGAATTTTAAAGTGCATATAAACCCAAATTTGTAATCATCTGAATACGTTCTACATAGAGCAAACAGTGCATGTTCAGTGAAATATTTTTTTGATTGGAGCTATTCTTCAATGTTTTTTGGCGATTCGCATTTCTAGTATGGTAATGAGATGACGTCTATGTCGGCATTTGGCTTTCTTTCTTTTTTTGGCAAGATAAACTACCGTGAGAATGTTTGTGGAAAAACTCATACAATATGGAACATGTTGTTCAAACACACCATTAATTAATGGAAGAATTGGGTCATGTCACTCCTGCAAATAAATATTGTATAGATAATGATGACTACTTTGGCGTCATCACATTACCATCTTAATGAAAACAAAAATCTCTATATATTAACGCTCTCAACCCTGAATTCCCTTTTAGTAGTAATTTACATTTACAACTCGTCATTGCAGGAGGCCGCTAGGGTTGAAAGGGTTAAAACCTATCTCATTCAACCCTCACAACCCTGAATTGCCTTTTAGTAGTATTAGTTACTCTGGCTAACTCCAAACCATTTATAACTCGTCATTGGGAGGCCGCTAGGGTTGAAAGGGTTAAAGCAACAAAGGCTGCCCCAATCTAAAAAAGATTTCGTTGTTCAACTATTTGCTAAAGGTAGAACGTATTTAGATGATATAAAAATTGGGGTTATATGCACTCCTTAACCGTAACCGCTAAACCTAACTGTCACAATAACTTGCTTTTTTTTATAGTGTAAAATTTTGCTGGCTAATCAAAAAAATTGTTTATATTAGGTAGGTGCGCTTCGTAGATCGAGTAAAACTGTTCATAAAAAAATGTCCTCTTCTGTTTAACGCCATTGAGATAATTTCACAGCTCGTCAAAGGGAACCTCTTGGTGTGGTGGAGGTACATGATCATGCCGAAAAGGTTAGAAACTCTTCTTTAAGCAGGGAAAAACAGTTATAGCAATTGCTCCGCTATATGTCTTCCGGTTTAATTAGTTTTTGGTAGAAGTGGCCATCATCTGTACGCTCACTTAGTTCAGTGTATGGAGGATCAGGACTGATAACATAATCGCTTTCACCTGGGGGTACATCCAGCACAACAGCGTCCCTCAACGACGCTTGTATTGCAGGATCAGGAATAACATAATCGCTTTCATCTGGGGGTACATCCAGCACAACAGCGTCCCTCGACGACGCTTGTGTTGCGGAGCTAGTGGCTGTCGTTGGGACATTGTTGTCAGGATTAGGTAGTGTGGATTCCATCTCTAATGAAACGTTTGGTGTTGGCTGTTTTGAACTGAATAGTTTCCATTTTATTAAGAGAGGCAGTATTATCAAAGCGATAAGACAAAATAATGAAACCAGTCCAATAAGAATTGGAAGCAGATTAGAGCATTGTAGTTCTGAAAAACAATTACAGAAGAATTATAGAACATTATTTTATCTGGATTACTCTTAATTTAAGAAGTATTTATAGAAAATAATTCTTGATTAAAGAAAAAATTCTAAAGACAAAATCTTGTCTAGATATTCTTTTCTATAGAAAGGACAAGAAAATATTTCTTAATTTAAGAAATATTTCTTAATTTAAGAAATATTTCTTAATTTAAGAAATATTTTCGTAAAACAAGATTTTTTTCTTAAAATGAGTTTCTTTATTTTTTGCAGTGTAATAGTTAAAACATGAGCAGCAGTGTTTTATCAGATTTAAAACACGAGGCGATAGTCGAGTGTTTTAGATCTGATAAAACACATACTGCGAATGTTTCACTTCAAAAACGACCCATTTGGTAAGTTTGAAAAAAAGTTGTATTTAGCGAAGTTTATATTTTGGAGCGCCGCCATTAAATTGGCCGTGTTTGAGGAGAACTTATGACATCATAGACTCAACGAAAACAAAAGATCATTGTTCTTATCAACAAACGATCATTGTTGTTATTGAGTCTCTGACGTCATAAGCTTCCTCGACTCAATCTTCTCAAGCTCGGCCACTTTAATGGCGGCGCTCCAAAATACAAACTTCACACGTAAAATATCACCTTTCTTCAACCAATTTTGAAATGAAACTTTGTAGGATAACCATAACATCTTTAGGATGATGCAAAAACATTGGCAACAATATTTTTATCATAGAACCGGCTTTAAAATTAGTCAAAGTTTGTGGGTTAGATAGATAGAATAGATAAAACTTCATTTATGTGTCAACATAATTCTAGCATTATACATGCTAATTGCATGGTTTATACCATGCATGTTTCAGTTTATTAATATTAGTCCTGATCGAGCTTTCGGTATGTCTTAAAATTATAAGACAGAGCTGTTTTCAAATAATTTTACAGTTCTGTAAAGTTTCGGATAATTACTACAGTACAAACCTGGAGTCACTTTACAACCATATAACTCAAGCCTCAAACAAACTACATTCACATGATATCCTGGATGAATTCTAATATATCTTGCAAGAATAACAGGATCTAGAATGTGTGAAACCACTGTTGATACATCAGTATTGCCATCAAATATCTGAAACATAAAAATATTACTATAATTATACTTGTCTTGTACATTCAGATGGTTGTGGGTTTTCGGAGTTAATTAATAAGCAAAAACCGAAATAAAACTTTAAGAATAACTTTCTCTACCTTTGCTGTATTAGCAGGAGAATCTCTGTCTTTGTAATATATCCATTTACTGTTATCATCACTGTAGGATATCTTGTATTTTTTAGTATATTCTTTTCCAGAGCTGTATTCCCTTCCTTGAGTAGCAACCTTTGTTACTTTTGTTACATGCAACAAATTAATCTTGATGTACTCATCATACTCCATTTGGGTGACTGTAGGTTTTAAAAACCTTGGGTCAAAACACCATGCTCCCCAGTCTGGTATATTTTTATTGAGACGAGCTAATCTCCCATACGCACTAGCCAACACGCTAGAAACAGTAATTTGGGAATCCTTTATTTTTCCAATTTCCATTCCAAGTGCATCACAATAATCAGCTATAGTGCAAAAATAACAACAAATAAAGCATAAATTTATTCAATAATAACAATGTGGATAAATTAAAAAATCAATACCTGAAGCTTGTTTGGCCATCACAACTAACATCAAAACTATGCCAGAATGTAGTAACATTATGTTACAATCCACCTACAATAAAATACCAAATAATTCTACTTTGTTAATGTAAAATAATTACTATACGTGTATAGGAACACTTTTGATGCGTCACGATCGGAAATCGCATAGAAAATCGGCCACTTTATATATATATATATATATATATTCAACGATGCTGTCCCACATGCGGTTGTCACCGACGATCGCATGTGTATAAGTAATTGATGAAATTCATTCAGATTGTTCCAAGCTACACTGATGAGCTGTAGTACAGCGAAACACCGTGTCTGTAGATTGAACTATATATATAATCTATATATGGCCGTACATCACTTCATGCTCTCTCTAGATGCATGCACTACTTACACTCTCCCACAAGTTGTCACTGGCATTTGCTTGGGGTATATATATAAGTGGTGTTCTCACATCTAGATTGTTCCAGGCTACACTGATGAGCTGCCAGTACAGCGAAACACGTGTTTAGGGCAAGTGGTTTGCACATATATAGCTGTATAAAGAACCGTCGGCATGCTAGCGTCGTGCCATACAAAACGGAGGGTAAAGAGTTCTTGACGAAACATGATGTACATGTCTGCAGTCACGGCAACCGATTAGGGAAATTGAAGCGAGTCAAAGGCAGAACTGCATCCGGAATTTTTTTTAAATGCAACAGACTGGGTTTTTTTACGGATTAGTCTGGTACCGTCCACACGTGAACGATGAAACGGATGTCAACTAAAACGGAACATTTCGAAGACGGTCTCCAAAGTGGAACCTTTTGAAAACACCGTCTTTCTGTTCTCGTATAGACGACGGAGAAGAAAAGTTGCGTTTTCAAACGAAAACAGATACGTGTGGACAAGGTCTGAATGTCTGGGGATAAAACCGCAGAGTTGAACTATAACAAAGTGCCAAGACCACGGAAACACGGTGGCCGAGGCTGGCAAGGGACCAAGCAGAATACTTTGTTTATATGCTCGACTTCAATCGCAAAAATCGTAAAAATTAAGTCGTTCAAAACTTATTCTGAATTGAAAAAGTGATAACTGATGGTGCAGGTATGACATGCAGGCAGTCCTTGCCCATCAAGCATGCGTGACCAAACAAATCAATGCATGCATGCCAGTTCGCATTTTTATAGTTTCAAACAAAGAAACAAAACTATTAATCTCATAAATTTAGTGTGGTACAAAGTTTTTGGACTTTGAAAAAAGTTGTATCTATATATATAAACATTTACTTAAATAAAAGATATACGATTTATGTATAAGTGAAGGTATATCAGTTCACTGACGACCCAAGGCAGCAATGAAAACAGTTTGGCACTCTGAGTTGTGCTTTAACCTTTTACTGGCCACAGTTGCCTTTTAGCAACTTATTAATTTTACTCTGGCTAACGCCAGACTAATTTTACTCGTCAAGGGGAGAGCTCCCAGAAACCTGGTCATAAAGGGTTAAAGTGCTTATCAAGCGAAAATCAAGTCTGTCTTATTTAAAAGAACACTTAAAATGATAGAGTAACATCTTTAGCAGTTTTTCGTTTCCTTGCTTCATTCTTGAGATATTTCAGTTTGTTTGATAGGCAAATTAAACATTTTGACGTCGCACGTGCATATATCTTTGCTATTATCAAATATAATAATCACTTGAAATTCTACATGTTTAGTGTTATGGCAGAAACACACTGATCCACATGTTTCCTTCTGATAATAGCAACAATGTATAACCTTCTTCGATAAGTCAATACTAGATGTTTAATTTGCATATCAAACAACCTGAAATATCTCAAGAACGAAGCAAGGAAACGAACTGAAACTGCAAAAGATGTTATACTTTGTCATTTTAAGCGTTCTTTCAAATAAGACAAACCTAATTTCGGAAAATTGGGGAATTTTCCGAGGAATGAAGGGAGATCGGGCGTCTGCACGCAGGCTATAACTGGGATATTGATCGATCGTCTATAGTTTCCGCAAAATATCTTCCCCCGATTCAAGTGCATATATGCTTTGTCCTATATAGCTAGTAAGGTTAATTAGTATGTGCATGATTCAATTATGCTATCTGGGAAATTAGAGATCAACATGCATGACATCTAATAAACATTGAAGTCGGAAGACGAGTCTTTAGTATTTTATTCTGGCTAACGCCAGACGATTTTATTCAGCACAGGGAGAGGTAAACGATATTCTTAAATCTGTTGCTTCAAAGGGCAAGCCGTATATAATAATTCCGGCTCAGAATGAGCGATTCTGGCAAAGCGAATTGAATAGCATGTTTGTTCTCTTTCTCTAATTTATCAGCTTTATCTAATTTTATAGATATCAGCGTTATAACCACTCGGAACTGTATGAATACAGTCAGTGGTTATTAAACCTTGCTGGAACGTAAAGAGCAAACATTTAAGTGACAAACGACAACTACACAAAGCCCAAAAGATTAATAAATGCGATATTTTAGCACATTTAACTAAAATAGAAATTAAACTATCCTTACCTGTCTTATATACTCGCGCTTTGACAACCACAATATACTTTGACCAAAACAGGAAGCATAAAATTATAAAATCATTTTTTGGCAGGTTTAGAGTGGCCCATCCCCCGGAAAAAACACTCCCTGAAATTCAAGAAACTAATATCACAGAATAAATAATATATACAGTAATTATTACACAACATGGGTATAGTGATGTTTCGGCTTTTGAGCGGAGCCCTTCATCAAAGTAATAAAACGTTGCAGTATATACTCTGCGCGAACGTATATAAATATATATATATATATAAACTCAATTATTCATGAGGAAAATTCAAAAGAAATCAAGGTTTAATCAATGTCTGTTTACCCCGGTACAGAACTGATATCAGTGTCTGTAAATGTGATACAAAACTGATGTTTTATTAAACAGTTCTGTATCACATAGTTACAGACACTGATATCAGTTCTGTAGCAAGTGTACATGCAGACACTTCGCATTCAACTATCTTGAGTAAGGTACGCTGGTAGCGTCCTCATACAAGATGAAGATGCAAACAGTTGTTCTTAACAATAAACACTTATTTACTGGCGCCGAGGGAAACAGTGTGTTTTGTGGCCCCGAGACTGCCGTATATATATATATATATATATGTCTCTTTGTTCTTCTTTAAGCAGGCGGAAACAGTTCTAGCAATTGCTCCGCTATATGTTTCCCGGTTTAATTAGTTTTTGGTAGAAGTGGCCATCATCTGTACGTTCACTAAGTTCAGTGTACGAAGGATCAGGAATAACGTCACGCCCGGCAAAGGGATATTCGTAACCGCCTTCATCTGGGGGTACTTCCTCAAAATCGTTATTCGACGCTTGTGTTGCGGAGGTTGTGGCTGTCGTTGGGACATTGTTGTCAGGATTAGGTGGTGTGGATTCCATCTCTAATGAAACGTTTGGTGTTGGCTGTTTTGAATTGAATAGTTTCCATTTTATTAAGAGAGCCAGTATTATCAAAGCGATAAGACAAAATAATGAAACCAGTCCAATAAGAATTGGAAGCAGATTAGACCATTGTGGTTCTGAAAAACAATTACAGAAGAAAGGTATATAACAAGGAAAAGCTTATCGATTATTTTATCTGGATTACTCTTAATTTAAGAAATATTTATAGAAAATAATTCTTGATTTAAGGAAAAGATTCTAAAGACAAAATCTTGTCTAGATATTCTTTTCTATAGAAAGGACAAGAAAATACTTCTTAATTTAAGAAATATTTTCTAAAAACAAGATTTTTTTCTTAAAACGAGTTTTTAAATTTTTTTGCAGTGTGCAAGTGTGAAACATTATTAAAGGCTTATTAACCAAGTTCGAGATCTGTACGGGAAAGTATTTGCCTGAGGTTTTCGTACAGACCGAGCGAGGAAGGAGCGAGGTTTGTGCGAGAGAAACCGAGGGCAAATACTTTCCCGTACAGACCGAGAAAACGAGGTTAATTAGCCTTTTATTATATGGCTTTTGGTTTGTTTTCTTATCTGTTTTTAGTCCTACGTTTGTCTTGATCAGGTGTCGCTGTTAGTTCCTTAGTTCTTACTTTTGAGCTTGTTCGTTTCGCTTCATGTTTACACCTGTTAGGCTTTTATTTTTCGCGCTTTTAAATAAGGAGTTTTTATAAAAAGAAACACTGTTTCAGGACGTATTATTGTTCAAAATTTTCCAACGAATATATCTAATTCGCTTTTATTTTCATTCAAATCAACTCAGTAATTTTCCCGCCAAAACTTGCAGGTCATTATAAAGGACGTAATGCCCTCTCACTGTGCCGAGAGGGCATTACGGCTTTTTCCGGACCTCTCAGCAACCAATCAGCGTGCGCCGTTTGGCGTAATGACCCGAAAACAAGCCCAGCTATATAATAAGATGAATTAATGTGTGTTATATACTGATTTACATGCCAATGAAAAAAAATAAAAAAAGTTGGCTATGAAAACATTTCTCATAAAGTGTGCTATGACTAAAATAAACACAAATACTTAATACCTGTATCTGTATTCAAAGATCTAGAGGTTGTAGACGGTGTTTGAAAAAAATCTGTGAAAGAAAATAATACAAGTGTGAAACATTAAGAAATGTATTTTATATACGAAAGTTTGTAGTCTTACACCATGTTATGATGTTTTTAATTATTTTTTTATTAATTTCTTTTTTATAAAAAAAATAATAAAAAAAAAATTTCATAACATGGTGCAAGACTACAAACTTTCTTATATAAAATACATTTTCCCCATGCAAAGCTGCAAACAACATATTTAAGAAATGGTTCGTGATTTAGCATGCTCCATCGAGTTATGGATGCAAGTGGGAAGTTGGGAGGGCACGATAAAAGCGTAAGAGTTGCTCGAGGCGATAGCCAACATAGAAAATTCTATGTTCATTAGCATTCTTTCTGACGTCAATAAGTTTTATCAGGTATAAAACCACCTAAAATATCAAGATAATAAGAAGGAAAATAACTGATATGTTTTTCAAAGCTTTGCATCAAGTGTAAATTCAAGTAAATAAACTCGTTAATAATTCATGAGGAAAACACAAAGAACATCAGTAAAATGTCTGTAGCTTATTGACTTTAGAAAGAATGCTAACGAACATAGTATTTTATATTAAATTGTCATCCTTATTTGCAATTGAATAAACCAAACCAAAAACAACCAATAACGGAACGTTTTTTACTGTAAGCTGCAGCTTGGTTCTAGCTTTAAAAATTACGTAATGTGGTTCTCTGATGAAAATATTGTTGGTAATGTTTCTGCATAATCTTAAAGGTATTATGTTACTTGGTAATTATGCAAAGTTTCATTTCGAATTTCTCAAAAACAAGTTGTATTTTACGAGCGAAGTTTGTATTTTGGAGTGCTGCCATTAAATTGGCCGAGTTTGAGAAGAATGAGTTGAGGAGAACTCATGACATCATAGACTCAACAAAAACAAAAGATCAGTGTTGTTGTCAACAAAATGGTCATTGTTGTTATTGAGTCTATGACATCATAAGCTTCCTCGACTTATTCTTCTCAAGCTCAGCCACTTTAATGGCAGCGCTCCAAAATACAAACTTCACACGTAAAATACCACCTTTTCTTCTACGAATTTTAAAGTGAAACTTTGCACGATTACCAACTGCCATAACATCTTTAGCATGATGCAAAAACATTGCCAACAATATTTATAACTTTGTGGGTTAGATAGAGAGAATAGATAGAAACTTCATTTATGTGTCAACATAATTCTAGCATTATACATGCTAATTGCATGGGTTTAAAGCTTCAGAGTTGGTAAAAATGCATGTCTTAAAATTATAAGACAGAGCTGTTTTCAAATAATTTTACAGTTCTGTAAAGTTTCGGATAAACTACAGTACAAACCTGGAGTCACCTTACAACCATATAACTCAAGCCTCAAACAAACTACATTCACATCATATCCTGGATGAATTCTAATATATCTTGCAAGAATAACAGGATCTAGAATGTGTGAAACCACTGTTGATACATCAGTATTGCCATTAAATATCTGAAACATAAAAATATTACTATAATTATACTTGTCTACATTCAGATGGTTGTGGGTTTTCGGAGTTAATTAATAAGCAAAAACAAATAAAACTTTAAGAATAACTTTCTCTACCTTTGCTGTATTAGCAGAAAAATCTCTGTCTTTGTAATATATCCATTTACTGTTATCATCACTGTAAGATATCTTGTATTTTTTAATATATTCTTTTCCAGAGCTATATTCCCTTCCTTGAGTAGCAACCTTTGTAACTTTTGTTACATGCAACAAATCAATCTTGATGTACTCATCATACTCCGTTTGGGTGACTGGAGGTTTTAAAAGCTTTGGGTCAAAACACCATGCTCCCCAGTTTGGTATACTTTTATTGAGACGAGCTAATCTCCCATACGCACTACTAAACACACTAGAAACATTGATTTGGGAATCCTTTATTTCTCCATTTTCCATTCCAAGTGCATCAGAACAATCAGCTATAGTGCAAAAATAACAACAAATAAAGCATAGATTTATTCAATAAAAACAATGTGGATAAATTAAAAAATCAATACCTGAAGCTTGTTTGGCCATCACAACTAACATCAAAACTATGCCAGAATGTAGTAACATTATGTTACAATCCACCTACAATAAAATACCAAATAATTCTACTTTGTTAATGTAAAATAATTACTATACGTGTATATATATATATATATATATATATTCAAACAAACAAAGTGTTGTTCGCGAAATGTCGAAAAGTGCTCAATACCGTAAAGATAGAGCGAATATACTATAAGTGGGCTTATACCTCAAATGTTGATGGTCGCTACTGTCAGTTTCATGCTGGGCGATCTTCAGCCGCCTGAATATATATATATATATATATATATATATATATATTATATATATATGGCCGTACATCACTTCATGCTCTCTAGATGCATGCACTATACTTAATACTCGAATCAGTAGAGCGAGACATGGATGATTTTTTTATCGCTTCTGAAGTGTCAGTTTTATTAACCGCGGATCAGTATTAAAGCAATCACGAGGTGTACTCTCATGTACCACGAGATAAACATCCAATTGTTAACTCGTAAACAAGCTATCACGTGGTACATAAGAATACACCTCGTGATTGCTTTGAAATTGATCTGCGGTTAACGAAACTATGTCTCGCTCTACTGATTTGAGTAGTATATGTACTATTTACGGCTTCGCCTCGTGTCTGTATACCCCGATACAGAACGGCCACGAATTTGTCCATGACATCTAATAAACATTGAAGCCTGGCTAACGCGAGACGATTTTATTCAGCACAGGGAGTAGTGGTCCAGGTCTCAACGTGTGAAACGATATTCTTAAATCTGTTGCTTCATAGGGGCCGAAAGGGCAAGCCGTATATAATAATTCCGGCTCAGAATGAGCGATTCTGGCTAAGCGAATTGAATAGCTTGTTTGTTCTCTTTCTCTAATTTATCAGCTTTATCCAATTTTATAGATATAGCGTTATAACCACTCGGAACTGTATAGTTTGTATATAACAGGTGTATAATATGAAGTTGAATACAGTCAGTGGTTATTAAACCTTGCTGGAACGTAAAGAGCAAACATTTAAGTGACAAACGACAACTACACAAAGCCCAAAAGATTAATAAATGCGATATTTTAGCACATTTAACTAAAATAGATATTAAACTATCCTTACCTGTCTTATATACTCGCGCTTTGACAACCACAATATACTCTGACAAAAACAGGAAGCATATAATTATAAAATCATTTTTTGGCAGGTTTAGAGTGGCCCATCCCACGGAAAAAACACTCCCTGAAATTCAAGAAACTAATATCACAGAATAAATAATATATACAGTAATTATTATACAACATGGGTATAGTGATGTTTCGAGCGGAGCCCTTCATCAAAGTAATAAAATGTTGCAGTATATACTCTGCACGAACGTATATATATATATATATATATATATATGTACTATTTATAAACCGCGCAGGAGGGCTTTATCGGATATAAAACACGAGGCGATAGCCGAGTGTTTTAGAGCCGATAAAGCCCGTACTGCAAGGTTTTTAAATGACTTCTAAAAAGAATCACTTCATACGTTCATTGGCGTAGTAATTTTGAAAATTAAGCTTATCTCAGCCGTTAAAAAACCAGCGAGAAACTTAGAGCGAGTCTATATCACATATATAGATCCGATACGCTCATGATTTTTCTTTGTGTTTTCCTCATGAATTATTAATGAATTTTAGAAATATATATATATTATATATATATATATATATATATATATATATATATATATATATATATATATATATATATAAAACTCAATAATTCATGAGGAAAATTCAAAAGAAATTAAGGTTTAATCAATGTCTGTTTACCCCGGTACAGAACTGATATCAGTGTCTGTAAATGTGATATCAGTGTCTGTAAATGTGATACAGAACTGATGTTTTATTAAACAGTTCTGTATCACATTTACAGACACTGATATCAGTTCTGTAGCAAGTGTACAGACACTTCGCATTCAACTATCTTGAGTAAGGTACGCTGGTAGCGTCCTCATACAAGATGAAGATGCAAACAGTTGTTCTTAACAATAAACACTTATTTACTGGCGCCGAGGGAAACAGTGTGTTTTGTGGCCCCGAGACTGCCGTATATATATATATATATATGTCTCTTTGTTCGGGAAACAGTTCTAGCGATTGCTCCGCTATATGTCTCCCGGTTTAATTAGTTTTTGGTAGAAGTGGCCATCATCTGTACGTTCACTTAATTCAGTGTACGAAGGATCAGGAATAACGGCACGCCAAAAGGGGTACTCGTAACCGCCTTCATCTGGGGGTACTTCCTCAAAATTGTTATTCGACGCTTGTTGTCGTAAAATTCTCCACAAAGCCGAATCAGGAGATTTTACTCACGCCGGTTTCGTAGTCTGGGGACTGTATCTTTCCTTTTTTTATGATCTCTTTATTACATAAATCTTCAACTTACAAATCAACAAGCCTAATGCTTCAGATCGCAATTCGTCTAAATCGGTCGGTCTCTAACAATCGTTCTTTCCACTCTGTTCTCTGCGATCTCTGATCTCAATCTCCCGTTTAACATATTTCGTCTCATTTTATAATACACCATACTACGTAACTAATTAATCCCTTTACAATGATTTCAATGTCCCCTTTCATGCAATTTGGCATGCGTGTCGTGCGTGTCGTTCATGTAGTTATTTTTACAAATTAATCATATTACTTAACAAATTATGTACAGGAAGGTCTCAATCTCTTCTTCCTGTATACTTAATCATGACTTAATACAATCTAACTAAATCCACTTAACATAAATTGACAACATGCAAAACAAATCAATTAACACATCTAAAAGGTAATACTAAATACAAATATTTTAACACTTGTGTTGCAGAGCTAGTGGCTGTCGTTGGGACATTGTTGTCAGGATTAGGTGTGTTAGGTAGTGTGGATTCCATCTCTGAAACGTTTGGTGTTGGCTGTTTCGAATTGAATAGTTTCCATTTTATTAAGAGAGCCAGTATTATCAAAGCGATAAGACAAAATAATGAAGCCAGTCCAATAAGAATTGGAAGCAGATTAGAGCATTGTAGTTCTGAAAAACAATTACAGAAGAAAGGTATATAACAAGGAAAAGCTTATGGATTATTTTATCTGGATTACTCTTAATTTAAGAAATATTTATATAGAAAGGAAAAAAACATTCTAATTATACCATTCTGCCTTTCCGTCAAATAGTCGTAATAAGATATTTGCGACAAAATAAAATCAACCAGGCAACCGCCGGTTAGCCAGCTGTCTCAATGAATGGGCCCTCAAAAAGGTACTTCTAGCTTCGAAGTGGTTTGTTTTTGAAGACTAAAATGTCAAAGCCAACATCACGTTCGCGTTTACTGGCTCAATTTCAATAAAAACATCCTAATTTTAAAGTGCATATAAACCCAAATTTTTATCATCTGAATACGTTCTACATAGATTTATTATGGCAACAGTGGTAACCTATTATTATTCTAATTAATTAATTAATTATTCATTCATTCATTCATTCATTCATTCATTCATTCATTCATTCATTCATTCATTCATTCATTCATTCATTCATTCTATGAAAATGTTCCGGGAAGCAACGACACGTTAGCTTTCTATTAAATTATATTTAAACTTATGACTTCGCTTCGTGTATTTTGCAGGGCATTGATAGCTATTCTAAGATTACAATACCCGTCTGGATCATCAGTTGCTACGATTTAAAAAAAAATGCATACGTCATGCGCCACTCGTGCATGGGAGATCGACCAGATCCCCCAAACGTCTGTATTATAATCCTATATTTGGTTATTCGGATATTCTTACAATGATTATTCCACTTCATTACATTGCTATATATCGTTTTTGTCAGGATAAAATTTACGACACAAGAATTTTACTTGGTTAAATCATGATTTCGTTGTCGAGACTGCTGTAATTTTTTCTAGTCGCCAAAGGGTTCCGGTTATATATTGCTGATCTGTATACTGTATCAAGTATCAAGTACATCCTTAGCCTTAAAGTGCTTAGAAACCCAAATATGGTATTACTGCATATGGATTCTATTTAGGGGCTGTTTACATGAGCCGTGCTAGCCCGGTTAACTTGGCTCACGCGATTGATTAGGATCTCACTGTGGATTTGAAACTCGCATAAACTAAATGTGCAAAGAAGAATTGATTTAGTTTAGATGTAAACGAACCCTAACGTTGATTAAAATCTCCTTTTGTGGCCGAGGAAAGAATTTCGTGACACGAGTCAGTCCATAAGCAGTGTTCCGTTACAGCAGAAATATTACCCAATTCACATGTTAATGGCTACTTGAATAGTATATTTTGTATTTTATCATTTTTTTTCATTAAAATCTTCAAGCGGTTTATCATAAGAAAAGAAAACACACACACAAATGCCTACAACGTCATCCTCATTACCATTTTGGAAATACAAACCTCAATAGAAGAACAAATAAAAGTTCAAATTAAAACATTTTTGGCATTCAACTTTATAACATAACTTTGATATAGCAACGTTTTTGATTGGCTGTCGTGCGTGCTCCATGACTCGATGGAGCACGGCAAAAAAACGCGGGAAAACATTTCAAAACAAAACTGAGTTTTAAATTGACTTTTTACGGCCTTTTATAGTTATCAAAATACCGAGTCATTTAATTTTATTGAGTAATAAAGAACAATGACCCAGAAGACATTAACTGGGCCTGGGTAACCGAGTTAAACTGTCCTTTTGGTTGGATTTTAGTGAACAAAAAAGACTTGGCTACGAAAGTAAAAAAACACAACAACCAAAACGATTCGCCGGCTTGTGAAAGGATTTAATGCTATGTTATAAAAGAAATGGCTCATGGTTTAGTCTGCTCCATCGAGTTATGGATGCACTTGGGAAATTGGGAGAGCACTCAAAAATCTAGAGTTGGTCTCGGCTGCGCGTCGACCAACTCTTACGATTTTTTCGTGCTCTCCCAATTTCCCGCGTGCATCCATAACTCGATGGAGCACGCTAAACCATGAACCATTTCTTAAATTCACGTTATATAGAACCCATATTCAGTAACATCTCTAGTTTAAATACTGAACAGGATACAATACACTTATACACTGCATGAAGAGCCTTTTCGAAACGCTCCGTTTTCGCGGTCACCGAAGACGTCGGATTATTGTGGACGAAAGGCCTCACCGTATCAAAAAGTCTCCGTTTTCGTTTGAAAATGGATTAGTGTGGACATTTGATAAACGTCGACAGTTTAAAAATAAACTATAGTTAAACAGTTAAACTATCTTGAAAATTAGTATTATTTGTCGGAGACTGGCGTTGTTATGTTGTTGTTATATTGGATTAATTTGATTAGTTTAGAATTACTTTGATAGAACCTCATGATTTAATTGGATAAGAGACATGCATTCGATTAGAGCTAAAAAGAGAGACACACTACAGGGAGCCCATCTTGGCAATTCGTCATGCCAAAAAGTGCGTGGGCACCCTGTGGCGGACTCGAAAGACGCGCGTGGGACTGTGGCACACTCGGTCGCGGTAACCGTTTTTCGTGCCACAGTCCCCTGCGCGTCTTTCGAGTCCGCCACAGGGTGCCCACGCGCTTTTTTGGCATGACGAATTGCCAAGATGGGCTCCCTGTGGACACACTAGAGATCGTGAAGTGAACATCGAACATTGTGATTGCATGTGATTGTGAGTACAGTAAATTAAATCTTTATATAAATCAACCAAAAAATAGTGTGAATGTGTGATTGCTGATAAGCGGTGGCAAAGTTTCCGACAATTTATTAACTTATAAACATACAAATTATTTTCTTCCCTCCAATTATAGTAATTTCCCGTTACAAGAGCCGGCTTTTCATATGAAGTGGGCTACCCCGGTTACTCGGCTGATTTGAAGTCAGGAAAACCTTTCTATGAACACAAAAAAGGATTAGAATACCCTGTGTGCGGTATTTAGAGAAAAACGAAGCCAATTTTGCTTTGTTATATCATTCTGCCTTTCTCAAATAGTCGTAATAAGATTTTTGCGACACAAAATCAACCATGCAGGCAACCGCCGGTTAGCCAGCTGTCTCAATGAATGGGCCCTCAAAAAGGTACTTCTAGCTTGGAAGTGGTTTGTTTTTGAAGACTAAAATGTCAAAGCCAACATCACGTTCGCGTTTACTGGCTCAATTTCTATAAAAACATCCTAATTTTAAAGTGCATATAAACCCAAATTTTTTATCATCTGAATACGTTCTACACAGAGCAAACAGTGCATGTTCAGTGAAATATTTTTTAGATTGGAGCTATTCTTCAATGTTTTTTGGCGATTCGCATTTCTAGTATGGTAATGAGATGACGTCTATGTCGGCATTTGGCTTTCTTTCTCTTTTTGGCAAGATAAACTACCGTGAGAATTTTTGTGGAAATACTCATACAATATGGAACATGTTGTTCAAACACACCATTAATGGAAGAATTGGGTCATGTCACTCCTGCGAATAAATATTGTATAGATAATGATGACTACTTTGGCGTCATCACATTACCAGTTTGAAAACAAAAATCTATATATAGAGGATATTACACGGTGGTGCGAAGATATGAATTTTATCTTCGAGTGGTGAAAACAATATTTTACGAATGAGCGCAGCGAATGAGTAAAATATTGTTTTCACCACGAGAAGATAAAATTCATATCTTCAAGCCACCGTGTAATTTTCTTTTTATTATATAGATTCATTGCAAAAAGTGGGGAAAATTTTTAATCACGTGATCGATATCTTCACTAGTGAGGATATGGAAAATATGTCACTGGATATTTTCTAGTAAAACACTCGCATCTATATAATAAATATTATTACGCTCTCAACCCTGAATTCCCTTTTAGTAGTAATTTACATTTACAACTCGTCATTTTGGAGGCCGCTAGGGTTGAAAGGGTTAAAACCTATCTCATTCAACCTCACAATCCTGAATTCCCTTAGTAGTATTAGTTACTCTGGCTAACTCCAAACCATTTATAACTCGTCATTGGGAGGCCGCTAAGGTTGAAAGGGTTAAAGCAACAAAGGTTGCTCCAATCTAAAAAAGATTTCGTTGTTCAACTATTTGCTAAAGGTAGAACGTATTTAGATGATATAAAAATTGGGGTTATATGCACTCCTTAACCGTAACCGCTAAACCTAACTGTCACAATAACTTGCTTTTTTTTATAGTGTAAAATTTTGCTGGCTAATCAAAAAAATTGTTTATATTAGGTAGGTGCGCTTCGTAGATCGAGTAAAACTGTTCATAAAAAAATGTCCTCTTCTGTTTAACGCCATTGAGATAATTTCACAGCTCGTCAAAGGGAACCTCTTGGTGTGGTGGAGATACATGATCATGAAAAGGTTAGAAACTCTTCTTTAAGCAGGGAAAAACAGTTCTAGCAATTGCTCCGCTATATGTCTCCCGGTTTAATTAGTTTTTGATAGAAGTGGCCATCATCTGTACGCTCACTTAGTTCAGTGTATGGAGGATCAGGACTGATAACATAATCGCTTTCACCTGGGGGTACATCCAGCACAACAGCGTCCCTCAACGACGCTTGTGTTGCAGGATCAGGAATAAGATAATCGCTTTCACCTGGAGGCACATCCAGCACAACAGCGTCCCTCGACGACGCTTGTGTTGCAGGATCAGGAGTAAGATAATCGCTTTCACCTGGGGGTACATCCAGCACAACAGCGCCCCTCGACGACGCTTGTGTTGCAGGATCAGGACTGATAACATAATCGCTTTCACCTGGGGGTACATCCAGCACAACAGCGTCCCTCAACGACGCTTGTGTTGCAGGATCAGGAATAACATAATCGCTTTCATCTGGGGGTACATCCAGCACAACAGCGTCCCTCGACGACGTTTGTGTTGCAGGATCAGGAATAAGATAATCGCTTTCACCTGGGGGCACATCCAGCACAACAGCGTCCCTCGACGACACTTGTGTTGCAGGATCAGGAATAAGATAATCGCTTTCATCTGGGGGTACATCCAGCACAACAGCGTCCCTCGACGACACTTGTGTTGCGGAGGTTGTGGCTGTCGTTGGGACATTGTTGTCAGGATTAGGTAGTGTGGATTCCATCTCTAATAAAACGTTTGGTGTTGGCTGTTTTGAACTGAATAGTTTCCATTTTATTAAGAGAGCCAGTATTATCAAAGCGATAAGACAAAATAATGAAACCAGTCCAATAAGAATTGGAAGCAGATTGGAGCATTCATGTGGTTCTGAAAAACAATTATAGAAGAATTATAGAACATTATTTTATCTGGATTACTCTTAATTTAAGAAATATTTATAGAAAATAATTCTTGATTAAAGAAAAAATTCTAAAGACAAAATCTTGTCTAGATATTCTTTTCTATAGAAAGGACAAGAAAATATTTCTTAATTTAAGAAATATTTCTTAATTTATGAAATATTTTCGTAAAACAAGATTTTTTTCTTAAAATGAGTTTCTTTATTTTTTGCAGTGTAATAGTTAAAACATGAGCAGCAGTGTTTTATCAGATTTAAAACACGAGGCGGTAGCCGAGTGTTTTAGATCTGATAAAACACATACTGCGAATGTTTTAAATAGCTTCAAAAACGACCCATTTGGTAAGTTTGAAAAAAAGTTGTATTTAGCGAAGTTTATATTTTGGAGCGCCGCCATTAAATTGGCCGTGTTTGAGGAGAACTTATGACGTCATAGACTCAACGAAAACAAAAGATCATTGTTCTTATCAACAAACGATCATTGTTGTTATTGAGTCTCTGACGTCATAAGCTTCCTCGACTCAATCTTCTCAAGCTCGGCCACTTTAATGGCGGCGCTCCAAAATACAAACTTCACACGTAAAATATCACCTTTCTTCAACCAATTTTGAAATGAAACTTTGTAGGATAACCATAACATCTTTAGGATGATGCAAAAACATTGGCAACAATATTTTTATCATAGAACCGGCTTTAAAATTAGTCAAAGTTTGTGGGTTAGATAGATAGAATAGATAAAACTTCATTTATGTGTCAACATAATTCTAGCATTATACATGCTAATTGCATGGGTTTATACCATGCATGTTTCAGTTTATTAATATTAGTCCTGATCGAGCTTTCGGTATGTCTTAAAATTATAAGACAGAGCTGTTTTCAAATAATTTTACAGTTCTGTAAAGTTTCGGATAATTACTACAGTACAAACCTGGAGTCACTTTACAACCATATAACTCAAGCCTCAAACAAACTACATTCACATGATATCCTGGATGAATTCTAATATATCTTGCAAGAATAACAGGATCTAGAATGTGTGAAACCACTGTTGATACATCAGTATTGCCATCAAATATCTGAAACATAAAAATATTACTATAATTATACTTGTCTTGTACATTCAGATGGTTGTGGGTTTTCGGAGTTAATTAATAAGCAAAAACCGAAATAAAACTTTAAGAATAACTTTCTCTACCTTTGCTGTATTAGCAGGAGAATCTCTGTCTTTGTAATATATCCATTTACAGTTATCATCACTGTAGGATATCTTGTATTTTGTAGTATATTCTTTTCCAGAGCTGTATTCCCTTCCTTGAGTAGCAACCTTTGTTACTTTTGTTACATGCAACAAATTAATCTTGATGTACTCATCATACTCCATTTGGGGGACAGGTTTTAAAAACCTTGGGTCAAAACACCATGCTCCCCAGTCTGGTATATTTTTATTGAGACGAGCTAATCTCCCATACGCACTAGCCAACACGCTAGAAACAGTAATTTGGGAATCCTTTATTTTTCCACTTTCCATTCCAAGTGCATCACAACAATGAGCTATAGTGCAAAAATAACAACAAATAAAGCATAAATTTATTCAATAATAACAATGTGGATAAATTAAAAACTCAATACCTGAAGCTTGTTTGGCCATCACAACTAACATCAAAACAATGCCAGAATGTAGTAACATTATGTTACAATCCACCTACAATAAAATACCAAATAATTCTACTTTGTTAATGTAAAATAATTGCTATACGTGTATATATATATATATATATATTCAACGATGCTGTCCCACATGCGGTTGTCACCGACGATCGCATGTGTATAAGTAATTGATGAAATTCATTCAGATTGTTCCAAGCTGCACTGATGAGCTGTAGTACAGCGAAACACCGTGTCTGTAGATTGAACTATATATATAATCTATATATGGCCGTACATCACTTCATGCTCTCTCTAGATGCATGCACTACTTACACTCTCCCACAAGTTGTCACTGGCAATTGCTTGGGGTATATATATAAGTGGTGTTCTCACATCTAGATTGTTCCAAGCTACACTGATGAGCTGCCAGTACAGCGAAACACGTGTTTAGGGCAAGTGGTTTGCACATATATAGCTGTATAAAGAACCGTCGGCATGCTAGCGTCGTGCCATACAAAACGGAGGGTAAAGAGTTCTTGACGAAACATGATGTACATGTCTGCAGTCACGGCAACCGATTAGGGAAATTGAAGCGAGTCAAAGGCAGAACTGCATCCGGATTTTTTTTTAAATGCAACAGACTGGGTTTTTTTACGGATTAGTCTGGTACCGTCCACACGTGAACGATGAAACGGATGTCAACTAAAACGGAACATTTCGAAGACGGTCTCCAAAGTGGAACCTTTTGAAAACACCGTCTTTCTGTTCTCGTATAGACGACGGAGAAGAAAAGTTGCGTTTTCAAACGAAAACAGATACGTGTGGACAAGGTCTGAATGTCTGGGGATAAAACCGCAGAGTTGAACTATATAACAAAGTGCCAAGACCACGGAAACACGGTGGCCGAGGCTGGCAAGGGACCAAGCAGAATACTTTGTTTATATGCTCGACTTCAATCGCAAAAATCGTAAAAATTAAGTCGTTCAAAACTTATTCTGAATTGAAAAAGTGATAACTGATAAAGCGCATGGTCCAAGACCACGGAAACACGGTGGCCGAGGCTGGCAAGGGACCAAGCAGAATACTTTATTTACATGCTCGACTTCAATCGCAAAAATCGTAAAAATTAAGTCGTTCAAAACTTATTCTGAATTGAAAAAGTGATAACTGATAATGCGCATGGTGCAGGTATGACATGCAGGCAGTCCTTGCTCATCAAGCATGCGTGACCAAACAAATCAATGCATGCATGCTGGTTCGCATTTTTATAGTTTCAAACAAAGAAACAAAACTATTAATTTCATAAATTTAGTGTGGTACAAAGTTTTTGGACTTTGAAAAAAGTTGTATCTATATATATAAACATTTACTTAAATAAAAGATATACGATTTATGTATATGTGAAGGTATATCAGTTCACTGACGACCCAAGGCAGCAATGAAAACAGTTTTGCACTCTGAGTTGTGCTTTAACCCTTTACTGGCCACAGTTGCCTTTTGGCAACTTATTAATTTTACTCTGGCTAACCGCCAGACTAATTTTACTCGTCAAGGGGAGAGCTCTCGGAAACCTGGCCATAAAGGGTTAAAGTGTTTATGAAGCGAAAATCAAGTCTGTCTTATTTAAAAGAACACTTAAAATGATAGAGTAACATCTTTAGCAGTTTTTCGTTTCCTTGCTTCGTTCTTGAGATATCTCAGTTTGTTTGATATGCAAATTAAACATTTTGACGTCGCACGTGCATATATCTTTGCTATTATGAAATATAATAATCACTTGAAATTCTACATGTTTCCTTCTGATAATATAATTTTAATAGCAACAATGTATAACCTTCTTCGATAAGTCAATACTATAGATGTTTAATTTGCATATCAAACAACCTGAAATATCTCAAGAACGAAGCAAGGAAACGAAAAACTGCAAAAGATGTTACTTTGTCATTTTAAGTGTTCTTTCAAATAAGACAAACTTAATTTCGGAAAATTGGGGAATTTTCCGAGGAATGAAGGGATATCGGGCGTCTGCACACAGGCTATAACTGGGATATTGATCGATCGTCTATAGTTTCCGCAAAATATCTTCCCCCGATTCAAGTGCATATATGCTTTGTCCTAGTGGGCTTTCCATTTACACGGTTAGACCGGTCAGTCCGGTTAAATGGAACACGATTCGTTTGAGACCTGGGATGGTCTGACTGGAAAATTTGGTCCTAATCAAAAGCAAGTCCATTTTGGCCGGATTGATCGGTCTAATCTTGTCAATTGGAAAGCGCCCCTAGCTAGTAAAGTCTAGTAACAGTATATACAGTAAGGTTAATTAGTATGTGCATGAGTCAATTATGCTATCTGGGAAATTAGAGATCAACATGACATCTAATAAACATTGAAGCCTGAAGACGAGTCTTTAGTATTTTATTCTGGCTAACACCAGACGATTTTATTCAGCACAGGGAGTAGTGGTCCAGGTCTCAAAGTGTGAAACGATATTCTTAAATCTGTTGCTTCAAAGGGCAAGCCGTATATAATAATTCCGGCTCAGAATGAGCGATTCTGGCTAAGCGAATTGAATAGCTTGTTTGTTCTCTTTCTCTAATTTATCAGCTTTATCTAATTTTATAGATATCAGCGTTATAACCACTCGGAACTGTATAGTTTGTATATAACAGGTGTATAATATGAAGTTGAATACAGTCAGTGGTTATTAAACCTTGCTGGAACGTAAAGAGCAAACATTTAAGTGACAAACGACAACTACACAAAGCCCAAAAGATTAATAAATGCGATATTTTAGCACATTTAACTAAAATAGATATTAAACTATCCTTACCTGTCTTATATACTCGCGCTTTGACAACCACAATATACTCTGACAAAAACAGGAACAGTATAATTATAAAATCATTTTTTGGCAGGTTTAGAGTGGCCCATCCCCCGGAAAAAACACTCCCTGAAATTCAAGAAACTAATATCACAGAATAAATAATATAAACAGTAATTATTATGACAACATGGGTATAGTGATGTTTCGGCTTTTGAGCGGAGCCCTTCATCAAAATAATAAAATGTTGCAGTGGAAGTTTGAGCACTCTGGGCCCATGCGCACTTCACGCTATCTGAATGTATTTCACCGATGTTTTCCCACATGCGGTTGTCACCGACGATCGCATGTGTATAAGTAATTGGTGAAATTCATTCAGATTGTTCCAAGCTACACTGATGAGCTGTTGTACAGCGAAACACCGTGTCTGTAGATTGAACTATATATATATATATATATTTATACAATACCCTAGTTGCTATGCGTGTTTTCATTGGTTGTTGGCCATGATCTATTAGAGAACAGACACATGGTCACGTCAGATCACGTCAGCTGACTTGCCTTTTTCCTTCTTCATGCCCCAAAATCCGGCACGAGTTTCGACAAAGACCTTTTAAATTTGTATTGTATAAAACAAATAGATTCCATTTTTTTGTTGTCTGTTCAGTTATAGATGCACAGAGGACGTCACAACGTGGTAAGAACATCAGTGACCCACTCGACTGCGTCTCGTGGGCCACTTTTTTGTTCTTACCACGTTGTGACGTCATCTGTGCATCTATAACTGAACAGACAACGGCAAAATGGAATCTATTTGTTAATTATATATATATATATATATATATATATATATAACTCAATAATTCATGAGGAAAATTCAAAAGAAATTAAGGTTTAATCAATGTCTGTTTACCCCGGTACAGAACTGATATCAGTGTCTGTAAATGTGATACAGAACTGATGTTTTATTAAACAGTTCTGTATCACATTTACAGACACTGATATCAGTTCTGTAGCAAGTGTACAGACACTTCGCATTCAACTATCTTGAGTAAGCTAAGGTAGGCTGGTAGCGTTCTCATACAAGATGAAGATGCAAACAGTTGCTCTTAACAATAAACACTTATTTACTGGCGCCGAGGGAAACAGTGTGTTTTGTGGCCCCGAGACTGCCGTATATATGTAATATTTATAAACCGCGCAGGAGGGCTTTATCGGATATAAAACACGAGGCGATAGCCGAGTGTTTTGGAGCCGATAAAGCCCGTACTGCAAGGTTTTTAAATGGCTTCTAAAAAGAGTCACTTCATACGTTCATATCTCAGCCGTTAAAAACCAGCGAGAAACTTAGAGCGAGTCTATATCACATATATAGATCCGATACGCTCATGATTTTTCTTTGTGATTTTCTCATGAATTATTAATGAATTTTAGAAATATATATACATATATGTCTCTTTGTTCCAGTTAACTCTATCTTCTTTAAGCAGGCGGAAACAGTTCTAGCAATTGCTCCGCTATATGTTTCCCGGTTTAATTAGTTTTTGGTAGAAGTGGCCATCATCTGTACGTTCACTAAGTTCAGTGTACGAAGGATCAGGAATAACGTCACGCCCGGCAAAGGGATATTCGTAACCGCCTTCATCTGGGGGTACTTCCTCAAAATCGTTATTCGACGCTTGTGTTGCGGAGGTTGTGGCTGTCGTTGGGACATTGTTGTCAGGATTAGGTGGTGTGGATTCCATCTCTAATGAAACGTTTGGTGTTGGCTGTTTTGAATTGAATAGTTTCCATTTTATTAAGAGAGCCAGTATTATCAAAGCGATAAGACAAAATAATGAAACCAGTCCAATAAAAATTGGAAGCAGATTAGACCATTGTGGTTCTGAAAAACAATTACAGAAGAAAGGTATATAACAAGGAAAAGCTTATCGATTATTTTATCTGGATTACTCTTAATTTAAGAAATATTTATAGAAAATAATTCTTGATTTAAGGAAAAGATTCTAAAGACAAAATCTTGTCTAGATATTCTTTTCTATAGAAAGGACAAGAAAATATTTCTTAATTTAAGAAATATTTTCTAAAAACAAGATTTTTTTCTTAAAACGAGTTTTTAAATTTTTTTGCAGTGTGCAAGTGTGAAACATTATTAAAGGCTTATTAACCAAGTTCGAGATCTGTACGGGAAAGTATTTGCCTGAGGTTTTCGTACAGACCGAGCGAGGAAGGAGCGAGGTTTGTGCGAGAGAAACCGAGGGCAAATACTTTCCCGTACAGACCGAGAAAACGAGGTTAATTAGCCTTTTATTATATGGCTTTTGGTTTGTTTTCTTATCTGTTTTTAGTCCTACGTTTGTCTTGATCAGGTGTCGCTGTTAGTTCCTTAGTTCTTACTTTTGAGCTTGTTCGTTTCGCTTCATGTTTACACCTGTTAGGCTTTTATTTTTCGCGCTTTTAAATAAGAAGTTTTTATAAAAAGAAACACTGATGTTTCAGGACGTATTATTGTTCAAAATTTTCCAACGAATATATCTAATTCGCTTTTATTTTCATTCAAATCAACTCAGTAATTTTCCCGCCAAAACTTGCAGGTCATTAAAAAGGACGTAATGCCCTCTCACAGTGCCGAGAGGGCATTACGGCTTTTTCCGGACCTCTCAGCAACCAATCAGCGTGCGCCGTTTGGCGTAATGACCCGAAAACAAGCCCAGCTATATAATAAGATGAATTAATGTGTGTTATATACTGATTTACATGCCAATGAAAAAAAATAAAAAAAGTTGGCTATGAAAACATTTCTCATAAAGTGTGCTATGACTAAAATAAACACAAATACTTAATACCTGTATCTGTATTCAAAGAGGTTGTAGACGGTGTTTGAGAAAAATCTGTGAAAGAAAATAATACAAGTGTGAAACATTAAGAAATGTATTTTATATAAGAAAGTTTGTAGTCTTACACCATGTTATGATTTTTTTAATTATTTTTTTATTAATTTCTTTTTTATAAAAAAAATAATAAAAAAAATATTTCATAACATGGTGCAAGACTACAAACTTTCTTATATAAAATACATTTTCCCCATGCAAAGCTTTAAACAACATATTTAAGATATGGTTCGTGATTTAGCATGCTCCATCGAGTTATGGATGCATGTGGGAAGTTGGGAAAGCACGATAAAAGCGTAAGAGTTGATAAAAACGGAACGTTTTTTACTGTAAGCTGCAGCTTGGTTCTAGCTTTAAAAATTACGTAATGTGGTTCTCTGATGAAAATATTGTTGGTAATGTCTCTGCATAATCTTAAAGGTATTATGTTACTTGGTAATTATGCAAAGTTTCATTTCGAATTTCTCAAAAACAAAGTTGTATTTTACGAGCGAAGTTTGTATTTTGGAGCGCCGCCATTAAATTGGCCGAGTTTGAGAAGAATGAGTTGAGGAGAACTTATGACATCATAGACTCAACAAAAACAAAAGATCATTGTTGTTGTCAACAAAAGGGTCATTGTTGTTATTGAGTCTACGACATCATAAGCTTCCTCGACTTAGTCTTATTCTTCTCAAGCTCGGCTACTTTAATGGCAGCGCTCCAAAGTACAAACTTCACACGTAAAATATCACCTTTTCTTCAACGAATTGAAGTGAAACTTTGCACCATTACCAACTGCCATAACATCTTTAGCATGATGCAAAAACATTGGCAACAATATTTATAACTTTGTGGGTTAGATAGATAGAGAGAATAGATAGAAACTTCATTTATGTGTCAACATAATTCTAGCATTATATACATGCTAATTGCATGGGTTTATACCATGCATGTGTCAGTTTATTAATATTATATAGATCTGATTGAGCTTTCGGTATCTCTTTTTTACTCTGATGAAAGGCTCGCCTCGAAAGATCATGACTATTTCTTTGCTAAAAACGTTGATACGGTATACCGCCTTTTCACTTTGCTTTACTCCTTCCTGTTCCTTGTAGTCTTTGTTTGTTCAGTCGTATTTTCACTTTCAGTCGTAGTTTCACCAAAGACTTCTTGCTCGTTCGTCGCAAATATACTAAAGGACCTTACTCTGCGCGTAATCATTGCAAAATGTTCTATTCACACAAGACCCATTTACCAATCACCTTAGAAACTTTCAGTCTCATCCTCTGTGCATTTTATTAATCGTTACTTTTGTCTTTCCCTTGTTTTTCTTGTCTTTTTTTATTTTGATTCGTAATCAACTTGGGACAAATTTCATTAAAAGAAAGAATAAAATAAAATATAAGGCAACTTACCTTCACGTGATGTAACTGAAGGAGTATTTGAAAAGCTGGAAGGAGCATTTGAAGAAGTAGAACGTCGAGACGGGCGAGCAGATAACACTAACAGTTTGTCATTAGAATTACAAGTTTTTAATGTTGTTTTCTGATTCTCTGTAGTTGGAACTAAAATGCGGCAAGTAAATACATAAATAAACAAACAAATGAGCAAGCAAGCAAACAAACAAACAAACAAACAAACAAACAAACAAACAAACAAACAAACAAACAAACATGCAAACAAACAAACAAACAAACAAACAAACAAACAAACAAACAAACAAACAAACAAACAAACAAACAAGCAAGCAAGCAAGCAAGCAAACAAACAAACAAACAAACAAACAAACAAACAAACAAACAAACAAACAAACAAACAAACAAACAAACAAACAAACAAACAAACAAACAAACAAACAAACAAACAAACAAACATGCAAACAAACAAACAAACAAACAAACAAACAAACAAACAAACAAACAAACAAACAAACAAACAAGCAAGCAAGCAAGCAAACAAACAAACAAACAAACAAACAAACAAACAAACAAATAAACAAACAAACAAACAAACAAACAAACAAACAAACAAACAAACAAACAAACAAACAAACATGCAAACAAACAAACAAACAAACAAACAAACAAACAAACAAACAAACAAACAAGCAAGCAAGCAAGCAAGCAAACAAACAAACAAACAAACAAACAAACAAACAAACAAACAAACAAACAAACAAACAAACAAACAAACAAACAAGCAAATACCTGAATTAAATTGGATTTAGTAAAATTTCTGTAAAGTTTTGGATAAACTACAGTACAAACCTGGAGTCACTTTACAACCATATAACTCAAGCCTCAAACAAACTACATTCACATGATATCCTGGATGAATTCTAATATATCTTGCAAGAATAACAGGATCTAGAATGTGTGAAACCACTGTTGATACATCAGTATTGCCATTAAATTTCTGAAACATAAAAATAATACTATAATTATACTTGTCTACATTCAGATGGTTGTGGGTTTTCGGAGTTAATTAATAAGCAAAAACAAATAAAACTTTAAGAATAACTTTCTCTACCTTTGCTGTATTAGCAGGAGAATCTTTGTCTTTGTATAAATATATCCATGTGCTGTTATCAACACTGTAGGATATCTTGTATTCTTCAGTATATTCTTTTCCAGAGTTATATTGCCTTCCTTGAGTAGCAACCTTTGTAACTTTTGTTACATTCAACAAATCAATCTTGATGTACTCATTATACTCCATTTGGGTGACTGTAGGTTTTAAAAGCCTTGGGTCAATACACCATGCTCCCCAGCTTGGTATATTTTTATTGAGACGAGCTAATCTCCCATACGCACCATGCAACATACTAGAAACAGTAATTTGGGAATCCTTTATTTCTCCACTTTCCATTCCAAGTGCATCAGACCAATCAGCTATAGTGCAAAAATAACAACAAACAAAGCATAAATTTATTCAATAATAACAATGTGGATAAATTAAAAACTCAATACCTGAAGCTTGTTTGGCCATCACAACTAACATCAAAACTATGCCAGAATGTAGTAACATTATGTTACAATCCACCTACAATAAAATACCAAATAATTCTACTTTGTTAATGTAAAATAATTACTATACGTGTATATATATTAATATATATATATACCACTCAAATCAGTAGAGCGAGATATGGATGATTTTTTAATCGCTTCCGAAGTGTCAGTTTTATTAACCGCGGATCAATATTAAAGCAATCACGAGGTGTATGCTCATGTACCACGTGATAAACATCCAATTGTTAACTCGTAAACAAGCTATCACGTGGTACATTTTGAACTTTATTCAAACAACATAAATACCAGATTTGGTATATAAGATACATACATATAACATATAAACTAGAGTACGTGCTCAACTATAAACTTTCAAAACTTCTTAAAACATTAAAACAGTATTTAGCTACCAAAGTCATAATTGTTTTGTCTTGCATAGCAATGACATACATGAAAAGGTCTTGATAGCTAAATTTAGAAAATGAGTTATTTATTTTACAGAGACTTTCCATAAAATTAACTCTAAGATCGGCAAACTTTGTGTTTCTGCATGACATTAAAAGGTGTTGTTCGTTCCCAATCTCATTTAGATCACAATGTTTGCATAATCTTTCACTGTATGAAACATTTCCGTATCGACCAGTTTCAACAGGTAGTTTATGAGCTGAAATTCTTAATTTTGTAACCGCTTGACGATGTTTGAAGTTGCGAATTGAAGAAAGATATTTTTCAAAGCCAAAATTTATTTTCAGTTTTTTAAAGACTCTTAATTTGCCATTATTTCCACCTTGTTGAATCTGCTCTTTCCAGTATTCAGTATAAAACTCATGTAATTTATTCCTCAAGTAATGGCAAAAATTTCCTTGTTCTTTGGGTGGTATTACAAAATTTTTAAAATTATTAACTTCTATATTACATAGTTGTAGTAAATATTTTGTAAATAATATTGGTTGTAAATTAGAGTCCATACAGACTCTCGCTGCTTCACCAGCGAGGGTATTTGTAAAAGTTGAGCTTTTGATGCGAAACCAATATTTTGTTATAAGTGTAGCTATTTGTATAATTAGGGGTGCCCTTCCTAGTTCACCATAGACAGCTAAATTTGTAGATTTTGAGTGAACACCCAAGATTCTTTTGCAGAATTTTAGATGTAGTCTTTCTATATCATTTGTTAATTTAAAAATTTTAGTTTTAAACATCGCAAAAGAGTTTATTTTACCCAGTAAGTATGGACCCCAAACTTCGCAGCTATACAGCAAAACGGGAACTACCGTTGAAGAGAAAAGTTTTAAAAGCAATTTTATTGGTACATTCTCCACGTTTGAAAAACTTTTGAATAAGCAATGATAGGCACGTATTGCTTTACCATAAAGTATTTTTTGTGTTCGTTTAAAATTACCGGAAAAGTGAAAAGTTATACCAAGGTAGCAATATTCATCAACTTGCTCTAGAGCAATTTTCCCGAAAGACCAAATTGATGGGAAGTGTGCACGTCTTTGGGTTGGTGTTCCAAACAATAAAACTTTTGATTTTTTAAAATTAATGTTCAACTTCCATTTCTTGGTGTAAAATTCAAGATTTGTGAGACAGTTTTGTAAGCCAGACCTGGACTCGGATAGTAAAACTAAGTCGTCTGCGTAAAGTAAACAATTTAAATCAGTTTCACCAAGTTTGACTGGAGAAGAGAATAAGAATACACCTCGTGATTGCTTTGAAATTGATCTGCGGTTAACGAAACTGTCGCTTCGGAAGCGATGAAAACATCGTCTATGTCTCGCTCTACTGATTTGGAGTAGTATATGTACTATTTACGGCTTCGCCTCGTGTCTGTATACCCCGATACAGAACGGCCACGAATTTGTCCATGACATCTAATAAACATTGAAGCCTGGCTAACGCGAGACGATTTTATTCAGCACAGGGAGTAGTGGTCCAGGTCTCAACGTGTGAAACGATATTCTTAAATCTGTTGCTTCAAAGGGGCCGAAAGGGCAAGCCGTATATAATAATTCCGGCTCAGAATGACCGATTCTGGCTAAGCGAATTGAATAGCTTGTTTGTTCTCTTTCTCTAATTTATCAGCTTTATCTAATTTTATAGAGATCAGCGTTATAACCACTCGGAACTGTATAGTTTGTATATAACAGGTGTATAATATGAAGTTGAATACAGTCAGTGGTTATTAAACCTTGCTGGAACGTAGAGCAAACATTTAAGTGCCAAACGACAACTACACAAAGCCCAAAAGATTAATAAATGCGACATTTTAGCACATTTAACTAAAATAGAAATTAAACTATCCTTACCTGTGTTATATACTCGCGCTTTGACAACCACAATAACTCTGACCAAAACAGGAAGCATATAATATCATTTCTAGAGTGGCCCATCCCCGGAAAAACACTCTCTGAAATGTGAAGAAACTAATATAATTATACAACATGCGTAGTGGCGTTTCGACGTTTGAGCGTAGCCCTTCATCAGAACAGTATATACTCTGCACGAACGGATATGTACTATTTACAGAATGAGTGGCCGTTCTGTATCGGGGTATACAGACACGAGGCGAAGCCAAGTATAGTCCGCATATATAGTTTCAAAACAAACTATACAGTCAAAAATTTTATTGAATGTTTTGTTGGGAACATTAATATTAGTTTGTGTAAAGTTTGTAGAATATAGCAATTGGTTTGCCTTTGTCCTGTGTATCGCAAAGTGATTCTGGTTTCATGTAACTCGCTAGAGTAAACATTGCAAGAGAAGTGGGAACTAGCCGTGGCGACAACAACTAGACAGTAAAGACTAATAAGTAAGACTCGACTATTCATTTGCGTTTTAAAAAAAGGGTAAAGAACATTACGAAGGAGTAATTTCAGAATATGTTACAATATTGACAAAGAAGCCATGCACAAATTACCTACCTTATCGTTTTGGTAATATGCTTATAATTTTAACTTTTGTGTCGGACTCTCGGACCAGTCCAAATATTTCAGTGTTTTCCCGCTCTTTTTTTCAGGTGCGAGCTCGGATGTCGCGCGTGCGCAAAACGTTTGGCAGCCACGTGCACGGTGACAACCACTGATGTGACAACCTTGTATACTCAGGCGATAGATCTGGTTGTTTTTTTGTGCACTCTTTATTCTTTAAGTTAATATACATTATGGTAAGTAAACCGTGATATTTTTAAATTGTAAAATATGTAAAATATATGTTGCTTTTCAACTGCCATCGTCGTCCAAGCATCTTAAGAGGTGCCTAATGACAAACTTCTGCGCCATATTGATAAGTTAATAAACTTTAACTCCCAGTCCTCCTCGCACGAAGCAACTCGCAGCTCGCAAGCTTGCGTTTTAGCGCTCGTGGCAGATAGTTGGAAGTTTTGAACTAATTTTTACTCGCGGAAAGTACTCGCGGTAAATAAACCAAGCAAAACAAATTTTGTCAACATTTCAAACTCGTTAGTAATTCATGAGGAAAACTGCACAAAGGAAATCATTACCGTGTCGATGGTTAAGTTGCATGGATATTGAAGGAAGAAATTACATAAACTAATTGAATTAACTTTCACCTCGATTTTCTCTTAAAATATGGATTTGTTTGAGATGCTATATCAAACACTCAGAGGAGGGCTTCATTAGGATATCCAAACACCTCGAAGTTTGTTCAAAAAACCCCGGCTATCTCTTCATCAGGCGCGAGTTATCGCAACGAGCTGCGTTTGCATGGTGGAAAACAGTGGAAACCGTGCTGGCAGCGAGCTGCAAGTTGCTTCTTGCGAGGCCGGAGATCCGCCTTTACACAGAGTAGAAATAACAAGTGCCAAAATAAATGGCACCGGTGGGAATCAAAGGGTTAATTTAACTCATTCCTGTCCGAGGGCTTCCCCAGAGATGAATAAAATCGTCTGGCGTCAGCCAGAATAAAATACTAAAGACCAATTCGGACAGGAAAGAGTTAGAGAGATAGTTTATAACTCACTCCTGTCCGAGGGCTTCCCCAGAGATGAATAAAATGTTAGCCAGAATAAAATACTAAAGACCAATTCGGACAGGAAAGAGTTTTAAACTTGCCAGTAGTTATTTACGAATTTGGTTCAATGTGTTCCGACATAAGTACCAATAAAGCACTCATTTTTGTCATTACTTCACGCTCGTTAAAACCAAGCCCAACCGACTTTGCTACACAGACAGTGTTAGTAAAATATTCATCAAGTTCAGCTTCTTCCTTCATGTTCTTCACAAACCCTACAGCTTGTCTTCGATAGCTGTCCACTTTATTGCCATAATCTCTTGCTGCTCGTAAATGATGTAACATGACCTCTAATTCATCGAGTTCCTCAACACCGTTACCAATATCGCCAATTCTGTTTGGTTCGAATTCCAAACATTTCACAACGTGTGCAATATAAGGAAGACACGGTTTGACGTTTCCCAAAGAAGGATGACTGCCGTGTGAGTTTAAAATGGCGTACAAAGATTTGAGTTTGTTGTGATAAACTATGGAGAGTTTGGGATGAACGTCTTCCAAACGTTGCCAGGATTCCTTTAACCGATTTACCTTAACACAAGGAATACTCACAATGTTATTTACTGGTACAGGACACGTTAAATTATCTAAACTGGTTTTATGCCATTTATAATATAAGCATAATATACAGATACCAGTGCATATATAAGAAGGATTAATAAAAAGAACAATAATAATAAAATAATCCTTCCAACCAACTGACATTCGATCTATCTATTTATCTGTCTGTCTGTCTGTCTGTCTGTCTGTCTGTCTGTCTGTCTGTCTGTCTGTCTGTCTGTCTGTCTGTCTGTCTGTCTGTCTGTCTGTCTGTCTGTCTGTCTGTCTGTCTGTCTGTCTGCCTGTCTGTCTGTTCGTCCGTCCGTCCGTCCATCCATTCATCCATCTATCCATCCATCCTTATTTTAGTTATTCCCAGACAAACATATAAATAATTACATGTGTTATACAAACCATCAATAATCAATCTCTCACCTGTGCTAGCTCTAATCCTTCCATCACTGCCATGAAACCATTCAAGTTGCCAAGGCAACTATACAACGCGTGAGCAACACCAATAAATATTTTCATCATTTCAACGCGATCATCTACATCGCCAACAGAGATAATCATAGATGCGACCCAAATAGTGATTGTCGAAAACCTGTAATTATAAATAAAACTATAATATCGGAAGAACAATAGTGAGTGCTATTATTCCCTAAATAGGACAAAATTCAACATATTTTTGCTGTTTAGCATGCTGTTGTAGTTGTTGTTGTTGTTGTTGTTGTTGTTGTTGCTGTTGTTGTTGTTGTTGGTGGTGGTGGTGGTAGTGGTGCTGTTGTTGTTGGTGGTGGTGGTAGTAGTGGTGCTGTTGTTGTTGTTGGTGGTGGTAGTGGTGCTGTTGTTGTTATTGTTGCTGTTGTTGTTGTTGGTGGTGGTGGTGGTAGTGGTGCTGTTGTTGTTGTTGTTGTTGTTGTTGCTGTTGTTGTTGTTGCTGTTGTTGTTGTTGTTGTTGTTGTTGTTGTTGTTGTTGTTGTTGTTATTTGGTTGTTGTTGTTGTTGGACATACCTTCGCAATATTGTTTGTCGTAATTCTTTGCCTTGTGGAAATAAAATTAGTTCCAGTCCACTCGGGGTATCGTTTAACTTCTCCTCTTTAGTCTGATCAGCGAATCCCTCGCCCCAGACCACTTCCAGGTCACGGCGCGTCATGTGCTTGGCCAAGGTGAGACAATCGTGTTTTTCAAACTCTTTGAACAAACAATTGCGAAACATTTGGAAGACATCGTTCAAAATAGATTGTTTCTTTTTCATCAGGGCAGATTGTGTGTCTTCTTGTTGCCTTGGTGGGACAGTAATCTCATCATATATCCCTTCTGATCCATTATTATCCACATCTTCCACGTACAGACTCGGAGGAGAGGATCGAGAATAGCTTCGCTCCCTCGGAGTAAACTTTTCAAAATGATTACTCAAACTTTTTAACGCGCTCGGATTCAATAAAGGATCACTGGAGTTCCTTTCACGTCTGAACAATGGCGGTGTACCCGCTGGAGATACAGGAGCGCTGGCCACCCGATTATGGCCTGCCAAATCAGGCACTAGCAGTAATCCAGTATCGCGGTTAGCTGGCATACCCAGTACAACCGACTCCCCGACCGTAACCAGTTTCTTGTTCGAATACAAGAAATCAACAAGACCGACAAGATTTTCGAAACTGCCACTTTTGTAAATTTTGTATTTGTATTTGAGATTTTTGGACGTCGACCGTTCGATGGGGAAGTGTTTGACGACGCCATTTTGATTGACTGAGAATGCATAGTCCCCAGGCCTCGAGGGATTCTCGCGGACCAAGAACTCACCTTCTTGGTGAAGTACTTTGACGGCGTATTCCGACGTCATACGACCGTGGAACCAGGCCTGGTCGACTAACTCGAGTGGGAACTCTTGATCTTTGGCTTTCATTAAGCGCTTTGAAAGAATTTTTGCCATCCTAAAATAAATTGTAAGTTGCTGAGTTGGTTCCACGCGATACAAAGTCTAATCATCATGAATCTCGAAGGGAGCTTGTTAACAGACGCTCCGCGCATGATCAATGAGCCATTACGCGCTGGACACAAATGAAGAACGATCAGCTCCTGTGTTTATATCAGACTCCGCAAACACGGTTATAACATCACATGCATGACGTCATGACGGTTATGACGTCACGATCATGACGTCACAACTAGGCGTCGCGGTCATGACGTCACGGTGGTGACGTCACAGGTCTGACGTCACGGTTATGACGTCATGGTGCATTTCTTAGTGCCAGCCTTACTCTCGGGTGAGTTTGGGAAATTCGAAAGTACTTAGTGTAAACCATCACTTATGGCTTGGCCTTACAATAACGATTCAAACTCCCCCAACTCACTCTCGTGTTTTGAATTAAATCCGCAATCTTGTCAAACTCTCATCATTCGTGAGTCTGTCTGTTCGAGCCCAGGGGCGTAGGAAGCTTGATAAACTTAGGGGGGCCGAGTCCCACGTGGCGCCACCATGGTTGGCGCCGAGCGCGAAAATTTTGAAAATTTGGAGTCTCTAGATCGTCGGAAATGGCATTTTCAGAGTCTTCTCTACCTCTTTCGTTAGGCCCTTTCATTAATTCTTTCATTATGATTTGTGAGTCTATGCTATCCGTGAGTCAGGATGGATTATTATTATTAATTGGCCGATCAACGCAATATTTCGCTGCAATTTTTTTAAATTCAATTATTTTTTTGGGGGGGCGAAAGCTATTCTGCCCCCCCCTTATAAAATATTGGGGGGGGCGCGGCCCCCCCGGCCCCCCTGCTTCCTACGCCCCTGTTCGAGCCTCTGGTCTCAATGCACGCAGTAGATCAATGGTCACAGCGTCAACGTGCGACGAGTTCTCAGAAGGTTAAACGATTTCAATCCCGTCTAAGAACTCAGAATTTTTCCTGAGTATACTTATAGCTTCTCTGACAAACTTAAAACTTTAACAGGAAGTCGTGAAACTTACTTTTTAAAAGGCATTCCCCGATCCGTCGTTTTCAAATGATTCCGTTTCTCCGGAGGCATGCTGCCTTGATCCAACGAAGTCGTTGACATGATAAGAAATATGTTCTCTTTTATACAACCTGAAAAGCAATGAATATTTTCCTTAACGTAAGAAATGTTTCTGGAGAACTCGGGAGGTGAATATTATATGAGCTGACAAGGACCTCACTTATATGTACTGCTGACTACTGCATGACAATGAATATATGTCTAAGTATATTTCAGTATGAGTATTGTGAACCTCTAACAAACTTGACCTTATATGACCAACGTTTAACTTGATGAAGAATATCGCTTAACAGCTCCTCCAACTTTCTCACTCGGCATCTCTTAAGATATTTAGATCTGTATACGTATAAAGTTATTTCGTGGGCAACTCTAGATAAACATAGGCAGTGCAAAGTGGTACTTGACTTTTTAAATCGAGTGACTTGACAGTACAGAAAAATTAAAATAGTTCGTTGACATTACGTAGTCATTATTGGTAAAATCTCGTTCACTTTATAAAATCCACTCACATGAAAAATATTCAGATTATTTGGTTTGTTGAGAAAAATGAAAACATTCAGTATATTCTACACAAGTAAAAACGCATGAGTTCAAACAAGCCTGTCGCAGATTGTTCCAAATGAATTTGCTATATAGTGGTTTGTAAGAAGTTGTTGTAACTTGCTGTGACATTGTTTGTAACAAGTTCTTGTGATCAACAAGTCTGTCACACGTTGTTCCAACAACTTGCTGTAGCATTGTTTGTAACAAGTTGTTGTGATCAACAAGTCTGTCGGTCGCAGGTTGTTCCAACAACTTGCTGTAGCATTGTTTGTAACAAGTTGTTGTGATCAACAAGTCTGTCGCAGGTTGTTCCAACAACTTGCTGTGGCATTGTTTGTAACAAGTTGCTACATAGCAACTTCATAAAATAACAACTTCACAAACTTATACAAGCTTGTTGCGAACACGTCTTGTTAACGAGCTGTGAGAATTTTACGTGGGTACATTGACTATTTTATGAGCCAACTACTTTGCATATCAAACAAATTAAAAAATATCGAGTTGAAATGAGATAAGAAGCAGTTTCTTAACTCCGTAGCGACGAACCTGTTAAAAATTCTTCCAAATTATAATATTATCCATAGACTGTTTGTATTAATAAGAATTGATTATTATAACTATTTTCTTGAGAATCTTGTGTTAAAAGCTTAAATACATGCATATAGCTAGCGGCAGTTCTCAGACAATCTGATATTGTCAGTGTCGGCGGCTTTTTACAACCAGCCAAGCAGCCAATATCATCCACGTAGCAGATAAGAACAGTTCACGGTTTCCTTTGCGATAGAGTACGCATGCGTGTAAAGATTGACATGATGACATCACAGTTAATAATAAACATACATATATACAGCACGAGTGAATGACGTGATTATAATAAACACTAAACATATGGACACATATTCTGCAGCTATAGTGCTTAAATTAGCTTGGAAAATGCTGAATATTTTATCGTATCCGTGAAGACAGATTATACAAACCCTTATAACAATTTAATATTATTAGTGTTTTCACCTTGAGTTGGTTAATTTTTTTCGTATGTTTTTGCTGTACAAGCTGTCCGTAAAGATGGCCTAGTTCCCAGGCGTATAAATATCGAAAACAACTCGGTTTACCATCTGAGTTCCAGTGGCTCAATGGTGAGAGCGTCCGGCTGGCATTCGGAAGGTTGTGGTTTCAAGTCCCGTCTGGAGCTCAGAGTTTTTCTCTGAGTTTAACTTACGACAGCTTGTACAGCAAACACAAACGGAAAAAAAAAAATTAATTCCTTGAACGTTTGTATGGTAACAAATTGTAATAAGAGCGAGAATAAAGGCCTGATGAAGGTCGAAATTCTTAATATTGCTCCAGATGATGAAGGCCTGAATCAACAGGTCGGAAGCTCAACAAAACGTAACAAACGTGGTGTTGCCACAAATTCTCACTTCAATTGCAATTTAATATTCCCAGTCGTTAACTAATTCGATCAGGATAAATAATCAGCATTGTGACATTCTAATTAGTAAACTTAACAATTATTGTACATGCAATACAGATATAACATATAACAACACGAAATATAGAACGTTTACTGTTAACCAATCCAAGCTTTGATCATTTAACTTCTTAGTTCTATCAATGCTGTCATGTTTTGTCCGTTTACATTGTGCAGATATAAATATTTTCCTTCCTACGTTTAATCATATTCTGTCGCGTGTGATCCAAGGCATAGACCCTTCTCTCGCATACTTCCTTAGTTCCAAAGTTAAAAAGCTCTTTTCTACAATATGAATCATTCATTCCTTATTGAAACTCCGTAGTTCTATTCGAGTTGGATTATTTTAAATTTACTTGAAAAGGGACCATTGGCTTCGTGGTGGACTTCGTGGTGTCAACCGCAGACTCAGTGTATAGAGAGAGTCAATAAAGACAGCCATGGACAATGACCAGATAATTATAACACTTTAACATTTTACAACGAATATTGCATTTATATATACGTAATTACCTTCACTTTGTGGTTCAAGATTAGCTTGTCTTCTCCTAGAGTTTTAACGTTCAACACTCCACTCCAATCGACATACGACTTGTCTTGCGATTAAAATCAATATTTCGAATGCCACCTTATGGAATAATAAACACACATTTTAATACGGAAAATATTCTTTGTGTAAACCCCTAAGTGCATGTTTGCACCACTGACCAATAACAGAACAAGAATTAAATGAAATTACCATTTAATGCTGATTGCTGAAAGAGAATTATATGTTTAAATAATAAGAGATGGTACAAATGTTAAATTAAAACATGGATAATTGGAATAACTGAATTTGAATAAAATAAAAATAAATGACAAAGTATTATTCAGCCTATAAGCACAACGCAACTGTTATTAATGTTTAGTAAACAATGAATTTAATCGACAACTAAAATAACAGCTCAAAATACAAAGTATAACCGTGTAGAATACCAATGAAACAAACGTTTGTAACGTTTTAAAATTGTAAGTTTAGCAAATTATAATTAACCCTTCACTGCACTAGTCATCATTTGACCATCTTATACCCATAGCTTTATTTTGTTCAACTACTGTACAATGGATACCTCAGCAATCAATTGACCTCTTAATAGACTACAAAAATGTTCTTTTATTAATGTTTCGTGGATAAATCTAGACGATTTTACTCGTCAACGAGAGGTGTGGGAAATAAAGGACGTAATTTAGTAAACTCTCGTGTAACTTGTATTCCGGAATTCAGATGTTAATCGGGGTTAGTATTGTGTCACTGACGCATGCACGAGTTGTTTTGTTAACGATAGTAAGAGTATAGTGTTAAAGAGCTTAAAGTCATGATTTTAGTTAAGATTAGAGATAGATTAAGGTGGGTGGTTTGGTAGTGGCGTCAGTAAACTAAATCGTGACGAGAACTAAACCACAACTGTGGTTCATCACATAATGATAAAATTCTATGTCTGTGATGTATCCAAGACGACTAACGTCAGAGGATGTGACAGCCTGACAGGTGGTTAAGATAACCACAATCTTCACTGGGCAAGTTAGTTTGACGTTCAGTACATGTTTGTAAAAGTTGCTCGTCTAGGTTGGTCTAGTCTTCTTGACTTTGATAAAGACTGCTAGTGGTGGTGGTAGTGACTGACGTTTTGACTGCCTTAACGGTGTCATCCTTAGAGTCAAGTGACTGCCATTGAGGCCTTCGAAACGTCAGTCACAGCTAGTACAACCAAGACATCAATAACAAACTATATCAAAACTACACTAACTTAAACGAGCAACTTTCATTGTTTTGGGGTAGGGTTATATATTCTAATGTATTCGTTTCTCTTGCATTTCTATTCTTGTAATTACATTCGTGTATAATTGTAATCTTACTGAGCAAAATACCTCCTAGGGGGAGCCCCCATAGGAAATTTCTAGCCCTTTGAGAAAGGCTGGCTACTCGTAGTCATGCATACAAATAACTCTTTTTAGCCTTCCTAAGAGAAGCAGCTTTCTTGAGCGTCGTTTATATGGAAAACGTCCAACTCTAGCGGGCGAGATCTCGGGTGGTCAATAAAAAGCTAGTTCAGTTCCACTCAGGAAAATTCTCCTCATGAGGATAGTGACGGACAGGAAAGTTTCCTTTTTGTTGTTAAAGTCATTAGTTTCGATCGAAAGCTCACATTTCCTTCCGGTGCTGAGGGAAAATTTTCCTGAGTGGAAACCAACCTTTACCGAGATCTCACCAAAGAGGGCTGGCTATCTTCTCATATAACAAAAACAAATTTGACAAAGGATTTGATTGATCAGGCGGAATCTCGGCAAAATGAACTATAATAATAATATTTATTTATATAGCGCCTATCCAGGTCTGCTCTAGGCGCTTTACAAAAGCTCAAAACTAATTAAAGACAGACTTAAATAGATGTGTTTTGATTTTGGATTTAAAAATAGAAAGACTTGGGGAAGATCTGATGCTAATAGGTAAATTGTTCCAGAGTTCAGGAGCGGCAACGGAGAAGGATCGATGGCCATAAGAGAGTAGATTAAAATTGACACGGTTGAGAAGAATTTCGGATGAAGAGCGGAGAGTTTTTCGTGGAATGTAGCGTGTAATCAGGTCGGAGATGTAGACAGGAGCTTGGCCATTAAGAGATTTGAATGTAAGAATGAGGATTTTAAACTTGATACGTTCTGCAACCGGTAGCCAATGAAGATCCATAAGGATAGGAGTGATGTGATCATGTTTGCAGGAAAAAGTGATAAGACGGGCAGCAGCATTTTGTACAGATTGGAGTTTTTTTATAAGATTTTTTGGAAGGCCGTATAGGAGAGAATTGCTGTGATCAATTTTGGATGTGACGAATGCATGGATTAAGGTTTTGGTGGTCTTTACAGATAGGAATTTCCTTATGCGAGCGATATTACGAAGATGGTAGAAGGCAGTTTTAAAAACAGAGTTTATATGGGCATACATCGACATAGTGTTATCAAAAATAACGCCAATACTAGCCGTACCAAGAAGGCTGACCCTCTTCCATATAAAAATCCCCCTAAAGGCAGTAGCTTAGCTTGGAGCTCTCGTGGGCGACAGACTTTAGGTCTCAGCTTATTCATATTTATATTTATATAGCGTGTCAACATAAGTGTGAATGTGATATTTCTGACAACTTTCACTATTGAAGTATGTCAAGTATGCTATGAATGATTCAAGATCTGGATAGTTTCAAATATTATTATATATATATATAGCTCTGGTCACAAGCCATGCGGGAAATGATCAATAAGATCATGGTAATCCCATGAACTATGTAATGTAAACTGTAAAATTAGATTTAAGAAGCGGAAATCGAAGTATATATCGGATATTCAATAAAATAAACAATATACTAAACGGCTTTTGGAACAAGCTTGCCAAAAAATAATAAGATATGAGACAAACAAAGAATATAACAAAATCCACAACTTTTAAGAGCTGTACTGTACTGCACTGTACTGTACTGTACTGTACTGTACTGTACTGTACTGTACTGTACTGTACTGTACTGTACTGTACTGTAAGTGTACTGTACTGTACTGTACTGTAAGTGTACTGTACTGTACTGTACTGCACTGCACTGCACTGCACTGCACTGCACTGTACTGTACTGTACTTGAACATGAATGACTTCGGAGTCTCTTAGTACGGAGTCTTTTATTTCTGCGACACATGACAAACACGGTATCCAATGTCAGACAATTTTACTCATCAAAAGGAGAACCCTGAGACAGCCTAGGCAACGATAGGTTAACAAGTCATTAACCCAATGCATTCCTTCTTGAGCCGGCCAAAAATGGCCAAGAATGGAAGACTCTGTTCTTCAATTCCTATTTTTAATTTTATATCCATTCCATTTGAAAAGCAGATTTCTTGGTTATGGTCATATTTGGTTTTTTAACACCTCAACCGACAACTCCATTAATTGCACCAAAAAGGGTCATTATCACTTCACATACCGTATATACCGGGATCAAACTATTCGTGTGCATTCCTTGAAAATATTGTCGGGTAAGGAAATTAAGGAATCCGAGTCGTGTCCTATAGTCAGAGCTCGTGATAGAGAGCAATAATTAATAATAATCTTGTAAAAACAATGTTTCATTGTTTGGATTACAAAGATCTGACACGTTTCACAGAAAAACAGAATCCAAACATTCTGCTGATTAAGGGCCTGTTATATGGAGGCTTGTTACTCGGTCAGCCGAGTTACCTGGTTTGCCGCGGGATAAACTTTACGTTCTGTTTACATGAAAGCGAGTTACCTGGCAAGTTGTAATATTTGAGATGATTCTCATCAACGAAAGTGACATAAAGCAACGAATATAGAAAATTTATCCCGCTATGCCGAGTTACCCGGGGAAAAGTGTTTATATGGGGGGTATTTTTCGAAAATACCCGAAGAATATCCGAGAGTGTTGAGCTGTCCAACAGCGCGTTTAATACACACTTTTGATATCATTGTTGTGGGACAACGTTATCCTTTCCCTCTGTCTAACACCAGACGTTTCTACTCGTAAGTACTCAAGGCCAACTCCAACTGGCCAAGGGGAGACGTCTTGGAAAGGCAATACGCAGAAGGGTTAATGCGCCGAGTGACTTTATACGCTAAATCTGAAGACAAGAACTTTGTTTATATAAAGCCTGATCGAAACAACATTAAGCTTTGTCGTCCAGTCAGCTCTACACATTAAACCAAACAAAACACACTTTGATTTTTATGTGCGCTTTGTTTGCGCATTGTGCTTCCTTTGCGTTTCATGTGCGTTTTTCTTGGCGCTTTATGTGCGCTTCGTTTGCGCATTGCGCTTCCTTTGCGTGTCATGTGGGTTTTTCTTTGCGTGTCATGTGCGCTTTTCTTTGCGCTTTATGCGCGCTTCGTTTGCGCTTCTTTTGCCATTCATGTGCGCTTGCTTTGCGCGTCACTTTGCGCTTCGTATGCACTTCATGACGTTTGCGCGTTCCGCTGTTTGCGCTTCACGCACTTTAATGCGCTTAATCAAAAGCTTAATCTAAACAGATCTCAATAATCTCACAAATATAAACAATTACTGGTGAATACGACGACATTAGTATACAATGTATATACAGTATTACGAAATATGTAAAAACTATACTTGAACAAGACTAGTCGAGATGTTATCAGCAGGTGTTAAAGCATATGTCTTTCTTCATCAGTTCATGAAATCATTTGCATCACATTACCAAATAAAATTTCGAGAAACTATTATCGCGCAAATCATTTACAACAGAGCTATCGCTGGAATCCGAGTTATGATAGTTTCATCTGGGTATTCATGTTAATTACTAAATGAAGAGATCCTTAATTTAATAATAAAACAGTGTTCCATGCTAGAAGCTAAAGTGATACGAAATTGGGGATGACATTACTTTAGTTTGCGGCATCTCGGTATTCATGTTAATTACTAAATGAAGAGATCTTTAATTGAATAAGACAACGTTCCATCATGTTCCAACGTATGCAAAATAAACGTGAGAATGCCTCTGGATCATAGTTTTAATGACGATATAAGGATAAGATCTCAAGGATTCGAAGATGAATGACTTCTGTGGACATAATATTCAGACGTAGCCGCTCCTAATTGTTTGATTACACAAGCCAAAAAAATCACAGCGCAGTCATTTCGGGACAACATTAATGCTGCGCAATATGTTATAGTTAATAATGCTTTAAACCCAGACACAAAGCTTCGACGCGCAATTCCATATTCCAAATGCGCAACAATTAGTTCTGAAAAGCGCAAAAATACAAGCCCGTATACGCGGAATGATCGACGCATCTTTTGTTTACACAGCGTTCGCAAACATTTTGACCACAAGTTAAATAATTTTTACACTTTTATATATTCACTTATACAAAAGACCGGCGATTTTATCGGACATACACGAGAGAACAATTTCTAACCACAAACACCGAACAAATATTTACTTCAAAGGAGTTACCACAAGAAAACCAGAGCAATAATGGAAAATATATTAGAACTGGAAGATTGAAGGACTTTAAAATACTTTTCTCTTAAAGCGTTGGAATATTTGTCAAGAAGCGATCATCTTACCTGGAGTGTTGCTGTTCTGGTAACTAGATTTGGACTAGCTCTTTCAATGACTGTCTTTGCTGCTCTAACGCGATATCCAGCACGTCGCAATGCTAAGAAGAACAGGAATAGAACGATATAATAACAAGACAAGGAAACAATCGAAACAGATCGGAAGCCAACGTTAGTCGCCCACTGTCCCCTGAAGGTAAAATAGTTTGCATAATGATAATCTGTGGTAGGCGTGAACAGCTCAACAGCAGGGTGTCTATTAATACAGCAAGATCAAGTGACATCCAGCTCCAGGAGGGGGGAGGGGAGAAACTCCATTATATTCGTCTGGATGGAACCATAGTACCTTAGATACAACGATTACAACGATACAAAATACGGGGGATTACACATTTCTATCAAAAAATGAGGGGGACTCACACTGGTAAAAAATTTGAGCCGGGGGGGGATGGTTGTAAATGTTGTAGCGAATGCCTTGAATCCTGACAGCTACTAACGTTGTATTAAACCTCGTGACTACCAGAGATCTTCCCTTGACGGGTAAAATCATAATTTTTTTACCAGTGTGAGTCCCCCTGATTTTTTCATAGAAATTTGTAATTCCCCCCGGATTTTGTATCGTTGTATCGCTGTATATCGCTGTATATCGCTGTATATCGCTGTATATCGCTGTATATCGCTGTATCGCTTTTTAGTGTTAGCCATCAAAGCGGTTAACAATACATATGAGCTACAATTTAGGTTGAGGGTGGCAAATAAGGTGCACAATCTTTTGTTTTACGTTCGTTAATATTTATAAAGCAACGCTGCTATTGGTCGATTGCTTCCTTATACCAAAAATACAATGTGTTCAGCAAGCGTTAAGGTGAAATAAGGTGCACAAACGTGAACAAAAACCTGCACTGTTATAGCCGCTAATCAATATTGTTTTATAATTCTTGCTTCATTAGTACAAGTTTTGTCTTTAGCTTTGCAGTAATTTTAGCCAGTAATTTTTGAAAGGGAAGAAAAGAAAGGAAAGGAAGGAAGAAAGGAAAGAAGGAAAGAAGGAAGGAAGAAAGGAATGGAAGGGAAGAAAGGAAGGGAAGGAAGGAAGGAAGGAAGGAAGGGAGGAAGGAAGGAAGGAAAGGGAAGGAAGGAAGGAAGGAAGGAAGGAAGGAAGGAAGGGAAGGAAAGAAGGGAAGGGAAGGGAAGGAAGGAAGGAAGGAATGAAGGAAGGGAAGGAAGGAAGGAAGGAAGGGAAGAAAGGAAAGAAGAAAAGAAGGAAGGAAGGAAGAAAGGGAGGAAGAAAGGAAGGGAAGAAAAGAAAGAAAAGAAAGGAAAGAAGGAAGGAAGAACGGAAAGAAACAAACAAAGAAAAAAATGAATGAATAATTAAGTAAACATAGTTATTAACCCACCACACCTTAAAAGATTAATGCTGACATTAACTCGTTGAAACCAGAACGCTGTCATTGCAAGCACTTCCTATTTAACCAAACCCGAAGTTAAAAAAAGACAAACTAAGCTGCATGGGCGTCGGACTGGTTAAACCGTCTAGCCGAGGCAATCATCAGTGGATATATGAGTTGATCGACGAGCTTCTAGTGCACTCCAAACGATGAGTGATATATTTTATGACATCCGTCCTGGCGATCACTTTGTGGTATGTGCCAGCAATGTGTTCTAAAAATATACGAACGACAATGGGGCCGACAACAGCCTCCGGTTGAAGCGCTGGTCTGAGCAGCTAGCCTGGTCCTGACGGTCGCACGTTCCAATCTTGGTCGTACGTCTCGCTGTGACGCTGTGTATTTTAATTAAAACACTGTGTCTGTGGTTTTCGTATTCTTGCTGCCGTATTAAAGTCTTGCGCGGGACGGACGGAAAGCATCGTCGAGCTCATCATATCTGATGTTGTGGTGTTTAATTAACCCTTCCTTAATCACCACAAGCGCTTATAATGGAAATTATGAAGTTGATTGTTTTCACTTAACCCATTGCTGGGTAAGGATGTCTGAGGGTTCTCCCTTTGATGAGTACAATTGCCTGGTGTCAGGACAGAGTAAAACAATAAAGGGGTTGTTTTTGGCCAGCTCAGGCAGGAATGGGTTAATCACTTGTTAACTCATTGCTGCCTAGAATGTCTGAGGGCTCTCCCCTTGACAAGTTAGGAAAATTAAAACAGTCTGCGCAGCAGGAGTTATGTTTTGGGTGTGAAGGAGTTGAGAGGGGCGAGCTGGGAATTGGGGGCCGTCTCTGGCAAGTTCAGGCAGGAATGGATTGTTTCCGCAAAAAAAATAATTGATAAACCGGTAACGCGTGGATTATCATGATTATCATAATCAAACGAGAACGCAAGTCATCGCAAGTTGGCAGTCACGCTATCTCAGCCAGCCGCTCTGAATAGTTTCCCGAAAATATCATGTACCGTGACAAAGTTAAAACTTGTTTAAAACACTCATGAAACCTTTATTTTGTTAATTTGGGGAGTTCGAACGACCGCCACAGAAATTCTGACTGCCAACTTGCGATGACTTGCGTTCTCGTTTGATTAGGACTTAAAGTTCTATTTTTGTGAAGCAATATTTTTATACACGAAACGGAACAATACATGGATTTTCGAAAATATGAAATTTATCTCTGGTGCTAACGAGGATATCTCTTGAGTGAAGAAAAAATTGGAAATAAATGTCCTTGACTAACATTACCCTGGACTGATCATTATCTAACTCCCCCGGCCAGCCCCACCCCCCACTCCCCTTCAATCACCATGACTGCCAGAATCTAAACCACCCACGCATGACGTCACCAACCGGAAACATGAATATAGAGCTCTTGCACATGACGTCAGAACGGTCATGTCGAGAACTTCAAAGTCCCGACGTTCAACAGAGCGATTTATTACTCAAAATTTCATTTGTTTAGAAGCATTTGTTCTCCACCAAAGGAATAAATGCACTAAGTGGGTCTATAGGTTGGCCAAAACAAGAAATCCTATGAAGCGAAAACTAAGTTTGTCTTGAAAAAAATCTCTTAACTCATCAGGGTATGGGCAACTGAAAAACAAACATTTTTGGATGGAAATCTAGTGTATTATTTAGACCCAAAGTATTACAATAAAACAACTTAATTGCACTTTTAAAGTTGCTAATCTGAATCGGTATCTGCCTAAACTCATTCTTTGCAGATGATTTTCATTCTTGGTTAAACCACAACACTTTAAAAACATACCACAGAAATTCAGCTGCCAGAAGAATACGTTTCATCATGTTTACCCAGCTTGTGACGTCAGTTAATTACGCAAGGTCTTAAGCCCTAATCAAACGAGAACGCAAGTCATCGCAAGTTGGCAGTCACGCTATCTCAGCCAGCCGCTCTGAATAGTTTCCCGAAAATATCATGTACCGTGACAAAGTTAAAACTTGTTTAAAACACTCATGAAACCTTTATTTTGTTAATTTGGGTGTTCAAACGACCGCCACAGAAATTCTGACTGCCAACTTGCGATGACTTGCGTTCTCGTTTGATTAGGACCTTAAGCCTGGTTTCCATATAGCCGTAAGAGCCGGCGGCATGGCTGCGTCAAGGGGCGATGGTCCAATCATAGACAGTGTTGAATTAGCCAGCAATAAAAAGCTGTATGCGACTGGACCATCGCCCCTTGCCGCAGACATGCCACCGACTCTTATGGCTATATGGAAACCAGGCTTTACAACAAGATGGCGAACGGCAAGATCGTCTTTTGTCGAAATTAGTGATGTTGTTTGGCACAGGAGTTGTTTTGTTTACGTGGATTACCACCGCAAGACAGTTTGTTAATCAAAAATTTAAAAATGTGTACTCGTAACTTTTGTTGCTCTCACCTTTAAATATTAATTTTCAGCTCTTTCATATATCTCACTTCTTGAAATATTGAGATTTGTTTGATATGGAAATTTAAGGCACTTTACAAAAATGTATTTTCTTTCCCACGGCGTTTCTGACGCGTTAGTATAAGTTTTAATTGACTAAGAACTATTTAATCATTTATTAGCAAATGTAATTTACATCAAATGAATATTTAAAAACGCTAGTTTGTTTAAAATTAACGAATTCTATACGATATTCATAAAACCATAAAACGCTATAGACCTTCCCCTTTACACGACCCACAGCTCTAGAGAAGCTCTTCTAGATTCCGCGCCCAAAAAAAATTATACAAAATCCTCCTAATTCGACGATTTTATGTACCAATCACAACTGACAATGAAATTCACCACGCATATTCCGTGCCTTGCGCGTCGTAGCTATACGTCACGGAGGATCTCGACGTTCCATTGGCGGAAACCGATCTTTTGTTATTGTACTATTCAGGTCATGAAAAATTGATTGCAATTAAAGAGGTGATGATACAGGTTAGATCGAATACTTAGTTGATAGAATCGCCACGTTATTCTCATTTTTAATAATATACGTTCCTTTTTTATACCATTCGTTGTTCAGCATGTTATTCAGATAGCTGGATATACGCAGTTGGAACGTAACCCTCATCTTCCCCTTTCAACACCTGTGTCCACCCTGTATCAGTGTCCCGCTCTAAAACAATAAGTTCCTCGCCTGCGGACACAGTTATTTCACCTTCGTTCGTACCTAAAACAAAACAATATTTATGGTTTAGAAGTACTGTTTAAATAGACAGAGGAATGATTTTATTTACAGTATTTTATTAAACTTTTCCTTGATGGAAATACTAGACTAACTTTATTTATACTGGATAACTCTATCAGTCATATCTAAACTGTTCTCTCTAGAGGTCCAGTAAGGACCGTCCTTCATTGGTCCAGTGTTACTACACGAGGAAACCAGAGTAAACTAAACTAACTTTATTTATACTGGATAACTCTATCAGTCATATCTAAACTGTTCTCTCTAGAGGTCCAGTAAGGGCCATCCTTCATTGGTCCAGTGTTACTACAGGAGGAAACCAGAGTAAACTAAACTAACTTTATTTATACTGGATAACTCTATCAGTCATATCTAAACTGTTCTCTCTAGAGGTCCAGTAAGGACCATCCCTCATTGGTCCAGTGTTACTACAGGAGGAAACTAGAGTACCAGGAGAAAATCTGAAAGTCTATGATGATGGTTAATGGTGATACACGAGTTCTATTTATATAATCTAAACTGTTATCCTCAGAGGTCCAGTAAGGGCCCACCCTCATTGGTCCAGTGTTACCACAGGAGGAAACCGGAGTACCCAGAAGAAACTTGTGGTGTTTGATAGAGTCAAACTGGAAGCACTCTTCTCACATGCGGCCAAGGTGATTTTTTTTTAATCAGATAACTGCACCGTGCAGGAATCGAACCCGGCCCGCAGAGGTGAAAGGCACGTGCACTAACACCACTGTGTCACCAACAACCCCATAGAGTGGTGGTCGTATAATAATTAAATGCATGCTACATAATCCATATCATATTTCTCAGTTATTTAGACGCTATCGTCTAAATCTCACCTTGGAAATCGTACAAAACATAGCAGCGAATGTCGTCTTCAAATTCACCATCATCTGTTTCGTCCAGCGCTGTTCCAGGGGGTGGTGGTGGGGCTGGGATATTTGAAGGTGGAGGGGGGACTACACCATTGCTCTGATTAGGTGAGCTCATTGATGCTGTTTGCCCAGCGTACAACGGTTGACGTGAAGGCTCTGCTGTGCTCTGTAGAGCAGCCAAGTAACACTGCGAGAGAAATGATACTGTATATTGAAACGACGATCGTGTTTACACGCACGTTTTTCTTCTGCAAATTGCGTCGCAAATATACAAACTTCAAACATTTTTAGGTGTGTTCATGGATTGTAAAAAAAAAACCCTGCTCGCGCCAGCAAGTTTCCTACCCAGTCTTTTTACTATCCACATACATTACTTCGCGCAAATAGGTTGGGTTCTACTCTTGCAACAAATTACTGCAATTATAGTCAAACTGGATGTTCTCTTGCGTACGACCTTGCAATATTGATACGCAAAAATTTGGATAATGCGAACTTCTACATAAAGTTAGAGCCATTACCTTCAAGTATAACATCACATTTATGTGTTGTTCGATGTTTAAAACAAATATTTTAAGCAACCCGTCGAGGAATCGTGACAAAGCGTTTGCAGGTTGCTGATTGAATCCACCAATCAAAATTGCAATGTTGTGTATCAATATTGTAAAGTCGCACGCAAGAGAACATCCGGTTTGACTATAATTCTTTGAATGTTTGTAGTTTATAAATGACGTGAGCCAACAGCTTGTTGTTATATTGCTCTGATGAAGGCCTGAGTCAACAGACCGAAAGTTTAGCTAATAAATACTAAACGTGGTGTTTCCAGAAATTACTGCAAGTCGCAGTCTGGTTTTCAAGCCTCTCTGGCTCTCTTGGCGTTGTCTGTTCAGTTATAGATGCACAGATGGCATCGTAACGTTGTAAGAACAAAAATGTGGCCCACAAGACACGTCACTTATCTTCTTAGGCCTGCGCCAAACGTCGCACAACAGACGAATTTAATTCGAATTAACTTCGTCGGTAATGCGACGTAAATGCGACGTCGAGTTAAACGTCCAATTTAATTGTTTTTACTTGGACTCGTGGAGCTTGAAAACGACTTCTTATTTAAACTTATTTAAAGAAAAAAATAGTTGTTTTAAGTTATTTTTTCTGATGTTAACTCGCCTGATATTTATGAAGTTCTTCGTTGCTCTGATCCAGTCTCTTCGCATTATCTTCAAGCTGTCCTTTGATGCTTTCTGGGTCACCTAAAGCACTGTTGTTACTGTAAACGTCCAACATTTTTTCTAAAGCTTGTCTGAAAACAATAGGAGAAGACTCTGTTATCCTGTTGCTGTTCTCACTTGCTTGCTGGCCAGGGAAGGAAGGAGGGAAGGAGGATAGGAAGAAAGGAAATAAGGAAAGAAATAAAGAAGGAGCTGGAGAGAAGAAAGGAGGAATGAATGAATGAACGAAGGAAGGAAGGAAGGGAGGGAGGGAGGGAGGGAGGGAGGGAGGGAGGGAGGGAGGGAGTGAGGGAGTGAGGGAGTGAGGGAGTGAGGGGGGGAGGGGGGGAGGGAGGGAAGGAGGGAAGGAGGGAAGGAGGGAAGGAGGGAAGGAGGGAAGGAGGGAAGGAGGGAAGGAGGGAAGGAGGGAAGTGAAGTGAAGTGAAGTGAAGTGAAGGGAAGGGAAGGGAAGGGAAGGGAAGGGAAGGGAAGGGAAGGGAAGGGAAGGGAAGGGAAGGGAAGGGAAGGGAAGGGAAGGGAAGGGAAGGGAAGGGAAGGGAAGGGAAGGGAAGGGAAGGGAAGGGAAGGGAAGGGAGGGAGGGAGGGAGGGAGGGAGGAAGGAAGGAAGGAAGGAAGGAAGGAAGGGGGAGGGAGGGAGGGAGGGAGGGAGGTAGGGAGGTAGGGAGGGAGGGATGGAGGGAGGGAGGGAGGGAGGGAGGGGAGGGAGGGAGGGAGGGAGGGAGGAAGGAAGGAAGGAAGGAAGGAAGGAAGGAAGGAAGGAAGGAAGGAAGGAAGGAAGGAAGGAAGGAAGGAAGGAAGGGAGGGAAGCATACCTGACCGCCATTTATTAGTTAGTTGCTTACCTCTCAGAGAGCAATTGCGCTGACTGAGCGCCACATTCTTCGACTTTCTTTTTACAATAACGCGTTTTTTCACCTGGGTTGAGACTCTGAAAGGCGTTTCCATCTCCTTCAGGATTCTGAAAGTAAACCAAATGATTCTTAGTTTGTTTGTCCATCCCTTGTCCGTCCATCCCTTCTTCGTTCGTTTGTGCATCTCTCCGTCTGCCCGTCCATGGTTCACTCCTTCTCCATCTGTTAATCCTTCGTTCATGCATCCGTCTATCACCCTCCCGTCCGTCCATCCATGCAGCTGTCTGTCCACAGGTTCGTTCCTCCATTCTCTGGCCGTCTACCTGCAGTACTCATCTGTCCATGCATTCACTCCCCCGTCCCTCCTTTCATCATCCTGTTCACATGAAGCGGATTGAGTGTTCAAGTCAAATCTCGCATGTTGTTTCTCCTTGTTGTGTTTACACGAACTGGATTGATTGTTCAAGTCAAATCTCGCATGTTGTTTCTCCTTGTTGTGTTTACATGAAGCGGATTGAGTGTTCAAGTCAAATCTCACATGTTGTTTCTCCTTGTTGTGTTTACATGAAGAAGATTGAAAGTTTTCGATCTGATTGAAACGGATGGCTGAAATCAATCCACGCAGTAGAGTGGATTGACTTGAGATTCAAGAAAGGATCGACTTGAATGTCTCCAATCTGATTTATCTAAACACGGTTTGACTTGAAAATTACTTGATTCACATGAGTAAAGTTGGTGCGTGTTGTAAACATGCGGACATTAAGGAAAGCCCAGAAAATATAGTGTTGAAAAACCGCTTGCAAAAAGCAAAAGCAGATCGGATACTCCATGTAAACATGCATGCCCGGAATGACTTCGATCGGACTGTCAATGCGCTTCATGTAAACAAGGTTTAAGGCTCTTACTTTGCCTGGCTTGGCTTTATGCGCCTTCACTTTAGTCTTCCCGCGTTTCTTATCGATTGGAGTACCAGGGTTGCTCGATGTTGGCTTTCCATTTCCTTCAAACATTATGTCGCCAGGAAACGAAAGACCAGTTTTGTTTGCATCCACTAGTGTTTGGGAATCCTAGAAAACACACACACACAAGTTAATAGTTTCAAGTACTTGTGACGAACATACAGTTCAACTTGTTGTTCCGTACAGTGTAAGTAACGTAAACTAGCCTCAGTCTGTCTGCAGTTCTAGTGGCTCAATGGATAGAGCGTCTGGCACTCTGGCTAACATTTGGAAGGTTGTGGGTTCAAGACCTGGCTAGAGCTCAATGTTTTACCAACTAGGAATGCCAGGTTGTACAGCGGAACTAAATTCTTCCCTTCCCCTTCCTTCCTTCCTTCCTTCCTTCCTTCCTTCCTTCCTTCCTTCCTTCCTTCCTTCCTTCCTTCCTTCCTTCCTTCCTTCCTTCCTTCCTTCCTTCCTTCCTTCCCCCCTCCCTCCCTTCCCTCCCTCCTCCTTCCCTCCCTCCCTCCCTCCCTCCCTCCCTCCCTCCCCTCCCTCCCTCCCTCCCTCCCTCCCTCCCTCCCTCCCTCCCTCCCTCCCTCCCTCCCTCCCTCCCTCCCTCCCTCCCTCCCTCCCTCCCTCCCTCCCTCCCTCCCTCCCTCCCTCCCTCCCTCCCTCCCTCCCTCCCTCCCTCCCTCCCTCCCTCCCTCCCTCCCTCCCCTCCCTCCCTCCCTCCCTCCCTCCCTCCCTCCCTCCCTCCCTCCCTCCCTCCCTCCCTCCCTCCCTCCCTCCCTCCCTCCCTCCCTCCCTCCCTCCCTCCCTCCCTCCCTCCCTCCCTCCCTCCCTCCCTCCCTCCCTCCCTCCCTCCCTCCCTCCCTCCCTCCCTCCCTCCCTCCCTTCCCAGTTCAACTAACCTTCGGTCCATCCACTATTTTTGCTGCTTCTTTCATTCCCTCTAGACATTTGTTTATTATGGGTATAACCTTTGCATGTAAGTCTGAATATTGCGACATCAAACCACCATATTTAGCCACTCGTTCTTCTTCTCCTTTTTGAAGAGTCTGTCAAAAGCAATCATAAACTACATACATCAAAAGCTCACAGCTTGTCAACAGGATGTGTTCACAACAGGCTGGTAGCAAGGCTGTTAACAGGTTGCAACAATGTTGTTCATTCAACAAGCTGCTACAACCTTGTTAGCATTAATCCAAATAGTGAAATAAAAGTACTGTGCTGCGTAGGCAGTGTAGGTTAGATATACATGTACTGCCGAAACAGAGAACGTAGGAGTCTAACGTTTCAAGCGAAGGCCCTTCGTCAGAGAGAAACGTTTCTTTCTGACGAAGGGCCTTTGCTCGAAACATTAGACTCCTATGTTAGCATTAACCTGTTAACAACTTGTCGAATGCAGAGCGGTAACAGGTTGTTGGAACAAATTGTCATCAGACTGCTAAAGTCATTAACCTTGTTACAAGTTGTTACAGACAAATAGGGAACAACCAGTGCGAACACATGACTGTGACAGCCTGTTGAACAGCCTTGTAACAACTTGCTTGCAGGCATGTAACAGCTTGCGCGTTTTTACATGTATACATGTACAGTACCTAAAATGAAACCCCATTTTTATAACAGTAATAAACTTACATCATTTAAAGCAGGGAAGTGAGTTGTGTAATGCAGTGTCTGACCGTCGTTAGTTTTATTCAGTTGTTCACGATAAATCTCTTTGGTGTTCTCACAGATTTGACCTTTCTCCATTGAGACGCTTTTTAACTACAAATATCAAAAAAATAACTTAGCAAATAAATAATATTCTGTATTATAATAAACAGAACCTTAATGCTACCTTTTCAATCTGAAGTTTTGTCATATTCATATCCTTATCAGCTTTCTGATAATTTTGGAATGCTTCAGTTGCTTCTTTACTCGACTTTTCATAAGCTTTCTTTGTCTAAAGGAAACAATGTAAAGGATATTATATGCAGTATTTAGACAATAGACCAAGTAATTAGGCAAAATTATATGTACAATAAGCCAATTACAACACCAAAAATTACAATAATCAACAATAAACGTATAGTCAGTTTCAGCTTGCTTTTGAAATTCGTTTGTCAACATTCGTTGGAAGGTTGGGAACTTGGTACGGAAGTTCGCGAAGTTCGTTGTGAAGTTCGTCGTGAAGTTCGAATTTAAAAAGCTTTGAATTGAATTCCTTTGGTAAAATCACGGAGAAGAAGATTATTTGTAGTACAGAATATAATAAGTTTGAAGCTATCGTTTGCAGAAAGAGAAGAGTATATTAGAAATAGAAATGTGATTGGTTTGTAATGGTCGTTTAGACTTAGACCCCGTTTACACGATGCCGGTACAATTTGAAAACGGAACAAAATCATGCCGTTTAGGCCTTGCGTTTACACGATACCGGCACAAAAATGACATGAAAACGGCACAAAATGAAGACGGGTTCCTTGACGGCATGAAATGAAAACGGAACACTAACCGGTATCGTGTAAACGCCCGTGCCGTAACAGTTTGATGACGGTAATCACGATATATACGACCACAGTATTCGGGTCAGCAGTATTCACAAAGTCTTCTCAATTCTCATTGGAAGAGAATAGTCACATGCTAATCCGTCATTATATTATACCGGCACCGTGTAAACGCAAGACTTTTTGGCCTGTATTTACACACCAGCATGATTTTGTTCCGGTTTTCAAATTGTAGCGGCATCGTGTAAACGAGGTCTTAATGTACTTACATTATCCAAAGCACTCATAGCTTGTTGTAGGTTGCGTAATAAACCTTTTTCACCATCCAAAAACTGAATAACAAACAAACTTTAAGTTAATTACTGCTGGTTGCAGGCAGGGTCGCCGAGAGCCAGGATGGGCCCGGGGGAAGGTAAGTCTCGCGGGGCCCCAAACGTCTCAGATTTGACTATTTCTACTGTTGTGCGAGTACTCACATCGCTGTTATTAAAAAGATGCGGTGTCGTGCTACATTGCGGCTACCGCACTACGGCGCAAATAATTCCTAACAAAGGTTTCTAATTACAAGATCGAATTCAACGAAAGCTGATATGCGTGGCGTGGCCGGCGGCTATGCGGCGCCGAATGAGACTTGTAAACTTTACGTATTCATTTTATATGATAAACTAACATGGTGGAACTCACGATTTGACGTAAACTTGTCAATTATGATATTCTAAAGAATACCGTCACATATCATAAACTTTCACATTTTCGCAGACCGAAAATCGCGCAAAGGATCATAATTATCGTCAAAGTGAAGTTTGTCATGAAGTGCAAGTACGTCACTGTGCATAGTAAAGGTGTGCGAATCCGATCCGAATCCGAATCCGAATCCAATCCGGATCGGATTCGGACTAAATTTTTATCGTTCGGTTCGGATCGGATTTTGTTCTTCTTTTCTCAGATCGGATCGAATCGGATTTTGCACTTTTTACCCGCATCAGATTCACTTTTATCATTGTTTTTGTCACAAAATTAACAAATTCACTAGTTGTATGCACATTGCACAACATATGAACGTTACTATTGCATAAGATTATTATTGTATAGTAGTTTTCTTAAATTTATTTGTTCATTGGTTTTCTTTCGGAAAGTTTGCGCAACTATTGCAACATATATCCGGTGTTTTAATTTTTTCGGACCGGATCGGATCGGATTTGAGCAGCTGTTTTTGGATCGGACTACGATTTTTTGGCTTCGGATCGGATCGACAGTTCTGGGAAACCCTCGGATTATAAGGGGTCAATCCGATCCGACGCACACCACTAGTGCATAGGCGGCCGTACGGGCCCCTAACGTGGGCCAGGCCACAGGGCAGTTGCCCCCCCCTCCCCCTTCTCGGCGGTACTGGTTGCAGGTGACCATGCCATGCATCGTATATTTGATCATTGTTTGCTTTGTGTCAACCGCTACTTGACACAACGCCAAGTATGACTTCAGCAAGTCAAGGTTATTTTTAATGCTTGTTGTATGACAATAGCTCTTCTCAAATCAATGGACAAAGCTTTTCCACTCTCATATCCCCTTCTAAATAATGCACCTATCAATGTTAGGCCGGTGGAAGGGGAGGCAGGGCATCATGGGTCGGGATTTGACATTGTAACAGAAGTTTATGTCAAATTCCCCACCTCAGGAATGTTATTGTAGGTCAAATATTTTAAAAATATGGTACCTTATATATATATTGCCATTGTCAAATATTTTAGCCCCTGGGACTGTACTGATCGACAAATCCCCACTTGCGGGATATATCTTTGTGTCAAATCCCAGCCCCATGCCCTGATCCCACCCCCCCCCCCCCCCCACCATCCTAACATTGATATGTGCATAATTATTATCTCACAACTTCAGCAGTCTGGGATGCCGCGTTAGATGTTGAGTGTTGAAATTCAGTACGGTTGGAATAAGTGAAAAGTGATTGGTTAATACAAAAATAAACATTAATTTACAACAGACAAAAACTGATTTATCAACTGATATCTGCTCAGGTATACTGTACTGACAAATGCACAGATGAAGGTTGGGTTATTGTAGAAATTGTAGTATATTGTATAAATATATAATTGTACCTTTCTTCGTTCTTGCTTTGCCTCATTATGAAGAACTTGTAACTCTTTGTAAACTTTTGTTTGCAGTTCTTCACTAATTACTTCGTGTTGTCCAGCAATATCTTCAGTCTCTTTCATAATACCAAGAAATGCCCTGTGCACAGATAGACTAGAACAAAACATGAATATTTTCATCAACCCAGTTTCCCATTGGTGAACGTAGTTTTTTGTAATGTTTCAAGCGAAGGCCCTTCATCAGAGAGAATGTAAAGTGTAAACAAGTCTTCGCTCGAAACATTAGAAAACTACGTTCAATAATTTCAGCAGTACTCAAACCTTACTATAAATTATTTTGATTTGTATTTCAACACTGCCTATGCAGCAGACTACTTTTATTCCCAAATAGTGAAATAAAAGTAGCGTGCTGCGTAGGCAGTGTTGAAAGTGAAACAACAATGGAAAATAGTAAGGTCAGATATACTGCTGAAACAGAGAACGTAGGAGTCTAACATTTCGAGCGAAGGCCCTTCATCAGGCCCCTTTCTCTCTGACTAAGGGTCTTCGCTCGAAATGTTAGACTCCTACATTCTCTGTTTCAGCAGTATATCTAACCTTACTATATTTTGATTTGTATTTCAACACTGCCTATGCAGCACGCTACTTTTATTCCCATGGGTGGGCTTTCCTTGTGATGAGTACATGTAAAAGATTCAAGTTCAAGTTTTATTCACACATTAGAAAGACAAAACTATTTACAAGAGAAAACATGTTAATTTTGTTTTGTATATGATAATTAAGAAATAGAAAACATTTTCCGTGTTTCCATAGAGTTATAGAAACACGAGTGGAATTTTGGGAGAACGAGAAATTGTAGTGGGAACACAAGCCCGCAGGGCGAGTGTTTCCATGCTATTTCGAGATTAGGTTAGATATACTGCCGAAAGGTTAGATATACTGCCGAAACAGAGAATGTAGGAATCTAACGTTTCGAGCGAAGGCCCTTCGTCAGAGAGAAAGGAAGGTTGTACAGTAAGTTTGAGTCTCATCTGAAGCTCAGACTTTTCTGAGTTTAACTACTTCTGGCAGCTTGTATCGTACAACAAAAACAACTGAACCTTTAACACTTAATATCTGCAGACTTGAAGTTTTATTTCAGCTCACCTTGATTCTTCTTTCTTCTTGGCATGAAAAGATTTACAAAGCTTCCTTCATGGAAAAAAAAAGCAAAGAAAATCTTAACAAAACTCTCAAGACAAACTCACATTGAGGAGAACACCATTGCTTAATCCTTTCCCTACTAGTGGAGTTTTTCCCTTGATTGAGTAAAATCATCTGGTGTTAGCCACGAGTAAAATACTAAAAGCCCACAATAGCAGGGAAAGGGTTAAATATGAAAATTCTCAGTGACGGATCCAGCTTGATCTGGTAGAGGGGGGGGGGGGGGTGCTGCAGGGGCGGATCTAGAATTTTTTTAACCTTAGTGAGACCATTCCTAGGGGGGTCCGGGGGCATGCCCCCCGAAAAAAATTGGACCTCTGAAAAAATTGAAATTTGGACCTCTGAAATGGCATTTCCTGCATTCTGACGGTACTTTGAAGAAAGATTTAAAAGTTTTAAATTGTGTTTTTCAATAGCGCATTTTATCAAACCTGGAAGGTGTCAAATAAATTTAGGGATAAAGTGGACGTTTTATTATGATTTTATTAGGGATATCACAAGGAAGCTAGACATTAGAAATGTGATTGACATTTTCAATGAAATCCACGTCGCATCCCACTACAGCAAGGCACTAATTGAGTAATTGGCACCCCCCCTGCACCCCCTTAGCCAAGGGCCAGGGGGGTGCACCCCCCTGTAAATCCATCACTGAAAATTCTGTCCTGACACTGTCTCAAGTATTATATAGTACTACTTAGTATTAGATTATAGGTTTGAAATTTCTATGAGATACTAGTTGACAAGGACACAGTCTGAACCAGAGGTTTTCCCCTGGTGAATAAAAATAAAAATCATCTGGTGTTCGAGGGAGTAAAATAACAAAGGGGTTGGTTTTGGCTGCTCTAGAAGTCAAAAGGTTAACAAGATTAATTGAAGTAATTACCTGTAGGTATAATGGCTAAAATTATTCTGTAACTTAAGTCTGTCTGTAAGTTGAAGCCAACATCAATGAGGCCATTAAAACATCAGTCACTACTATGACCAGAAAATAATAGTCTTTTGCACAACTATAGTTAGCATTTTAACCTAGACAAGCCATGCTTTCATGTGTATTAATATACATGTACAGTATTGGTTATCAAAACTAATTTTAACATTTTAACACCTTTTCACTTGGCTCTACATGTATTTAACACTTTGAGGCCGGGACCTCTCCCTGTGCTGATTAAAATCGTCTGGCGTCAGCCAGAATAAACCTTAAAGACTCCTTGTCAGGCTTCAAAGTGTTAAAGAGATAGGTTTTAACACTTTGAGGCCTGGACCTCTCCCTGTGCTGAATAAAATCATCTGACATTAGCCAGAATAAACCTTAAAGACTCGTCATCAGGCTTCAAAATGTTAAAACACTGGCTGTACTTTTATAATACTCTGGAATATAATGTACATGTACAGATACTCTTAGGTTAAAAATAATTTGCTTTATTAGCTATATATACAAACAATTAATTAATATAAATCTAAAATTGGGTTAAATACAAAAGAATGTACAATACATAAAGGTACATGTAAATTCAATATTTTTTTTAGGAATTGGCTGTGCATTTACCAATAATCTTAAAGGTTACTGAGATGTACTTCGGCTAATGCTAAAAGAAATATTCAACTATCAATACCTTACTCACAATTTAACCTTTTCAACCCCAATGAGTAACATTTTAAGGGCTTTAATTCTGGTATTATTAGCCAGAAAACTCAAGCCAAATAAGCATCATTTTAAGGACTCTTGCTTAAATATTTGTAGCAGGGTTTGGGAAAGTTAAATTGAAGTCTTAAATTACACAATATTGTGCATTCTTTATCCTGTTTATATATTATTGAAACACAGTATGAATTTACAGTCACAGAATCACAATGCAATGTAAACATAGAATTAGAATAATTTAATGTTGCAATTATCACACAAGCTGCATTCATTTCATTGAACGCAACACTGGAAAGCTCTAAAAATGAAAACTTTGAATAATCATCATAGAAGATACAGTAAAAATGTTCATTATTAATAATTAAAGAGCTAAACTAGCTGAGAACTGGAAAACTAGAGGATCGTCGGGTTGTAGTTTATGTTGTTTCCTGAGCTGGTTGCAAGTGCGAAATATATTTGTGAATACGCTAGTTGACTTGGTATTTAACATTGGAGGAAATTAATAACAAGGCTATTTTATTGCAACACAATAACATAGTTCCTGAATATGTTCATGGGGATAGCTTTTAGAAATCTAGTAGAATTTACCTAGTAATTGACAAACAGGAAGATTTCTTATTCAACAAACCACAGTGAAGTCAAAATGCATGGCAGTGATCATAAATGAAAGATAATCAACTCAAGAAACACGTTCATTCAAGACACATCAAGACAAAACAAGTGTATAATTATTAATATAAAATATTCTGAACATTTCCTTAACGCTCGTTTATATTTAAAACGCAAACGAAGAATCGGGACTGTCTGTAAAATATTGAATAATTCTTTAGTGCTTGACACTTTTCCTAATGCCCAAGTTAGCGTATCACTTTAAGACAAAGAATGGTCAAGTATACCGAGACTGGCTTCATTTCTTAAGTTATTTAATACCTCAGTTCTTTCGCATAGTCTTGTTCAATTCGCAATCGTTCCTTTGTGAACTTTGAGACTTTCTCGATAAAGTCGATAGACTGTTGAGTATGATAGGCAACAACATCGGACCGGTCCTACAAGACACACACACAGAAGAACAACGATTATTCAAGATATCGATGCATTCGTTTGCTGTCAAAGACCTTTTAACAAACATAAGATATATCGTTTACCCAAAGATCTGTTCCCCAAGTCATCCTGTGGTTTCGTCGTTAACACATATACAATGCTGTTTTCTTTACTAAAAGTTTTTTATTCCTAAATTGATCGCTGTAGTAGCTGGTGTAAAATACTCGTTCAAACTTCTGCTATTGCACTTCAAGTAAAGAGAACCCACATCCGTGATCAGACTACCCGCAAAGCTTAATGGGACGGTGGTATTGGTCCCTCTATACACTTTGTTTGCAAAGATACCAGTACATGTATTTCATTTGAAATGGTAGCACCGTCCACTAGCTACACATAATAATCATGGCAACGTCACAAATAATCATCGTTTAGGAAGACAAGTTTAATAATATTCAATCCCTCAACCTCTTCTCTATATATCGATCTGCACTTCTCCTCTGTCAAAACAATTTGTTTACATGCAGCCATAGATAGCCAGCACATAGCCTGGCCAATACAATCATATATTCAAAGTGTTTCAATGCATTGGAAATACCACCAGCTCTCCTGAGCAAATTTTGATGTACTTGGATTTGGAATCACCACCACTGTAAATATTACTGTACCACTCTTTGACCATTTCTTCTTGCAAGTTGTAAGCCTTGGTTAAAGAGAGAAGGCACCTTAATACACTGCCTAGCTTTACATACACTGCCTTAAAAAATGACTACCTGCATCGTGCTGCCTGTCAATTTGAAAGTTTGCATTCTATAATTAATACAACCAGGCAAGAAAGAAGAAACCTTGATCCTTTGCATGCATTAATAATATGCATGACACACTTTGTAAGGCATGCATGGTGATTGGTAAAACATGTCTGGTTTCTTGTTGTGGTTATTCAAGAATGCTTCGTTGAAATGAATTTGCTGGACAATATTATTTAATAGTTTCCTAAGTAAGAATTCGACTCCTTCCTGGTACCTCGATCAATTGCATCGATGTTGACAATATCATAGCCCTCCGTGGCTCAGTGGTGGTCAGAGCATTGCACTAGAATCGCAAGGTCGCGGGTTCAATTCCTGCCGGAAGGCCTGTGTAGTTGCATTTTTTGCAACTGGTCCTGGTTTGGTCTTAAAATGTATATATTCTACACTCGAATTTTCCTTCACCCAAAATCCTTAGAACATCATATGTTGTAATGTCACTTAAAACAGTTGCAGTTGGTTGAAATAAACTGTTTTTTTATCTACTTGTCAGTTTATGCAAATCTTTTGAGATTAATGTCAAGTTGCTAGCTTTTACTAATTTAAAGTCCAAAGCGTCCAGAGTTTTTAACCAATCATTGCCTTAGAACAGCTTTCGATGAGTACTATGCCAACTACAGCCAATTTTACTCATTGCATAGCAGACCATCCAAACAGAATAGGTGGTGTCAAACATTTTATTAAAGTAAAAACATTACCAAGCCTGATTGGCAAATGATGTCATATGCTATTTCCGAGCATATTATACAGTACCATCAGAGCATACAAGACGTCACGGAAATAAACAACTTTAATATATATTTATATTTGACAAACCGGAAATAGTGTCTGCTTCCGCTACGTCAACCGAGAATATTTTAGATACAATAGATACATACTAGTTGCAATCATTTTAATATAAATATATAAACACAACGTAAAATAATCATTTGGATATATGCGATCGCTTCGGATCTTTACTACAAAATAGAAATAAATTCTGTGTCTTGTATGTTCGTCAGCTAGTTTGGGGGACTGGAGACAGACAAAACAAACAACACAAAGAAGACGCAAGCACGGATAAAAAGGTTTTACATGTAAATAAGGAAAGAGACCTTGAAAATGCAGTCTTTTCTGGAGAAAAGGCTTGGCGATAACCCGGTATTTTGTGAATACTTATCATAATTTTTAACTTAGCTTAGTATTAAATTCAGAAAAGCAATAAAGAAAGTAAGCTTTGCAAATGACAACTTCGTAGGCGTGTATAAATATTTCATTATTGTTTAATAATAATACGAAGACAGGTATGTGACAACAGACAGAGAATGGCCGTATATTTTAAAATGTTTAAGATTCCAGAGGACAGGATAAGGCTATGACGAGGCTCTTTGGATGTGGTTCAGATTTTAACGTCATTTAATTCCAGGTGAAAATTGCTAGACAAAGATAAGAAAATGAGTTGGGGAATGTCGTTGAGGGCAAGGAAGTTCAGATGAGTCATGGTTCATAAATAGTCAATCAAGCAAAATAAACATTATGACAGTTCACAGTTTGCAACAAAAACAAGGAAATTGTTTCGTTTTTGTCGGTTGAATAAAACTGTTAATCAGGACTTATATAATTAATAACGACCCGTTCATATAAATGACAATAATAATTTAATTAATTGTTTAATATAAACTGGCTTTTTACTGGATGTAACACAGGCTGCCGTTAGTTAATTTATTGTCATGTGGCATTACACAAATCAAATGTCTACTCCCCCCCTAGAAAAACGTGTGTATGTTGAATTATATACTGTAGACTATAGGTTTCTATAGGCAATTGGAACATTTCTTATAGGTAAATACAACCCTATATAGGCAATCCATGCCACCTATAGATCTGCATAGACTTGTGGAAGATTTTATGGGCAATTGGTACATTTTATGTAGGTTCACTAAGTCGTCTGTCCCCGTTCGGCTACAGCCTCAGAGAATAATCTAGCTAAACAACTCACTCACAATGAAAATCTGACAAAAACCCAGCTATTTAAAAAACCCTTAATATTTTTATAATACATTTTCTCCATTGCATATCCCATATTGAGGGAAAGCACTTTATAGACTATAGTTTAGACTGATTTGGATGTTTTCTGGGATACTTTTTAAGGCATTTCAAGACATAAAAGCATGTCAGAGGCAAGCACGCATAGAGGGGATATCAGCTGTTGTTATTGGTAATGTATTTTTAGATTAATTGAAAATATGCTACAGAGTATTCAATGAGAACTTGGGACTTAATTTATGGAAGATTCTATAGAAATAAATTCTATAGAAATTCCATAAAATTTCTGTATGGTCGAATATTTTATAATTAATTCTATATTATAGAATTAATTCATTAAAAATTTTCTTGAAATCCATTTTAGGAACTGGAGCTACATATGTGACTTTAAAACTCACAAAAATACTTGATAATCAGCCCAAATATATTCCACTGGCTTGCCTTGGTAGGTTGTAGTAACTGGTGTTA
>JAWNZC010000142.1:175000-250000 GCA_035771165.1 Paragorgia papillata
CCCCACCACATGTTGACCACCCCACCACATGTTGACCACTCCACCCCATGTTGACCACTCCACCACATGTTGACCACTCCACCACATGTTGACCACCCCACCATGACCATCATGACTATCATATGGCTTATATTTCTTGCGCATGTACTTCTTAAAGATTCCACAGTCGAAAGTATGAACGAAATCTCACCTCAAAATGGCTCTTCACCATTACATTCAAGATATGGAGATAAGGATTTCTTTCTTGACGAGAAAGGCTCAAAATAAATCAGGATTCTTCAAGAGACTTTTAAGCGAAATATATAAAATATATACGTGTAACGTTTTACGCGTTTGTAAATGGTTTTGTTCTGTATAAATTATCATTGGTCAAGGTATTTTACATTTTGGTAATTTTTGGGTTTTCCTGAGCGAAATTGCAATATATTATGTCGTCTTCATCAGTGGCGTCATAGTCAATCGAGATAAGGTCTGGAAACTCAGCTAAAGTCTTTGGTCTATCTTTTTGTTCACCTTTATGCAGTTTTGTGCACGGTGCACGGTCACTGAACACATTGTATTTTAGTATAATGAACAAATTGTCCAATAGCCACGTTTCAGTTCAATCACTCAACCATGCTATTTAAATATTAATAAACCTAAAACAAAGGATGTACACGGTGTAAGGTACGGTTCAACATAAAATCACAGCTCATTATAGGCGCTTTGAAGTTTTCCGAGTTTCCAGACCATTATCTCGATTGACTATGGTAGCTACAGGGTCTTGAGTTTGGGGGGGGCAAGAACCTCAATTTCCTAGGGGGGTGCGGGAGCATTTTGGATTTCTAAAGTCTCTGAAACGCTATTTCCTGCATTTTGAGGCAAGTATTTAAGAGTAATCCAAAAGCCTTAAATTACATAATTTTGTTGAAATCAAACTTGAACATAGAATGATACACGTCAGAATATCTTTATATAGATTTATTTATAAACAAGTCGTAAATGTAAAAACAAGTTGGAGTCATTTTGTATAGACCTCAGTATTGTAATTTATAGCATATGCATGCCTGCTAAATATATAACACATTACCAGTCTACTCACTTGGCCTTAAAACAATGTAACCCCCCCCCCCCCTCCCCCGCCTACAAATTTCTCAATGGATTTAAACTTTTCACGAGAAGGGTCTTGGAGCCCATTGGAAATCATCATTCCACAATAGAAAGAGTTTTTACAATAGAATAAGACAAATAAATTTGTTCTAAAATCACACGAAACTTTACAATAACGGTCTTAAAAGATAATGCTAGCTAGGAACCTGCATGTACAGAAATATGGATGGTCTAAATTGAGCGAGACTGAAGAGGGATTGCATTTCTATTTGCAAAATTGCAAAAACCGAATGAAGTTTAGCTCAATTTGTGCGAGAACTTAATTGATCTTAAATATTCAGAACTCCTTCATAATTGTTAGGTAACTTGTATTTTATAATTGAATCAATGTAATACAGTTTTTACATTTTTAAGTTTACAGCTCAGAATTTGAATACAATTCTAATTAAAAATAGCGCAAAACAGCCCCTTTGAACGCCATAACCTTAAAACATTTCAATATTATATATATAAATGCTATATAATCACAGAACAATCTTAAGTTTCTTTGATCTAAAGCCCGGCATACATACACTTAAACAAGTTTCCGAAACACATTTTCGAAAAAGTTTCCGAAAGTTGTTTCAAAAAATAGAACAGTGTTCTAATCAGGGAAACTTGGTTTCTGAAACAAAGTTTCGCAAACTTTTCAACATACACTGGAAACTTTTGTTTCTGAAACCGTGTTTCAGTAACTTGTTTCAGAAATTTTCCCTGTTAGCTACCGGACGTACCGGACAGCTAACTATAAAGCCCCGCGGCACAGTTTTCCTTGACAAGTTCCTTGGTAGCTTTCCTTGCTCGTGTGTACGATGAACAATTTTTTCCCCAAACATTTTCCTTGACAATTTATAATTGCTCGTGTGTACGGTTCCGTTGGACAAGTTTTCCTTGACGGCAATGATCGCGTAATAAGCTTCGGAGAACTTCGGAGATGATCTTGTCAAGTTTTCCTTGACGACTATACACACGAACAATTTTCCTTGTTCAAAAGCTGGCATGACCAGCTTTTGAACAAGGCTCCTCGTCAAGGAAAAACTTGTCAATTTGTGTCGTACACACGAACAAATAAAACTTGTCAAGGAAAAACTTGTCAAGGAAAACTTGGTCGTCTGTGCGGCGCTTAAAGCTAGTATGCGATATGTTATCAGCCTTGTTAAGCATGCATGTATACTATATAAATATCTTCACCTGGTAATTTGTAATTAGAAAAATATAAAGCTTTTTACGGTTCGTGATTCATTACACCGCAGCTTGCATGATCTTCATCTCCACAGGATAGTGTGTTTCTTAAACTTAAATTGACCTCACGCGGTGAAGTTGTTTGAACTACTAGTTAGTTCTTGAATGCTGAGTAAACAAAGAAGAAATGCACGTGTAATTGAATAGGAAACTCAAAGAGGCTTTTAGGCACACAAAGAAGGCGTTTGCTTATTCGCAGCGTGAAGATTGCTTCGATTAGATTATTTGAGATTTTAAAAACCTGATATAACACGCAATATAAACAACTCCTGCTAAGTTGATCGCTGTTCTTAGCTTTGGCCTATTTAGGAGGAGAAAGAAAGACTTATTGACTATTGTGATATATTTTGTGTGTATATTATAACTAGAAAGAGAGAGAATAACTGTCCACATTCAATAATATACGTATACACAGGTCGCTGAGAAAGGGAAAGAAAGAAACCTTATAACATTGTCATTTCTTTTTATGTGTGACTTAAAGGGATAAAGAACTGGGTGGTTAATCATCCTTACTTGCAGCCAGCGGCTGAATTACGAAGGACGCAGATCAACGTGTCCGTGTCGAGGCATATCAAAGGCGCTCCAGGCAGCCGCCAACGACACAGTTCAGACCACGGATCACAGCTAAGATGTTAGGTGTTGATTTTATGGAGGGAGGGAAACCGGAGAACCCGGCGAAAAACCCTCGAAGCACAGGAGAGATCAACTACAACTCTACTCACATGGGTCCAAGCCCGGCAACGGGGTCATTCCCAAGCGGTCACCCATCCAAGTACTAACCCCGTCTAACCGGGCTTAACTTTTTGGCGAGAGGCAGCGCGCTAGGCAGCCGCCATACGACACAGTTCAGACCGCGGATCACAGCTAACAGCACACGCCACCCGTGCTTAGGTCCTTGTTAGGTCACTTGCACTAAACGTACAATTTGCTGTTGGCAGAGAGAGGGAGAGAATAATTTATTAAACTGTCCACATGCACTCAACACTAAATTGTTCGCAGAGGAAGGGAAAGAAAAAAATCTTATGATTTCTAGTTTTGTGTGTTACTGAGTCAGTGCATGTTGTTAATCTTCAGCTTTGGCGCGAATATACGAGTTGACTTCAGCCTCCCGTACCACCTTCAATCCACTTCAGATAACTCATCATCGTTTGAACGCTTTTGAATTCTGAAGTGGATTAAGCAACATTAAATCAACACAGAAAGATAAAAAGTCAACTATAGATTTGAATGTTTAAACAGTATTATAAACTAGATGTTTGGTAACCGTTGCTCAAGCTCAAATACTCAGAAAAGATATTTCTGAACCTATAGCGGATACAGAGATCGAACTTGCAACCTTCTAATGAGTGGATATAGATGCTCTAATCATGGAGCTACTGAGGCTAGGATAGAGATTGGTCGAGGTTGCAGATTCATAGTCATAATTATATGTGCTCCTAAGTGGTAGCGTTTGCATATATGAGATGCATGTAGTTAAAGTGATATGCTCACAAACATACCACGTGCACTATCTTATAAAATCGGTTGCGTCTTACGCACGCTGTGCTATGCAAACACGGTTGTGACGTCACAGCACGTGCGTTTCTTAGTTTTATGAAATAGAAAATGGTGCCCTGTGTTTATATAACCTGATGCAAACACTCGAGTGAGAGAATTCGAAAGTACTTAATATGTATACAATCGCATATACGGCTCGGGTTCACATGCATAACTCGTCTCCCAACTCACTCTCGAGTTTGCATCAGGCTATATGATCAAGCATTTCATATTTTTGTTATTGTTTTCCTCGATTGCATTAGCCACTTTATATATTCATACCATAAATGGAAAACCGATGTACGACCGATCTTCGTAGAATTCAAGTGATTTATATTTTACGGTGACCTTAAAAAGATTTTAAGATCAATATGGTTACTTTTTAATTGCCACTTTGAAGAGTTTGGAAGGCGACATTATTTTATCCATTTTAGAAGAATCTGGTACAATATAATTAATAACGTTTTACTTTGAACATACCGTGGGGCAGACTTTATCATATCCACATAAAACTACACAAACGGACACGTACATTAGTAAACAGTTTTTTTGTGGGCAAACCAGCTGGTGAATGATAAGACATGATGCAGGTATATTCAGTTATATTTCTAATTTCGGAGAGTGACGATCTACAATCTCTCTTGAACTTTCTCGATGCTCCTACGTTTGTTTATAGATTTTTTTTATTTCTACATATATTATATTCTCTGATTCCACGAGACTATAAATTTCCTGCATAATTATCCTCTTTTTTGTATTTTGCTTTGGTTGAATTTTTCTAACATTGTGATTTAAGTTGTTTATTAATTTTTTTGGTGATTTTATCGATAATTATAAATTAACGTCTCGGACACGTGTTTATTGACCGAAAGCTGTGGTTTTAGATTCTAGAATTCGATGGAAACTCAGTTGCATGGATAGGCTTTGTGCTGACGTTTCTACCTGAGTGGGAATTGATTTACATTTCAACAAGAAGATTTTTTAGCCGTTTGCTTCCATCGTTTTGGTTTATGTAATAAAAGAAACTAAAAACATTTAGCACTTACATATTTTCCATTGAGTAATAAAAACACACACAAAAGTTTGGAAAATTTTCAAATATTTCTTGAAATAATCGTCTTCTTAATGCACTATAGTGGTACCTCGCTAGTTTTTCGTTTCTCGTGAGAACTTTAATTCAGCATAAAGGTTTCTGTAAATAAATTAAAACACAAAAAGGTTTTTCTTAATGGTTATTAGTACTATAGTTTCTCAAATGCATTAATTCATAAGAAAAATTAAAGGAAATAAATATTTAATCCGTATTCAAAAATTGGAGAGAATTAAGAAACGTTTAGGTCGATAGATTAGTTGAAAAGTTGTGTACCAAGCTGGTTAAAAAGACTCAGTAGGAATTATAGGAATAGTGTGTGGGCCAAGTTGAATCGCGTGTTGTTGCATGATACAGTCAAGACGTATACTATGCATGCTATCCCTGACGGGATATAACAACCGCGTCCTCTATACAGAGTAGTAACTGAAAGAGAGAGAGAGAGAGAGAGAGAGAGAGAGAGAGAGAGAGAGAGAGAGAGAGAGAGAGAGAGAGAGAGAGAGAGAGAGAGAGAGAGAGAGAGAGAGAGAGAGAGAGAGAGAGAGAGAGAGAGTGAGAGAGAGTGAGAGAGAAACATTGCAGTTTGTAATGGATGAAGGGCTTTGCTCGAAATTTCAGTATTTCAGCATTAACTCATTCCTGTGCGAGGACTTCCCCAGAGGTGAATACAATCGTCTGGCATTAGCCAGAATAAAATACTAAAGCCCGATTCGGACAGGAAAGAGTTAAAAATCTCAATACTTTTACCACCTCTTCGCCGCTTTGCTCTATTCAAAGCGCTGCCTACGCAACACTCTCTTAAACTATTAGAACAGAACAGTTGGCTCACATTATAGTGATACATAATAGAATTACACACATGAACACATGAAACTAATTGAACAAACGCAATAGATTTTCTAATATACGTCATTGACACAGCATGAAATAAAACTTATTTTACTCACAATAAAATGTCAAACAGCGAAGAAAAGACGTTAATTATTTTATACAAGCAATACACATGACTCATAAAGCGTTCTTTTAAATCGAGAAATCTTAATATAATGAATTCAGTATGATTCAGCATTATACACAAATATTTTTTTAATTCAGATAGTATACTTTCCGACTCTTTTGTAGTTTTGAATATATTTTTCAATTCATAAGGAAAGTTTAAAAGAAATCAATATTTTATCAGTATTTATGTAGAGGGGAAGATTACAGTCAGATTTAACAAACTTTGAGGTCGATTTTCATTTAAAATATACCAGTATACTAGATGGTTGCTGGTCTACTGTAAATGCGGTTTAATTATAAAAAGCCAGTGAGACAAAGATAGAAGATAAGATGCTTGCTTAATGTGTCTGTTCAAGATGCGCATTATCAATATCAAACACATTTGTATGTTATATCTTTTTTCTAGCTGTCTATCAACCCATATAGAGCCATCGCCGCATACCAAATGGACTCAGATTTATAAGTTGACTCTAGTGACGCCATTAATGGTCTAGGAAAGCTGGGTATAAGCACTGGGTATAAGCAGTTGATATTTTTTAATATCTGATACATTCTAATGATTGAATATTAAACGTAATATATATTTTTGGCTTTAAAAGACTGACGTTGTTTTGTTAGAAACAGGATGTTGTCCTTATTTAAAAAACTAAAGTGCCGCGTAGGCAGTGTTTTAATTATATAGAATAAAGCGAAAAAATGATAAACTATACCGAGATTTCTTTTTGAACGAAACTATACTAACCGAACCCTTTGTCGATTTACTCTGGTGTATTGCTCCGCTTGGAAGAACAGTATAACTTGATCTTAAAACTCTCGATAGTTTCCCATCTTTGTTCTTTTGTCCCTCTTTTGCAGAGCAAGCTATTTCTTTAGCCTGGGATGTCGTTAGAGCTAACACTGCGTCAACTATAACAATTGCTCAGTACCACACATCAAATTGTCTGTACGCGTCGAACAGTACAAGTTTCTGAAACTATACTACTGTTCCTAATTGTCCACTTACATTTTTGTAAGCTGGCTGTTCAAAGATGTCCCTAGCTAAAGGGACAAAGGCTTAGGACAAATAAAATCTTCAAAATATGGAAGTACAATTTTTGAAAATTAAATACAACTAAAACAGTGAAATAAAAGTAGTGTGCAGTGCGTGGGCAGTGTTGAAATACAAATCGAAATATATAGTAAGGTTTGAGTACTGCCGAAATTATTGAACGTAGTTTTCTAACGTTTCGAGCGAAGGCAGATTCGTCTGAGAGAAACGAAGGGCCTTCGCTCGAAACGTTAGGAAACTATACGTTCAATATTTTCGGCGATACTCAAACCTTACAGTATATTTCAATCTTTAATTACAATTGATTCTATATAAAGCTTTGACCCATTCCTGCCTGAGCTGGCCAAAAACAACCCCTTTATTGCTTTACGCTGCCTAACGCCGGACGATTTTACTTATAAATATAAGAGAGATCCCTCCGACATCCTAGCGAAGGAACATATTTCTTTAGCTCTTAAAAAGGATAAAGGACTGGTGGCTAATCATCTTTACTTGCAGCCAGTGGCTGAATTGCGAAGGATGCAGATCAACGTGGTCGTGTCGAGGCATATCAAAGGCGCTCCAAGCAGCCGCCAACAACACAGTTCAGACCACGGATCACAGCTAAGATGTTGGTGTTGATTTTATGGAGGGAGGAAAACCGGAGAACCCGGCGAAAAACCCTCGAAGCACAGGAGAGATCAACTACAACTCTACTCACATGAGTCCAAGCCCGACAACGGGGTCATTTCCAAGCGGTCACCCATCCAAGTACTAACCCCGTCTAACCGGGCTTAACTTTTTGGTGAGAGGCAGCGCGCTAACAGCACACGTCACCTGTGCTTCCCTTCCTCTTGACTGTTGTTAAATTAAATGTAATTAATATGCAATTGTGTAGATCCCCAACTAGAAGTTCTATTAGATGAATATACCAAAACAACATATAAAAAATATTAACGGATATTTATTTATTTGTACATCAGCATACAACTGTATATAGCTGTATTTTTGTAATTATTGCGGTTTATTTAAAAACTAAATTAACTAATATATGAACCTCATACACGTCTGGTTATATATTTTCTTTATTTTGATTTAAAAGTATTTATCCAATAAATTTAAATTTAAGCAGTCGAAAACCAAATTTTATTTAATCAGGTTAATAGTTTTATAAAAAGCAAAACAAACCAAATTTGAAATTTAAACTGTCAAAGAGAGAATTAAAACCCATTAGCAGACTGAAAAATAATTACAAATATTTTTGGTCAATGTTTATGCTTTTTGTAGGGCGCGCAATGTGATATTGCTTTTTCAGATAACGACAGCTTCAGCTCTACACGACCAATATAAGATGCTTTTTTTCCCCTGAAAAACACCCGTTGCTTGCAGGATTAGTCATCAGGGTAGATACTTAATTTAAAAATACGCAAAACACATCTGTTTTGGCGAATGATAAACGCCATTACTGACATTACTGCAAAAAGATAGTATTGTTTATTTTGATATGTGATTTTTTGATATCTCATTTTTTTTCCATTTTAGCGCTGCGTAGCGCCGTAAGGTTGAAACAGATGGATACTAAGATAAGGAGTGCAAAACTACCGCAAATTAAAAGAAAAAATGGTCGATTTAAGAACTAACACTGAGAAAATATTACAGCTAGAAAACGGAAATATAACTGTCATTTGGAGAATTTTTTTAAATGTTTTTGCAGTATTCTGCGGTAACTTTGGAGTGTAGGACTGCAAAGATTTAGTTTTCTAAATTAATGTATGTGTTTATAACCAATTGAATTGTCTCCTAAATTCAATTTACTCGTCTGCCGTGAAGCGGGTATAGAACTATGTGTATAGAGGCTTTTTGGTTGAGGTTTATTTCACATTATAACTCCTCTCGCGCGCTTGTTCTTGCGTGATTTTCGTGCGCGATTTACGTGCGCATTGTTCTTGTGTGCATTTCCCTCGTGCGTTTTATTCATGTGTGAGTTGCGCTGACTAGCATGCAGTCAACAGCAGACTATAGCAGATTATAGTCGTCAGTACTCAGTATCCAAACTTACCCAGGCAAAGCTGACAAGCTAAAATGAAGGTTATTTTGCTATTTGCATGCTTTTGCTATTTGGAGGAAGGTTTATAAACTTGAAATCCAACCTGAACACGGTTGAAAACTTTTTCCAAATGCATGCAAATCAGAGATTTTGTTCTAATTCAATCCAAAGTTTGTTTCAGTGATCGAGAAGACGTTCCACACACGTACAATGATACACCCACATCAAATATTGAGTTATAAACAGTAACTTTTTAAGTTTGCGTTCAAAAAGCTTTTAAGCTAAAGTAGCACGCATTAAACTACGGTGGACTTTTCACCTGGCTGCATTGGGAATTTATTTGCTGACTTGAAAATCATTTATTAAAATCCTAACATGGCTGTACTGTGCATTAATTTGTACGCTAAATTAAGACAGACCCAAGTTTAATTGATCGTAAATTTTAATCTCATTTGTGTTCAGATTTCAAACCACGTCCTACGTAAAGAAAGCACATGAAAACGTCTGCAATGGAGGCAGAATTAAATTGAGCAAACCTTTAAGTCCTGGACCTCTCCCGTCTGCTGAATAAAATCGTCTGGCGTTAGCCAGAAGAAAATACTAAAGACTCGTCTTCAGGCTTCAATTAACGTGTTAAAGAGATAGGTTTTAACACTTTGAGGCCTGGTCCTCTCCCTATGCTGAATAAAATCGTCTGGCCTTAGCCATGAATAAAATCGTCTGGCCTTAGAATAAAATACTAAAGACTCGTCGTCAGGCTTAAAAGTGTTAATAAAATAGTTTTGTTCAGTTCAGCACGTATTTTGTGATAATAATCAAAGCTTTGGGCCTGTGAAATCTGATTATTTTCAGAGATAGAAGCTTCTGCATGAATGAATGTTTAGTTGTTTACTCATGTCAACATTACAAACCACAATTATGTTTTTATTAAAATATTGAAATCTACCATAGAAAACATTGAAAACTATAAGTACATTAATTTTAGTGAGTTGGGGGTAGAAAAAAAAGGTGGGGGAATAACCCTATTACAATTAGAAATATTTCTAGGGAGGGATTATTGGTGAAGAAAAATGGCGAGTGTAAGAATATATATGTACATTTTACGACCAAACCGGGACCGGTTGCGAAAATACAACATTAAGATCTTCTGGCTACGAATCGAACTCGCGACGGCCTGACACCTGTGATGCTATAGCTAGTGCAGATTAGTAAAAAACCTGTCTTGTCTTATCTCTATGAACTACGAGACATCGCAAAATCAAACAGATTATATAAACAACCACAATATCTTTAAGATGAGACACTGATTTCCCACGTATAGCTTGCTTAGTTGCAAAATTAACTTGTTTAACCCTTAAGCACGCATGTAGACGTACCTTTAGTATTTTACTCTGACTAAGGAAGACCCCTGGTAGTCAAGGAGTTAAATATAGAAGTAAAACCACTGCAGTTAAACACAATATGGAAATTTATAGATCCCTTTGTTTGTATTAAAGAATTTTAAACTTTTCAGTTTGTGTGTAGTGAAAAAATAAACGTGCATGTTTAAATATAGAAGTATACTGTATTTGAACTTTGATTGTATTGAAAAATATTAAACTTTTTTGTATGTAAGGTAGAAATTAACTTTTTAAATAATATATAGAGGTATACTGTATTTCAATAGGATATGGCAATTTATAGATCCCTTTGTTTAATTTGTATTGAATATACTTATACAGGAGCAGCCTACGTTCATCTATGTCTTTCACTATTTAGCCACGGGCTGCAAGTTAAGAACGATTAGTCTCCCAAACCTTTCCTTCCCTTCCCTTCCCTTCCCTACTCTTTCTTTCCTTCTCTTTCCTCCTTCATTCATTCCTTCCTTCCTTCCTTCCCTCCTTCCTTCCTTCCTTCCTTCCTTCCTTCCTTCCTTCCTTCCCTCCCTCCCTCCCTCCCTCCCTTCGTTCCTCCCTCCCTCCCTCCCTCCCTCCCTCCCTACCTCCCTCCATCCCTTCCTCCTTCCCTCCCTCCCTTCCTTCCTTCCTTCCTCACTCCCTCCCTCCCTCCCTCCCTCCCTCCCTCCCTTCCTTCCTTCCTTCCTTCCTTCCTTCCTTCCTTCCTTCCCTCCTCCCTCCCTCCCTCCCTCCCTCCCTCTCTCCCTCCCTTCCTTCCTTCCTTCCTTCCCTTCTCTTATTTCCGTGCATCCAATTCGCGGTCACACCGTAACCGAGTCGACCCATTTAAAAATTAAACATTTCAAAATCTAAATCTTAAGTGACTCAAAAAACTATAAATCTAAAATCAGCGCACCTTTAGTACAATATACAGTACACTCTATACATGACAGGATTTATTTTGACATTACAACAAGACTTAGGAATTTAATTTACATTGAATTAATATTTACAATGTACAATGATATATATATAAACAATATGTATAAAAAAACACAGAGAAATGATCCCTCTGAGTGTGAAATATATCAACGATAAGTTGAATAAAAATCAAACGATGTCATCGTAGGTGAACGAGAAGTACTTCGCAAACATAAAGCGTCCATTGCTCTGCTTTCTGTTTCTGCTGTCGGACAATGACTTTGATAAGGCCAGAGTGGTGCACCGTGTACTGTGGGAGTCATGTATGCTGCAGAAGTCAGTAAACCTGGGGGTCCACTAACTGAGAGACCATTAGGTACACTGAGAAAATAACTAGCGGGTGGGTAAGATAGGCTGGGTCTAGGAGCGATGGGCAGTTGAATTGCTTTATCGGTTTCGAGTCGAACTTTTTTGGTTTGTATACGAGCAGGATTTTGTGCTTTTCGCCATTTTGCTCGTCGGTTTTGGAACCATACCTTTAAATATAAGACAAAAAAGACTTTTAAATTAAACAACAACACCTTTAAATTAAGCCTTTTAAGTATATGTGGACAACGTACAACCATATGATCACTGCATGATAAAAAGTTTAACTATTGAGCTACTGGACTCAGATGATTTAAACGTAGGTTGAATATGCATGTGTACAACCCTGCACAACCTATTGATCGCCAGTGAGATGCTCTAACCATTAAGCTGCTGAGACTCAGATGATTTGAACGTAGATTGAATATGTGTACAACCCATAACCTTCTGATCACCAGTGAGATGCTCTAACCATTGAGCTACTGAGACTCAGATGATTTGAACGTAGATCGAATATGTGTACACTGACCCACAACTTCTGATCGCCAGTGAGATGCTCTAACCATTGAGCTACTGCGACTCAGATGATATGAACGTAGGTTGAATATGTGTACAACGCACAACCTTCTGATCGCCAGTGAGATGCTCTAACATGCATTAAGCTACTGAGACTCAGATGATTTAAACGTAGGTTGAATATGTGTACAACCCACAACCTTCTGAATGCACGAATATGAATTTACATAAGTTATACTTGTACAAAGCAGTAAAAAGTCGTACACCCAACCAACTTGAACAATTGAACAAAACCTGCGTTACGTAATTAGTCCCAGAATCTCAATGGTTAGAGCATCTCACCGGTGATCAGAAAGTTGTATGCGTTGTAAGAGAAACCCTCGGACCGGGGTGTTAAGTTAAACAAGAAAATCAAACCTGGAAAATAGATATAAACCCTTTTAGCCATGTCAAAAGACGCACGCCAATATACATTACCATACCACGCATCGAAACAATTCAGTGTTAATTTTAATAAATTATTTCGTATTATATTTTGGGTATAATAAGATTTTCAATTTAATCGAAATAGATTTTTTAACTATAGCTGTGTGAGCATGCAAGAATAACTCAAACAAAACTGTTTAAACATAAACAAGATTTTTGTTACTTGTTTAATTATCAAACGGCTACTGATAAGAACTTCAGCTGGGCTTTTTACACACGTTTCATTGTTTTGCGTTCACTTGGAGTTCGTTGAGATCTAGGTTTTGATCTTTGCTTTCAATCGCTGTTTGAGATCTCATCTTTAGCGTATTTGTACTGTGGTTTTTATGGAGTAGACTAAACTAAAGATTTACTTTAAAATAAAATGGAATAACATTTTTAATTAGCGTGTTCGTTGTTGGTTTTGTTTAAATAAATTGTCTTGATTGAAGAAGGGTTTTAAATCATTTTTTTATAGATAGAAGATTCGGTTTTCAAACGCCCACCTATAGCCAACATGACAACAGGATTCTTTATGTCCGTCAAATTAATATCACACAGTAGTACATCATCTGCATAACAACGTATCATAATTATATATTAACTTTCCGATGCACTGGATTAAATGTTATTTGTATATAATTCTCAGTTACAGTTTTAAATTTTGTGATAGTACTCTTGTTTAATGAAGAGATGGATAATTTTCTCATGCATGAATGGATTATTTCATGCATATATACGGGTGTAGGAATTAACTGACTGAAATATATATCAATTATGGGAAAAAACTTTTTTGTTTAAGGAGCAGTGTGTTAAAAAAGAATATATTCATAATGATATAATGTTATATATCCATGGTATTAAGCTACAATCTTGGACAATAATGTTGTAACACACCCCCCCCCCCCCCCCCCCCGCCCAAATCAATGTTGTAACATCCTTTTTCCCAAAATCAATGTTGACAAAAAGTTTAAAATAACAACATTGAATCGGGGGGCAGGGAGTTCACTGTTACAACTACTTTTGTCCAAGATTGTGGTTGTTTTGACAGAAGGCTTCGGTGAGACACCGCCCTATAACCATTGAACTTCTGGGACTCAGATAGTTTGAACGTAGATTGAATATGTGTACAACCCACAACCTTCTGATCACTAGTGAGATGCTCTAACCATTGAGTTACTGAGACTCAGATGATTTGAACGTAGATTGAATATGTGTACAACCCACAACCTTGTGATTGTCGGTGAAATGCTCTGACTATTGAGCTACTGAGACTCAGATGGTTTGAACCTACTGTAGATTAAGTTCGATGCTATTAAAAACTGCTCTGTGCAAATATGATGATAAATGCAAATGTCATAGTATCATCATAATCATTGTTTCCCTCTTGGCACATTAGCGGCCTTGGGGCGCTTCTGTCTGACGAAGTAGATTGGAAATCTACTCTTCAGCAGTCGCATAAAGTCATTCGAGTTCATCATCATTCGTCTCGCCTGGGTTGCGTCTATATCTTGCTCCATACTACCTTAGGCGTTTTCCTATCACTAAGACAGCCTTCTGAAGTGCGCTGTTATCCAGTCTGCATATATGTGCGGTGTATTTTAGAACTTGAATATTCTGACAAGTCTCGAATGAGAAGTGATTGCGTTATTTCGCCGCGCAGTCGTGAATTGGAAATCTTGAAGGCCCAATTGATTTCATCTTCCACCTGGCTCTTCGGATCAATGCCTTTCTTCCTTATACATTTCTCTTAGGCGCATTCTTGCGTTCATACCCTCCCCGTACCATTTTCCGTAGGAACTTATGCCATATATAGCCTCAATCTTTTGTAGCTCTTTCTCGGTCAATTCCCATACCTGTACGCTATACAGCAGGCATGACCGAACACACGCTCTAAGAAATCTCATTCTCGTCGAAAGTTTGATGCGATATATACAAAAGCGTCTCACTGGCAATCAGAAGCTTGTAGGTTCCAGTCTCGCTTAAGAACTCAGAAATTTCTGACTTGAGCTCGAAAAACTTTTAGACAAGTACAGAGCATGTTAGTTTATTAAAAACAAAGTCCAAAGCCACTCTCTTTTCTAATCTTTGTACACTATGCAGTTTATGTATCAACTTACAGTTAATCAATGCATGTGTTTGCTAAGGCGGTTAGAAAACTATTTCAAAAATCATTAACCAACTCGGAATTGAAAAGTACATGTAAAGGCGACGTAGTAAGGGACTCGACTCATGGGTCGATTAAACTTCGCAATCAAATAATCCTGGCGTAATTTCATTTCATTTTATTCTATTTTAGAATCATAGCCATGCAAGGTTATATAAGTTTGAAAGAAACGTCGAATTGAATAGTTGAATAAAACATTGGATTGCCTTTCAATTTATAGTACATCCTCCTTGTTTTCGTAAGCTAGGAATGCATTATATATATATATAATATCTTTCGTTGGCTTCCCTTGGTGTTTTCTGGTGTATTTTAAATTTCAAATATTGTTTACGCAATTACCGTAACAGCAATATACACCCTACACCATTAATTCGTCATCTGTCGCACTCCGACAAAATTGATTGCTTTTCGGTTTGATGTATACGTATATACAACTCATCATTGATGGATAACGGATAACTAGTACTGTTCGAACTGTTGCTACTGCACGTTCAATAACTTGGTTTTGATGTTTTAAATATTATATCATAGTTTTGTGCTTATGAATTCAGGATTTGTAATTTGACTACAGGACAGGAATAATGCTTAATATACTCAACATTTCTTGTTTCACTGATAATCCACTCCACTGTTTCTATATGAGAAATACTTATTAGTGAACCTCTCTTACCTACAAAAGCTTTTCCCTTCATGTATTTTATATGCTTCGCGCCCACTGTATTGCCAAAAACTAACTGAAATCTTTAGTAGAACCATGGAAGGTTCTCGAAAATAGAATGGGTCGAGTATAATGATGGATATTTCAAGCTTTACGTTCGAGAGCTTCGGAAAAAGTATATAAAGAATTGTTTTCGTTGTCTTGCCTTCGGATTTTTTAGGTCATAAAGACATTTTTACGTGCTATATAGTCTAACATGCACTTTGCTTCTATACTATATTTTTTTATATTTATCGATATCCGCCCTTTAGGCTACGAAGGCCGGAGCTCTCCTCTGCGCTTTTTCGCAGTAATTTCTTTATAGTTGCCTCGAAAAATGAATTGGATACTTATAGTTCAATTTGTGACTTATGTACAAGCACTTTACTCAACGCCTTTTTTTTGCAGTGATTGCGTCGTTAGTTGTAGCAAAGACAACACTGATCGGTACTAAGTTCAAATTATGCCTCATATAATGCTCTTACCATAAACATCTTATTTTTATACAACCTATATATGAAAATAGAAATACTATCTTCCTCTCCACGCCTTTTTGGCACGCAGTAATCGCGTTAGTAGGTCGACTGTCCTCAAATGAACACGCACCGTTCTACTTCAAATTGCGCCTCGTTGCATTTAATGCCGCTTCTATAATAAATGTCCATGCAATGAACAGTGTAATTTTTTCAAAACCCACCTGTATTCTAGCTTCACTGATATTTATTTTAGCTGCAAGCTCTTCGCGCAAAGCGATATCAGGATAGTGTTTCTTTTCAAAAACCTTCTCCAGTTCTTCTAATTGACTCTTCGTAAATGTTGTTCGGTTTCTTCGCTGTTTTCGACGGATGGCTGGATTATCGTCGCCCAAACATGGCGAGGTTTGGTAAGGACGATACAAAACTCTTGTTAAATGTTCTGAAGAAAAACAAAAGTGAAGACATATTAAGTTCAATAAATTAAAAAAACAAGTGGTAGTTTTGTAATTCTATGTGTCAGATACACAGAAAAAGTCATTGAATACACACAAAATTCGTTTCTATAGAAAGGTTTTAAGTTAAAAAATTCAACAAAAATCAACAAAGAGAAACTTATCCAACTCTGACGAGTATATAAGGCTTGTTTTCTATTTCCAACCGTATACCGTACCGAGCATTTTCAGTTTTGTCTTAACGTCATTAGTTCTGCTCGAGAGCGCACAAGACAAACGGGAAAAAACTCTAGGTGGAAGTAGAAAACAGGGTTACGAAAGAGTAAAGTTATAAAAATGTTTAATTCTTACGTGATGGTGGTACAGAATCGATGCTTAACATGTCGCTGATATAATGAGGCTGTTGTTTAGACATTGTTAGTGAACTGAGGCTAGAAGAAAGCATTCTTGTGACTTGATGTAGACGCCCTTTTAAGGATACTTTTTGGAACTACTCGATGGCTTTGCGCTTTTGGTTGTTCGTTTGGATGTTGAACTGCGAAATGAACCCCCGTTGTAGGAAGAGAGTTTCTTATATAGAGCAAGACCCACGCTCCAACTCGGTCAGTGCAGGTGCATCTTCGTGCATGCAAAGTCCCCATGTCGATATGATTGTTACAGCATTTCACACTAGCCATCGACGGCAAATAAGGACAATGACAATTTCATTAAAAACAAACGCATATAGAGACGTTTTAACTAATGACCTCGTCCAAACACCTGCCGCCGTTTACAGCCCATTCGATGCGGTTAGATTTTTTTTCCATTCAAAAAAAAAAAAGTCTTGGGGGTTCGCCTTAGAGAAGCGACGAACAAATATCGGAGGGTATATAGAGATAAGTGGAAAATCGTCCAAAATGTTCTTTATTGTTCGTGGTTTTGTGAACATTGATTATCTGAAATTAGGCTTGCGTTAATGCGCGCATTCGTTGTAATTTGGCATTGTGGCTGTTTTAACTTGAATACCGCAAGCTATTTGCAAATAAACATTAAGAGTTGTTCATGTAACTCAACTCATACACGAGAACAAAATAAACATATTTTCCTGAAGTCTCTTTTTGTCGTTATGCGGCTATCATTTTCGATGCCACTGAATGGGGCTCTTGAATGTAGTATCTCGTCTATTTGTATGACCCAGTGGGTTTGAAGAATAAATTTCGTTAAAACTCCAATAACTAAAGGGTCCTTTTAAGAGATATTTAATAACTGAATTTTAGTTGATATAGGCAACGAAATTTCGAGGGGAATTTAAAAAGAAATTATAAAGCTATGTAACCAGGAAATAAGCAAGAAAAGAACCCCCAAGCTTAAATAACAAAATTGTACACTGAAAGAATAAATGATATCGATTGAAAAAAATATTTCAAAAAATTATTTTAGCTAAACTGTTTTTCGTAGCCGATTTGGGTTGTGAAAATTATCCACGTAACTGGAATTCAAGGCGATTTGAGTTTTTTTCAGAAAAAGGCATCATTGATTGTTGATTATAAAATCATATATGACAATTAGCTGCATGTCGTAATCTTTGTATAGGCAATGACAGATGTTTTCTTTAAAGCCCGACGGTCTATTTATATTAAATGTGTATTTTTATGTGTATATTATTAAAGTTTGGGAGAAAAATTGCGCGTTATTAAACAAAAAACATTTGTAACTAATACTCTATCACACTGCAAGCATCAGACTTGATATATCTATGTAAAAAAAAACATTGAGTCGGTTTTCGGAGTGGAGAAAAAATAAAGAAGAAGAGAGAAAAACATGAAATGTTACGAAAGAAAAACGTTATGAAAGCCAACATGTTTATACTGTCGTTTTGGAATCCAATTTTCTTTAAATGAAGAGAAAATTTGAAATTGATTAAGAAGCATTTTGTTCTGAATATTTTATATATCTCTCCTTTGCATCTGTCGTAATATTTTAACCAATGGGTACAAAATATGCTAAGAAATACTAAAAAAACTTGCTAAGGAAACTGGTTATTCTGAATAAACCTTTTTACCAAGTACTAGATTATTAACATGGATATTGTAAGTGGAAGCTATAGTTCAAAAACTGATTAATTTGCGGGGAAAGCAAATAAAATTGTAATTATCAGTAGTTTAGGTCTGTGCTCTCGGTTCATCTGTTTTCATTTAGTTTCAATGAAGGGAAAAACAAGTGAGTAATGACGCGCGTTAGTATATCCTGATTGGTAAAAATCATAACTCAATCAACCGTTGTGAAAAGAGTTGATGAATTTCGTTGATTAGTTTCATCCACCATCAGATATTTCAATAATGCTTAAAATGATTTGCGTTTGTGACCGGTGTTTTTCCTGTCTGACGGATCATTGCAATAACTCAACTTTAAACAATCATTAAAAAACGTTGATAACCCGCTGTTCCTTCGACAGTGCGACTCCGAAAAGCTAAACGGTTTTACGCGTAACAACAACGTTAAAAAAAAACACACAACACAGCTACAACGGTTAAGTATCTTTATAAATCATACTCAGATCTTAACCCCACTCAGGTCAAGTTTCTGCCGTCATGTTTTTTTGTCACAAAGAGATTTCCCGAGTATGTTATGATATCATAGTCACACCCTTTTTATAGTATATTGCATTTAAATAAACGACGATATTGATGTCTATATTAAAAAATTTAAATGTATTCATTTACTTAGCAGTTTGATTACAAACTGATTCTCTTAAGCAAAAGAAATCAAATAAAATACAGCATGGTTTGATGAACATTTGACTAAGAAAAACAACTGGAGATTCAAGAGCGATAAAAATAATATGCGCCACGTTCTTTTTCCAGATTTATAACTCCAATAGGCGGTGTTTTATCATTTTAAATTTAACTACTAAAACACTGATTTTTTTCTACTTCATATATTCCTCAGTTTTTTCTTTACAAGAAAACCGTTTTAGTTTTAATAAAACTCTCGAGTATACGAACAAAGGTGACATTTTTTTCTGCTTGTAAATGAGAAATTAATTGATATGAAAAAAATATAAGCAATGTCTATATTAAAGGCTGTCAAAATAAATGACTATTTTGGTGTAAGCTGACAATTAGAGACTGCAAGTTTTAAATTACAAATATAGGAATGATAGATGAAGCAATGCTATATAGGCAAGTTTTGTCAGTTTAAAATCGCGGCCATAATTTTACGACCCTACAGCGAGCATCTAGTTCAAATTAAATGATATTGTTATACAGGGCCCGTGAGCATTTCCATATTTTATAAATGAAAGACGTTTAAACTTAATAATTATATGAAAAATTTGTTGCCCCAACCGAGAATCGAAGCCAAGGTCTCGAATCAACGAAATAGTGTTTTCACTGTTAGATATCGTCATATTTAAGTTCGTTTAGAGCCTTTATACTTTTGTCTACTTATTAATTTTACTCTGGCTAACGCCAGACGATTTTACTCGTCAAGGGGAGAGCTCCAGGAAACATGGCCAATAAAGGGTTAAAGCCTTATAATAGTGTAAAAAGTAGACTGCTGCATAGGCAGTGTTTTGGATAGAGCAAAGTAAGAAGGTGGTAAACTACCGCTGTTTTTAATAGCAAGGAAATACTGATATTTCAAGTGGAGCCCTTCATCAGAGTAAAATGAAGGGTTAGTTTTCAAAGCGTCAGTATTTCATTGCTGAAAATCCCGACCTTTTCAATTTGTATATGATACAAGAGTTGTGAGTAGCTTTCACACTATTTGAGAAAGTCGTTTCATAAACAGTCTACTTTGCAAAGATGAGATGTCTTCCTGTAAAGCCATCTAATTGAGGACTGACAGCTAGTGTTGCTTAAATATAGAAATCTCTGTCCGGACTGTGTTTCAATATAGTTCACTGGCCAGAGTGCTAGTGATGCGTTGAATGTTCAATTCTCGGCTGGGGCAGGCAGATATTTTTTCGTTTTATTACTTCTCCTATCTGATTCCATGAAGTGCCAGAGGTCTTAGAAGGAAAGATAACAGAAATTACTTAATGCTAAAGAAAGTTCAAATTAATAATTGAGATTTTCTATTACTTTTTCTTTGTGGGCGGCATTGAAACAAAAGTTGCCTTTTTAAATATCTTGGGTTATTGGTTAATATATTGAATGGGCAACATATGTTTTTTACAGCATATTAATAGTTCCTTTTTATGCAAATTAGACGGAAAAGAACACAAAAAATGTCGGATGGGTACATGTACTTTTAAAGAACAGGCAGAGTTGAAGAGCAGAGTTAGAAAAAGCTATTTTTGGTTGTTTTTTTACTTTTCAGACCTTGAAGAAGTGAAGGTTGAATGCTCGCGGCATGTCTTCGAATAGGAGCCTCAATGATTTAATTCTGAGCTCATCTCCTTTCGAAAGATTGACTATAGCTTCAGTATACTAGCTTCTCAGGTGTGATAATAGCAGGCTTGAAGAGGTTTCGTTTAAATAGGTCTGTATATACCGGTTATATACGCTGCTACATATACACATAAAGACCATGCAGCATCAATGTGGCCTAATTGGAAACGCAATCGACTATAGTGTTGGAAGCGTGTGTTGCCCGGAGGGCTGGCCACCTGACTGCCCACAAACCAAGTCATTTCTCGAAGCAATAAAAAGTTCACGAACCAGAGTCAGTTGCTCTCCTGACGCTTTTGAAGAGAAATTATTTAATTAATTATAGGGTTGGTCTTTTTTTTAGAAATCTTAATTGCAGTCTGAGGCGAAATAAAACATTGTTTTCTTTCAATGAATGATGATAGTTAAAGGAACAGAGGTTTTTCAAACGGGTTATATACGAAATGCACGATTTGAAAGGACTGAGCTAAATGAAAAAACATCGTGCATATGTTTAATATGAATGAGATGTCTTCCTCTATGCAGAATGGATCAAGGACTACAGTTACAAGTATAATTATTTGCAGAAATAGTGTATAATAAAGATATATTAAAATATAAATTCTTACGAATTAACTACGCTGTTATAAAAATCAATTTTTGTATGCAATAACTTTTTCTAGAAAAATGTCTGCTAGATCTCTTAAAATTATAACAGCGCTGGCTTAGCTAAGCGTTACGATAACCTTTCTAAAATAATGCATAGTTTTGATTCTAAAACTTTTAAAATTAATAGCTTTAGCGCGGTTCCTATTAACCTTTCTAGAACAGATTTTCCAGATGTTACAATTAATTTCTTTTACAGAAATTTCACAATAACTTTTCAAGATCTTATACATTCTTACAATTAATTACTCTTACAAAATTCTCACAATAGCTTTTCTAGAACTTTTAAAATTAATAGCTATTGTAGAAGTCTTACAATGTATAAGTTTTCATAAGTAATAATTTTTCTAGAACGTACAATTAATTGCTCTTACAAAAATCTCACAATAGTTTTCTAGAATTCTTAAAATTAATAGCTATTGTAGATGTTTTCTAATGATTATTGTATGACAGTGAACTCGGGGTGGAGGAACAAGGTGACGAACCATACCGGACAAGTAGAGAAACTTCTACTTGGCCCGGCTGGAATTCGAACCCGCGACCTTCGGTTTACTAGTCCGATGCTCTACCAACCGAGCTACAGGTCAAGTTGGGAGCTGGTGGTCGAATGATAGTACTTGGGTTATTTGATATTTCGAAACACACTAGTAAATATCAAATAGCCTAAAGGCTTGGCCAAACGCTTTCAACATTTCATGCAACATCGTTCAACATTGTTGAACGCGTGTTGAACGAAAATTTGAACATGTCCAAATTTCGTTCAACATCATTCAACAACGTTCAACAACGTTCAATATCATTCAACAGGGTGGCCAAGCGCTTTCAAAATGTTGAATCACGGTTGAATTCAATAATGTTGAACGATGTTGAATGAAATGTTGAAAGCGTTTGGCCAGGCCTTAAGTACTATCACATTCGACCTTCAGCTCCCAACTTGACCTGTAACTCAGTTTCTTGGGTTTTTTTAACGACTTTATTGGATATTTACATAAAATTACTTAAAAATACCCAAACGGAAAAAGCGCGAACGGGACTCGAGGACCCATGCGAGGCGCCTTCCCGTTGTAATTAAAAATAGATATAAAAACAATCAAAAATCAGTCAGTACATAAGTCGATCACAGACCAATTGCTCGAAATTCACGACGCACCAATACACACGCACAGAGCCCCAAGCCCATTCTTCTGAACTCAGCTGAATTAACAAAATGAGTAAAACTGAATGGAATTCAAAAGAACGAAGCTGAGGCCACGCACGCACAACGATGTACCGTGGAGTTTAAGCAATTGGTACATTGGAAAACTACTCCCAGTGACAGGAACAGTTGGTATAGAGCATTGGACTAGTAAACCGAAGGTCGCTGGTTCGAATCCCAGCCGTGCCAAAGCAGAGTTTTCTCTACATATGGTTCGTCACTCGAAGTAATACATGTGTTATTATATTGTAGATGTCTTACAATACATAATTTTTAAAAACGTTAACTAATAGCTTTTCTAGAACTATTATAATTAATAGCTATTGTAAAAGACGTTCAATACATAATTTTTCAAAAGTAACGACTTTTTTGTGAATGGCTTAGCCTGCCAACCGGCTATCCCTTTTTCCGCCCTCTTTTTTCGGGCCCAATGGCGCCACAAAATAATGATCCCGGGCTCGCAGGCTAACCAGCTGAGTTGCAATTATCTATCATATATCAGCATATTTTTCAAAAATTGTGAAAAGCTATTTTTTTCCACATAACTCGACGTTCTATGCAGACTTATGCTTATCGAGTTTAAGCTTCAAAAGTGATGTCTAAGCCATTTTTAGTTCAACCAAATTTATTTTGTGTTTTATAGCTTGCTGTACGCTTGCTCAGATTTGCAGCTCAAACATATTAAGTAGAATGAACGCGGTGAATTGACAAAAAATAATTTTGAGCAAACACTTCAGAAAATTAAATGGAAGATTACAAACAGCTCGATCACATTACCAGGTCAATGAACCTTTCGCTTTAGACTTCCATGTTTTAAAAATCGTTTCATGTACGTTATACTTTATTATTAATTGTGGGTCCGATTTCCGTCTAGAGCTCAGAGTTTTTTGAGTGATAACAACTATATAACGACAGTAAGAATTAACCAAATCTTTGCATGTGATTATTGCTTTTATTGTTCAAAATCGTCTTCAATTTTTAATAAATTGTACAAATGACACAATGAATTGTGATCGATCGTAACAGCTGTTTTTTTAAACAGATGCATGAAGGAGTGTAATTAGTATTTTCTAGATTTCATCATGGTTAAAAACAATTGAAGTATTATAAGATTAATTTGCCTTCCTGTTTTTCCATGTGCAAACTTCCTGTGCAAATCTGATTACTATCTCATAGTCGTAGCATCATTTGCGAACCGTGAACGGTTCTTGTGTTTCCCAAGTGCATATCATGTATACTATCTGCGAAAGCATGCAGCCCGCCCCACGGCCGCTCCTTACCAATTGTAGTATCTATACATGTACATCTGAGAATTGGTACAGAGTTAGAAAACTTTTCAATCTTCCTCTAGATAGAATTTCAAGTCTTCAAAACACTGCTCAAAATTGCGAAAATTTTGGCTGTTGTGGCAATCGTAAATAGCGTGATTTTTACCTTGTCTTTTCAGCTTTGCTATACGAGTAAGCTTTGCCGTATTTCTACTGAGTAAACTGAGACAGCCACTGACTGCTACTAACTACTCCAAAAAAGTACGAGGTCAACTCCAGAATGCTGCATACTGGTCATGTATAAGACGTCACAATTTAGGCAGTTTTAAATTTAACCCCTTGACTACAAGGGGTCTTCACTACTCGTCGCGTCTATATGCGCGCTAAGGGTTAAGCATTGAGATAGATTTTTAACCCCTTGACTATACTAGAGTGCTGTGCAGGCAGTGTTTTAGATAGAGCTAAGTGAAAAGATGGTAAACTGTCCGTCCAGAATAGTAAATTGATAACGAAATACTAGCTGACGTTTTGAGCGGAGCCCTTCATCAGAGTAAAAACTAGTAGAGTGCTGTGTAGGCAGTGTTTTGGATAGAGCAAAGTGAAAAGATGGTAAACTGCTGAGAATAGTTTTGATAACGAAATACTGACGTTTCAAGCAGAGCCCTTCATCAGAGTAAAAAGTAGAGTGCTGTGTAGGCAGACAGTGTTTTGGATAGAGCAAAGTGAAAAGATGGTAAACTGCTGAGAATAGTTTTGATAACGAAATACTGACGTTTCAAGCAAAGCCCTTCATCAGAGTAAAAAGTAGAGTGCTGTGTAGGCAGTGTTTTGGATAGAGCAAAGTGAAAAGATGGTAAACTGCCGAGAATAGTTTTAATAACGAAATACTGACGTTTCAGGCGGAGTTCTTCATCAGAGTAAAAAGTAGAGTGCTGTGTAGGCAGAAAGTGTTTTAGATAAAGCGAAGTCAAAAGATGGTAAACTGTCGAGAATAGTTTTGATAACGAAATACTGTCGTTTCGAACAGAGCTCTTCATCGGAGTAAAATTATACACTGCAAGTGTTTCAGTTCGGCGCAAAATGTTTAAGAAATCCCGGTGGGCTTGCAAGCCAACAAAGCCAATATCATATAGTTGGGGTTTTTTGGTACTAATGACAGAGCAAAGTGTTAAGTATTTTGTTAATTGTGTACTGTTCACGCTGGTGGCGTCCTTGGACATGCCCCTTCTTTTGACTGCCTCGTTAGAACCTCATTACTCATTAGTGTAATTGCGTTAAAACAATAAAACGCCGGATAATAGATGCTCCCTATTTCCTTGAGAAGACCTGAGTAGAGCTTTGTAGTTCTATACTTCACTGATTACTGATTAGGATAATTCAAGTGAAAAAAGCACGTAATCTGGCATCCGTAATTAGTTAGGAATGGTTCACAGTTCCCACTAGTCAGTCGAATTCGTCCTATTTCGCCGTGTAAACAGGCGGAACTGTACTAATTCGAGACCGATCTAGAATTTGTCCTATTTCGCCTGTAAACAGGCGGAACTATACTAATTCGAGACCAGTCTAGAATTCGTCCTATTTCGCCGTGTAAACAGGCGGAACCGTACTAATTCGAGACCGGTCTAGAATTCGTCCTATTTTGCCTGTAAACAGGCGGAACTGTACTAATTCGAGACCAGTCTAGAATTCGTCCTATTTCGCCGTGTAAGCAGGCGGAACTGTACTAATTCGAGACCAGTCTAGAATTCGTCCTATTTCGCCGTGTAAGCAGGCGGAACTGTACTAATTCGAGACCGGTCTATAGAATTCGTCCTATTTCGCCGTGTAAACAGGCGGAACGGCGTACTAATTCGAGACCGGTCTCGAATTCGTCCGGTACCGTGTAAACGTGATGGATACCGTTTCGAGTATTTATTCTTATTCTTAAGCTGTTTATTTGATACAAATGAGTGATAACGGCTAGTAGGAGGACAGCAGCTCTTTATAATACATCAAATTATATTTATGTCTCATATTAATATTTGAAGATGAAAACTTAATTAACCGGCAAATGTTATCTGTCCATACGTCTTACTGTTAGTTCGGGATATTACAATGCTGTTAAGTTACCCTAAAGCAAACCTAAACACGTTCGAGAACTCACGGAGTCAACCAGTACTTCCTAAACTTTGTCTTTCCTACAGTATCAACAATGAACACTGACGAGAGCACCATATACAATTTGAAATAAACAGTACCTGACAGGCTTTTCTCTCTTTCATATACTTCCCAAGCACAACTTTCGTCGAAACTGAAGCATTATGTTTCTGTTTAAACCAAACTGTAGGGGCAAAGCAACTTCTAAACAACAAAAAGCCGCCTTGGCTTTGTATGGCTTCGTCGTCTTCCCTTTAAATCATCCGCCATTTTGAATTGCTAATTATTTCCCGCGCTTTTCCCTTTATGATTAAATTTGCATAAATTAACATATCTAAATTTCACGACTCTCTCTGGCTTTCAAATCATGAGAAATTATGAGGTCTTTTTTCAATGAAATTATATTATTTAATTTAATATAAGTGTTAAAACACTCGAAATACAAAAGATTGAGACAAAATATGACAGTTATCAACTTTATTTGTTCATTACGTTTGTACATTTGTGCTTCAAAAAACAAAAGTTATACAGGGACTGCGGAAACGGGGGGGCTAGGGGGGGGTGTGTGGCATAGCCCTCCAATAATTTTTCAAAGCAGCGGTCTGCACTTATATCAACATTGTCACCCCTTTTTTTGGCTAACCCCCCCCCCCCCCCTCCAATACAAAAATCGTTCCGCGGTCCCTGTTATATAACTGGAATAAGATCCAAGTCGTTTGACATTAATAATTCGTAAAAACGAATTTTAAAAAATGAATAAAAATGTACACGCAACTTAATGTATACAAGTCCTGGCTATTCCACTGCTTCGTTTTAGAGACAGTTCGTTAGTTACAATTCATTACTAATATAGTTACTTATTTATAGATCGACGACTAGTGTCTGCATATCATTTAGTACAATACGTAGACTATATTAATAGACTCAATTTTTTTTAAGCTACGTTTTATTCACAAATGAGCGTTTCGAAATCCATCTCGACGCAATGTCTTTCCACATCAGTTTAAACCTAGCTTTGAAAGGTTCTTTATACGTCGGGTGATCCTAAAAATGTAAAATTGTTCATTTTTTATTCTCTGGAGACTGACAGTGTGTAATTTAAATTTATTTTCTGTATCTGTACATCCATCTGTCTGTTTATACCTAACTGTATCTTTTTCTCTCCGCTAACAACATGACTTACCATCTCTGTCTGTCTGTCTGTTTGTCTGTCTGTCTGTCTGTCTGTCTGTCTGTCTGTCTGTCTGTCTGTCTGTCTGTCTGCCTGTCTGTCTGCCTGCCTGTCTGTCTGTCTGTCTGTCTGTCTGTCTGTCTGTCTGTCTGTCTGCCTCCATCTTTTTATTTTATCTAATAGTCTTCCCTTACTAAATCACTTACAGAGTCTTCTTTCTTCGCCAGTTTTCGAATGAAGTAGAACCACTCAAAGACCAACACAATAAACCCCAGTACAACACCAGCAGCTACCAAATAATAAACGCCGATGACATCCGCCAGATCAACTATGACGCGCTTCGGACTAGTCGTCGACGTCACGCCACAAGTCCCTTTCTCAACAAACCATTTTAACTTCAACTTATCGAGATAACCAGTTTCACGAAGTTTCAATATCTCTTTCGATATAGCATCTTTATACGGTGAGTTTAATGGCAAGCCAATGCCGTAACCAAACGGAGAGAATACGTCGTTTAACATAAAAGTATTACACGGATCTTGATGAATAACATACTCCAATACCGCGGAATCCCAAATAAAAGCAAAATCTCCATCCTGTACTTTTTCAAAACCTTTAGATGATGACTCCTTTATAAAAACAAATATTGTTTAATATTTAAATGTTCAACTGATAATTGTTTGTTTGCTTGTTTAATTAATTGTTTGTTTGTACTTTATTAGTGTTAAGACTGACTGACTGACTGACTGACTGACTGACTGACTGACTGACTGACTGACTGACTGACTGACTGACTGACTGACTGACTGACTGACTGACTGACTGACTGACTGACTGACTGACTGACTGACTGACTGACTGACTGACTGATTGTTTGTTTGTTTGTTTGTCTAGTATTGTGCAATCCTGCACAAGCTCTTACCACCATCTCTTCTGATTTCATTTCAGCCCACATTCTTTGAAATACAGGAATATTAGATTGTTTAAAAAACTGACTTGTGTGTGAACTTGCAACGGTGCCATATTTAATGACATTCTGAGATGCTAAATCTTCAACTGAACGAATAGCAATGGCAGATTTGGTAACTGTCAGAAATGCCACCAAGTTAGCAGTATACGTAGCTATAAAAATTGTTCCCGCCATCCACCAAACAGCGGCTACAATTTTACCTAAAAAGCGAGCGTATACTGTTAAAATATACGTTATTTTAACACTAAGAAATATTGGCAGTTTGAACGCAAGAGAAAATGCTGTAAAATAACAAGAACCGTATTTTAAAAAAGTGCTGTACTTTTACAGTAAAATGTACAACCTTGTAACATCATATTACCAGAGCCTTACTTTCGCCTGCCGTTTGTCGTTCGACGTACCTGAAATTGCTTTCGGTTGATGGTCTGTTCCTTGTCCGAGAAGAGATCCCATAGAGAACCAAGCTGCTTCGTCTAATCTCATATTATTTTTGTTTTCGCTGAATTCTTCAAGATTTTCCTCAGCTGTAATAACAAGTAATTAAAAAGGGATGAAAGGAAGGAAGGAAGGAAGGAAGGAAGGAAGGAAGGAAGGAAGGAAGGAAGGAAGGAAGGAAGGAAGGAAGGAAGGAAGGAAGGAAGGAAGAAGGAAGAAAGGAAGGAAGGAAGGAAGGAACGAAGGAAGGAAGGAAGGAAGGAAGGAAGGAAGGAAGGAAGGAAGGAAGGAAGGAAGGAAGGAAGGAAGGAACGAAGGAAGGAACGAAGGAAGGAACGAAGGAAGGAACGAAGGAAGGAAGGAGGGAGGAAGGAAGGAAGGAAGGAAGGAAGGAAGGAAGGAAGGAAGGAAGGAAGGAAGGAAGGAAGGAAGGAAGGAAGGAAGGAAGGAAGGAAAGAAGGAAGGAAGGAAGGAACGGAAGGAAGGAAGGAAGGAAGGAAGGACAGAAGGAAGGAAGGAAGGAAGGAAGGAAGGAAGGAAGCAAGGAAGGAAGGAAGGAAGGAAGGAAGGAAGGAAGGAAGGAAGGAAGCTAGGAAGCAAGGAAGGAAGGAAGGAAGGAAGGAAGGAAGGAAGGAAGGAAGGAAGGAAGGAAGCAAGGAAGGAAGGAAGGAAGGAAGGAAGGAAGGAAGGAAGGAAGGAAGGAAAGAAGGAAGGAAGGAAGGAAGGAAGGAAGGAAGGAAGGAAGGAAGGAAGGAAGGACAGAAGGAAGGAAGGAAGGAAGGAAGGAAGGAAGGAAGGAACGAACGAACGAACGAACGAACGAACGAACGAACGAACGAACGAAGGAAGGAAGGAAGGAGGGATGGAGGGAGGGGATTGGGAGGGAGGGAAGGAGGGAAAGAAGGAAGAAAGGAACGAAGAAATAATTGAAATAATAATGAAACCAATCAGGCATACTTAAAAGATTTTCATCCGTTTGCACTGTTTGTCCATAATAACCATAGGGACTTAACTTGCTGCATACATAAAGCACAAAACCAACGCACATTGTGCTGCCGAACAACAGAAACCAAACATCGTTTGTAAAAGGATCCTTGAAAGCCAAAAGTCCTTTCTCGCGGGTCTTTTCCTTCATAATAATAGCAAGACCCAGATCAATGTACGGACCGGTGAAGTCAATTATTTCTTGTCTCGCGGAATTGATTGAAAAAGCTGCGGCTGCCATATCAGCTTGCTGGTAAATAGAATATACAATATATTACGGTTAATATTTGGTATTTGTGTCCAGTTTTATCGAATGGCGCGAGTGAAGGTAAATTATAAGTGTGCATGGTGAATTTTTAAAAAAAAAAGTCTTTCGTTATTGGTGGCGTACCACCAACAGACAGTGAGTAGCTCAACCAATCAAAATGCAGCATTTTGCACCACTGACTACTTGTTTTTACTAAAGTAGGTCAGTGACCACTCTCTTTCAGTCATTGATATAAGGGAACCACAGTCCAGTTATATATAGGTGAGTGATCACTCTCTTTCAGTCATTGATATATAGAGGACCCACAATCTAGTTATATATATATATATAGATGATTAGTAGTATATCTTACCCCACTTGCAAGTTCATTGACCATCCCATTCCATTCCTGAGTTTCAGAATCTTTTGCACCAAATTTTCCATCATAAGATGCATGAAGAACGTAATTAAATTCCAATTCATTTGCAATCTTTTTTAACATATCTATGCAATATCCTTCCCAGACATCATTGCCGGTGTGGTTTCCAAACTTCTTCATTGTGAACGGTGGTTCCTGGCGTGAGAAAACAAAGCGCGAAATCAGTATGTTGTACTGAGGTTTCCGTACAGATCTAGACCATGATAGAACGATGTTTAATTTTAAAAAATATCCCGAAGGCAATTTCCTACACAAAACGAACTAACGAGGTTAATGAAGAATTTATTATATTTAAAGTTCGTTTCCTTATCGCTTTTTTGTTGCCGTTCGTCTTCGCCTCGTGTTTACATCTGTTTATTTGCCTTGCTTAAATAGAAACAAAAAGAGCAACACTTATAAAACTCCGTTTACACGGTACTGGCCTGTTTACACGGAAGAAAAATTCGGAACCGGTCTCGAATTAGTACGGTTCCGCCTGTTTATACGGCGAAATAGGACGAATTCGATACCGGTCTCGAATTCGTCCGGTACCGTGTAAACGTAGCCTTAAGCCCTAACCAAACGAGAACGCAAGTCATCGCAAGTTGACAGTCAGAATTTCTGTGGCGGTCGTCGAACTCCTCAAATTAACAAAATAAAGGTTTCATGATTGTTTTAAATAAGTTTTAACTTTGTCACGGTACATGATATTTTCGGGAAACTATTCAGAGAGGCTGGCTGAGATAGCGTGACTGCCAACTTGCGATGACTTGCGTTCTCGTTTGATTAGGGCTTTAAGTTCAAAGACGTCTTATTGTTCAAAATGTTCCAACAAACACACTAGGCCCTAATTAATGCTTTGTTATTTTCATTCAAATCAACTATTTATTGGCTCGGGATGGTAATATACTTGTGTTTTCAAATCTCTCAATCTATCTTATTATTCTAAATAATAACTTTGTTTATTGCTTTCTTGGTGCTTTCTTACCGTAATTGTCACAATTCTAAAAATTTTATTCTTGAACGAAAAAGCTGAGGTCTGCGGCGACACTGAAATGTCTCCTAACCACAAAATATCCGACGAATTCATTGACAAACCACTGGAATTATCCCAGTAGCCAACCTACAAGATAAATATTTGATGAAAACAGTAATATATTTCAATTTAAAGCAAACTAACAATAAAAGGATAATTCCATAATGTACTGTATGTTTAAGTTATACAACTAATTTGGGAACAAAAATGTAACAAGCGTTTAATTTGTTACCTTTTCAAATCCCGTATTTTGAAGGTTAACAAAATCATACGCCTCATAGAGGACACTGCTTTGGTTATTAAACTGGATAGGATGAAGCTGGCCAGTTAACTGAATCTAAATAATATAGAAAATAAAATAAACTTGTTCCTGTCCATGCAAGAGCTTCTCTGCATGTGAATAAAATTGCCTTGCGTTAGCCAGAATAAAATACTAAAAACCAATTTGGACATTTCTAAAAAGATTACTCAAATATGAAAAAAACCGTACATGTTTTATTTTCTCTAACAAAATCTTGCCATCATTCCATTGGTTGATCTTATTTTGCTGACACTGCACACACGACACAGACGGGGGAGATAAAGTGCCTTCATCCAATGCTATGCTGTGTAAAGCACTGGCTATTACCCAAACTGCATCGTAAACTTTGTAAAAGAAAACCTAAATAAAAAAGAAAACACATAATTTGATGATATTGTTATATTAGTACTATTTACAGAATCAGTGGCCGTTCTGTATCGGGGTATACAGACACGAGGCGAAGCCGAGTGCCTGTATCCCGATACAGAACGGACACGAATTCTGTAAATGACTTCTAAAACGATCTATTAAGTTAGCGAAAAATACATCATGTTAAAAGCTGATAAACCTTCGACGTAAGGTTTAATAGGTTACGATTATTAAATTAGTGATGTGAGCATGCGCTTTGATTTAGTATTAGTCCCACATTTTATATTCTAAGTGACGTGCCATAAATAGCTGTTCTGATTCAACAACTGTTTGCATCTTCATCTTGTATGAGGACGCTACCAGCGTACCTTACTCAAGATAGTTGAATGCGAAGTGTCTGTATACTTGCTACAGAACTGATATCAGTGTTTGTAAATGTGATACAGAACTGATGTTTTATTAAACAGTTCTGTATCACATTTACAGACACTGATATCAGTTCTGTACCGGGGTAAACACACATTGATTAAACCTTAATTTCTTTTGAAATGTTAATTCTCATGAATTATTAATGCGTTTAGAAATTTATTTAAATGTTTAATCTGTAACAATGTATAAGTCTTGTGCTTATTTTGCTAAACGAAAAGAGACGAGATGGACTTTGCAAAAAATGGCACTTTGTGAAATGATATTTTGCGAAATGCCTTGTTCTATCCACACGGTTAACAGATTAGAAAAAATATAATTATTTCCTCACACTGATAGGAAGCTTCCCTCCATTGGCTGTCCATTTTGCTTCAAAATTTGCTTTGTTTTTGACTCGTGCAGATGAAGGCACTATACCCAGAATGCCTCGCAAGTGTGCTGGAGTTCCAAGAGTAACGTCATAAAGATTGGCCTGGAACAAATAAATATCAAAACTCTCAGTAAATCCTTCACTTACCACACCTACATTCTACACAGCACTCCCACTCTCACAACCACACCCTCACTCCCACACACGTACTTTTACTATCACACTATCATTCCCACATACGCACTCCCACCTCTATTCCAACACCCTCACCCTCACTTTCTTCCACCCTTACTGCCACCTTCATTTCCACCCTCACTCCCATCATCAGAGCCCCCCCCCCTCACTCCCACCTACACCCTCACTTCCACACACACTGCCACACCCTCATTATCACCGTCACTTCCACCCTAACTCCCTTCCTCTCTTCCACTCTCACTGCCACACTCTCATTACCAACACCTTCATTTTCACCCTGACTCCCACCTTCAAGCCCCCCCCCCCCCCCCCTCACTCCCACTCCCACTGTCACTACAACACTCTCACTTCCACCTTCACTCCCACCTACATCCTCACTTCCACATACGCTGCAACACCCTCATTCCCATATACGCACTCCCGCTTCTATACCAACATCCTCACTTCCACCTACATCCTCACTGCCACACTCAGGCCCCCTCACTCCCACCCTCACTACAACACTCTCACTTCCACCTTCACTCCCCACCCACACCCTCACTTCCACATACGCTGCCACACCCTCATTCCCATATACGCACTCCTACTCCTATTCCGCAAACATCCTCACGCCTACCTACACCCTCACTTACACACTGCCACACCTTCATTCCCACCCTCACTCCCACACACACTGCCACACCCTTATTTCTATATCCTCATCATCCCAACATTACAAGCTACACGCCACCAATACCTCGGTTGCTATGGCATCGCTTACAATCCACACCCAGCCTTTCTCCATCATTCCCAACGAGGAAGCAATATCCAATACACGCCTTGAATACTTTCCGAGACAATTGAGGATAACTAAACGGACACCTTGGGATCGGAGGGACAACAGGGGACTATTGAAGTCAATAAGTAATGGATCGTCGAGAGCGGGAAATGATTCGGTTTTTACAATTGATATTTTTCTTTCGAAAGAAGATTGACAAAGATACTTAAATGACACAGCACCTAATAAGAATTAATTAATTAATCAATTAAAAAATTAAATTGTGTAATTTTTGACAATATGACGTCACCATTGCATCAAAAATACCGCTGTACATCAAAAACGTGAGCCAGCGTGCAAAATTCAAAATGGCGGCATATTTACCGTAGTCATCACTTGACGTCAGCATTACTGCTTTAGCCCACTTGAAGTACGTCATGAGATCCATAATGGCCACGCTCTGACTATCACCAGAGGAACTGGTGCGGACTAGAAACGGGTATTGTTGATGACCAGTAAAAAGCGTTGGGTCGGTGGCCGCGTAAGAAACCTGGGGCAGACCAATGCCTGAACATATGTAATTAGTTGCCTTGACAACAGTTGACCGTGGTGGACCAACGACAGCGACCACGCCTTTGTCGAGTTGTTCGCATACTGTGAAAGAAGAAAATACAGTTTTATAACGCTTTATAAATTAATGTTTATATGATCAAAAAAATCATTAATAATTCATGAGGAAAACCGACAAAGGAAATCAGTACCATGTCCGTGGTTTTATACCTGATAAAATTTATTGACATGGGGAAAAATACTAAAAGATACTTTTATATAAAGAATAAAAATAAACATAGAATTTTCAAGAAAATTGCCATCCTATAAATAGGTGAATTTCAGGGTATTGCGCGCGCATCATTTTGCAAAGGAATTGGCGGCTCTTGGCGGGCTCTCCAGAAAGTAAGCAATGGCAAACAGACTTGCTAGCGAGCCAACAACAGCAGAATAACAGTGTTAAATATCCAGAAACTGTATCTATACTTTGTTGATTTTAAACAGTATGTTTACTTTGAGTGGAGCTTGCCAGTTTTTTTGAAAAATGATGTGCGCGCAATTACCACCCTGAAACTCGCCTTTTAGCAATTGAATGAAATCAAAGCAAAAACAACCAAAAACAGAACGTTTTTTAAGCTGTTCAAACGTGCGCTCGCAGTGAGCGCTCGGATTATTAAACTGGATAAAACGTTGTGTTTTAAACATTACATAAAACTTGATATATAGAAAATATGTTCAATTCTTCGCAACGTTGGTAATATTCTTACCACTGTTAACACTTTGCTCAATATTCAAAGGATTAGTGGTGTTCGTGATTCCTTGCAGAATGACTCCCCTCAGAATGGTTGCATTATTGATGTCGTTTATTGCCATAGTGAATGCTAGCTCTGACGCAGAATAAGAACCCCCGTCATTTTTGTCGAATATTCCGCCTAAAAACAACAAAAGCATTCACTTGTTTTTGCGGTACAAGCTGCCGTAAGTAGTTAAACTCGGAAAATTCTGAGCTTCAGATGGGACTTGAACCCACTGGAATGCAGGCGCGCAACTAGGGGGGGGGGGTTGGGGGGTTTGCAACCCCTGCCCTTTTTAACGCCTGCCCTTTTTGTGAGACCTCTAATACTAGGTTAGTTAGACATTAGATAAACAGATAATTAATCGTCTGTTGTAGTACGCAATACAATTCTCCGCAAATCTGGCGAGACTCAGAGGCTTCTAGCGGTGGGCACGGGCGGCAGCTAGGCTGAATATAATTATGATAAATTTTAAATAATGCGAGACCAAAATAAAAATTTCCGCAACCGAAAATACGAGAAAAGCGTCCTCAAAATGCAGGAAATGTCGTTTCAGAGACCCAAAATTCAAAAAATTTCCGGGTGGGCATGCCCCCGGACCCCCCTAGAATCTCTGCTTGGCTTCTACTCCCAAATTGTTTAGAATACTGAATGACTTTGCCCCTTTTTTGCGTTCAACCACTGCCCTCGAAATTTTCTAGTTGCGCCCCTGGAATGTGTTGCATACTCGTACATAGATATATAGATACAATTATATTTAGTATTTACACTGTCAACAAAATATATTGTTTAAGCCTAATTTAAACTGACGCGCACCTTCGCTTCACTATCTTTCGCAATGTTCTTGAAATAACTAATTTAAAGGTGAAGTAATACGAGCACTACAAACCAGTGGCGTGATGGCAAGTTTCAGGCTGGGGTGGCCAGATTAGCTTTGGCGCCCCCCCCCCCCCCCCCACCCCCCCATAAAAAAAATTGAAAAAAAGACATTACTGTATTTGATAGACTTGATAAATGATCACATATTTTGTTTTAAAATAACTGAAATAGCAATATAATATAATATTACAACAAACAACGGGTTCTCTCAAAGACCACGCCAATGCAAGCGGCGAAGATGCGCCAAATCTCTAGGGGTCCGAGTCTCTGATATGCCATTTCCTGCATTTTGGAGTGAGATTTTACAGAATTCTCAAGATTATAAAACTTCATAGAAAACACAAAAGATTACAGATTTCAGATCTTTATATCCCCCCATTGAAGACCTAGCTATACAAAGAAATAGGTTTATTTTGTTCAGTTTTGGAGCCCTTGCTAGTTTTGGCGCTCCTTTTGCAACCCCCCCCGGCCCCCCTGCCACCACGTCACTGCTACAAATTGCTGCAACATTGTTGCGTTGCAAGTTGAATAGCGTCGTTGCACGTATTACCACTCACCTTAAACATTGCAGCAAGTAGAACTGGAGTCTACTTTTTTTCAACAAATTTTTTCAACTTACAACAAAATCCTTATTGCGTGACAATGTTAAGGTGGGTGGTAATACGTGCAACAACGCTTTTCAACAAAGTTGCGTTGAAAGTTGAAGAAAAATGTTGCCCGTATTACCTCACTTTAAGTGCATGACATTTAATACTGTTTCAACTCTCTTTCAGAAAAACATTGTATCAAACTGGTGGCGCAGCTGCAAGCAAGCAAGCATGCACAAACAGGTGCATTAGCCGCTAAGATGCGTGTTTTCAAATTCCCCTCCGGTCAAACATATTTTGTGCTGTTTTACATGACAACAGGAAAACTTAGTCTAAACATATAATATTTCGATACTACAGTGTGTATAAAAAAACACGGAACCCTTAGAAAATGAATTAGTATTCTGTTCAAACAACCTATTGTAGTAGTTTGAAATCCCTAAACACCTCTGAGCCACGGATGCGTAAAAAACACGGTCTTAAGCCCTAATCAAACGAGAACGCAAGTCATCGCAAGTTGGCAGTCAGAATTTCTGTGGCGGTCGTTTGAACACCCAAATTAACAAAATAAAGGTTTCATGAGTGTTTTAAACATGTTTTAACTTTGTCACGGTACATGATATTTTCGGGAAACTATTCAGAGCGTCTGGCTGAGATAGCGTGACTGCCAACTTGTGATGACTTGCGTTCTCGTTTGATTAGGGCTTTATACACCTGGGAAATTAAGATAACTTGAAGTGTATGCACGGTGAAAGTATTTAAAAGCTTTTTCTCTTCCTGTTTAACTTATGTGCTGATTAATTTATAACGCAGCGCTTTTAGGGCTTTCAAACTACTACAATAGGTTGTTTTAAAAGAATACTAATTCATTTTCTAAGGGTTCCGGGTTTTTTTATACACACTGTATAGATCTATGTATCATAAAATACTGCCAGGACATTCAGAGCTTTCTTTCCTTGTATTTAATATACGCGAAAGTATATAGATTATATGTGGGGGGAAAAAACCCAACTAATTTAGTTCATAGTTTATTTTTTGAAATGAAAATCTTAAATCACATAACAAAGCAAAATTGGGTTTGTTTTTCTGTAGGTATAGCACACGGAGTATTATAATTCCTTTTCGTGACGGCAACCGGGCCAGCCCGCCTCATATAAACAGTCCCTTATAGATTAAAACTTTGGCCAGTGAAAGTCACTTATTTGATGTATAAATCTTAAAGGATAAAGGACTGGGGGCTAATCATCCTTACTCGCAGCCAGTGGCTGAATTACGAAGGACGCAGATCAACGTGGCCGTGTCGAGGCATATCAAAGGCGCTCCAGGCAGCCGCCATATACGACACAGTTCAGACCACGGATCACAGCTAAGATGTTAGGTGTTGATTTTATGGAGGGAGAAAAACCGGAGAACCCGGCGAAAAACCCTCGAAGCACAGGAGAGATCAACTACAACTCTACTCACATGAGTCCAAGCCCGACAACGGGGGCATTCCCAAGCGGTCACTCATCCAAGTACTAACCCCGTCTAACCGGGCTTAACTTTTTGGTGAGAGGCAGCGCCCTAACAGCACGCGCCACCCGTGCTCCCCTCTTCGCATATATCTTTGATATCTCAGTGAACATCTTTAACAACTTGCTTCTTCGATTCGAGAGTATTTCAATCGTTTAACACGTTTAATTGAATGCAATTGCAAATAATATATAGTAAACCACCTATATAACATCGATGCGACAAATCTAATTATCTAATACCGATTTAAAGCGTGATCTTTGAGGTTCCGTTATTTCTCATTGTACAAGCTGCTGTTAGAAGCTAATGCCGTCAGAAAACTCGGGAAGCTCTACAGCAAGAACTAACAAAACTTTACAACCTCCAAGCTAAAAGACCAACATCAATAATTCAAGGTTCACTGAATTAAGGTTCTATTTAATTAATTTCTTACCAATTCTTATAATTGAAGGAAGCGCCGTCCATGAGGTGTCACTGTGTACAAGTACAAGGAAAAAAACGGAGAGTAGAGTAGAAGACATCTCGTAATTTTTACATGTAGTTATGCGATTTTGTTTTCCCGTGTCTGCTTTGTCTAACTTTCGTGACGATTCCGTGAGTGCATGCACTCTATAATACAAACGATTAAAATTTAAACGGGAATTGAAATTACAGTTAAAAGCTGCTTAATGGAAAATTTTACAGGTGTTTTGGAAAAAGTAAGTCAAGAATTTCTATAACTTTTGTATAAACCTTAAAGCTACATAGATATATCCTCTTAGTAATTCCTTCTTGCCGTTATTGGTAGCTAAAGTATAAAAAAATGTTATAAAAATATAACTTGCATGTGAAACAAACTGATTAGCATGCAGTGTGGGTTAGTATTCATATTCATGATTGGCTAGATTGGTTGAAATTATATTATTATAACTCTGAAACAATCAGACGCCAAGAGTAATGGACCAGTTATTAGACTGAACTATTGTAAATAGTTGAAAATGATAAATGTTGGAACATTTGAACGTCTGTAAGGTGAGAATAGCATTCGTTTTTACATGCATTTACATGACTATACAATAAGTACAACATCTTTTTTACAATAATATTATGGCTATCTGCAGCAGCTGCGATTAAAAGAGACTGTGTCGGTTTAAAAAATTGCATTGCTTTAAGTTTTGTAAAATTTGTAAAGAGATCGTAGTTTCAAGATTCTGCTTGTGATAAGCCCCGCACAGACGACCAAGTTTTTCTTGACAAGTTTTTCCTTGCCAAGTTTTATTTGTTCGTGTGCACGACACAAATTGACAAGTTTTTCCTTGACCGGAGCCTTGTTCAAAAGCTGGTCATGCCAGCTTTTGAACAAGGAAATTTGTTCGTGTGTATAGTCGTCAAGGAAAACTTGACAACTCATCTCCGATTCTCCGAAGCTTATTACGCGATCATTACTGTCAAGGAAAATTTGTCCAACCGTACACACGAGCAATTATAACTTGTCAAGGAAAATTGTTTGAAAAAAAACGTGTTCATCGTACACACGAACAAGGAAAGTTACCAAGGAATTTGTCAAGAAAAACTTGGCCGTCTGTGCGGGGCTTTAATACTTTAAAGAGAGTAGTACACTTCTGTGTATAGCACACACACACATGTCATTCAATGACTTTTTGGCATCTGGATTTCAAACTAGACGTCATGCAAATATCGCGCGCTCGACTTTTTTCAATTGTCTTGTGAGCTTCCATGAAAACCATAATCTTATTCATATTTTACTCTGATGAAGGGCTCCGCTCGAAACGACAATATTGCGTTACTAAAAACATTGGCAATTCACCACCGTTTCACTTTTCTCTATCCAGCTGTGTCTACACATGCAGCACTCTATGTTTTACACTCTAGCTCCGATACTTCATTTCATTACGTTTTACCCTGATGAAGAACTCTGATCAAAGCGACAGTATATTGTTGCTTAAAAATCTTGGCAATTCACCATCTTTTCTGCTTTGTTATCCCTCAGCAGCGTATATATGTGATAGATATATCACAAATATACGCTGCTGAAGGATAACTGAATGTTTATAACTTATGGTGGCTTGGGTCAAGCCGATTTCGTCCTGGAAAAAGATACCTAACTCTTCGTTTAGGTGGATTAGATATCCCCCGATGAGCCACGGTAATGTGTGCGATTTTTAATATATGGATATTTCTGACTGCCTCAGCCGGGAGTCCCAATAGCTTAGTGGTAGAGCGCTGGTACGTTAAACCAGAGACCTTGGCTTCGATTCCCGGTTGGGGCAGTCAGGAAACTTTTCTCTACAGCAGTGATTCGACTTCATTTGAAATTATTCCTCTATCACATTTTCGGCTTTGCTCTATTCAAAAATCAAAACACTACTCACGCAGCACTTTTTCATATTCTAGAAAATTCATCCAAGTTGTATACAATGACAAAGTCTAGCACAACAAATAAAGAAGTTCTGAGTGAAACAGTTGACCTATTCATTTTAAAAAAACTATTTAGAAACTTCTTTATTCGAAGCTTGAACTTCTTCTCCCTGTGATCAAACGAGAACGCAAGTCATCGCAAGAATTTCTGTGGCGGTCGTCGAACTCCCCAAATTAACAAAATAAAGGTTTCATGAGTGTTTTAAACAAGTTTTAACTTTGTCATGGTACATGATATTTTTGGGAAACTATTCAGAGCGGCTGGCTGAGATAGCGTGACTGCCAACTTGCGATGACTTGCGTTCTCGTTTGATTAGGGCTTAACAACCTGCATGTTTAAACATCGCAGACAAACGGTAGAAATTAAGTAGCACAGCGAATTACACTCACGCGATCTCGAGAAAACAGACTTTATCAAAGTAAGTGTACACTGTAATGCAGTGACCAAGATATCAAATATATAGTTAAACTTAACACTTAACAGTTTTACGTTTTGAAAAAATTGAGTTTGAAACTAGCCTTCTGTTGTTCAGTTTTATATAAATAAAATAAAACAGTTAAATTTTACTACATACTTGCATTTAATACTAGATAAAAGTAACGCAGTATAGAAGTTTATTGAACACTAGAAAACTGACTGCATGCATTAAGACCATTGATATATTGCATTACTATGCATGCATAACTTTTAAAAGGAGACGCATTACGTTTAATTGTGTCGTTAAGGTGTCATCGTTTACAGTCTGCGGCGTTCCTAAAGTGCTTATGAAACGAAAATTAAGTTCGTCTTATTTGAAAGTACTTTTAAAATGACAAAGTAACATCTTTTGCAGTTTTTTGTTTCCTTGCTTTGCTTTTAAGATATCAGTTTGTTTTATAAGCGAAACTAACCAGTGACGTCACAACATGTATAATGACTTACCGGGAAAAGGTTATATATCTTTGCTATTATCAGACGGAATCACTTCGAAGCAATCGTGTGTGTGCATGTGCTTTTCCCTTACAACAACAAAGATATACATTCTCAACTGATTCCGTTTAATAATAACAAAGATATATAACCTTTCCCAGTAAGTCATTATGCACGTTGAGATGTCACTGGTTAGTTTAACAACGAAGCAAGGAAACAAAAAACTGCAAAAGATGTTCCTCTGTCATTTCAAAAGTACTTTCAAATAAGACAAACTTAATTTTCGTTTCATAAACACTTTAAAACATTTTGTGTCAATTAGCTAAAAAAGGCAACGGTTTAATTTTTATATTAAAAGCACCTGAACACTAATAAACTAACAATCTTGATCATTTTTACAATTTTACTCTTTACTCTTTTATGAGAAAGGTTTTTGGAATACATTTAGACACAAATGTAAGCGATAAAATATTATTTTTTAATAAACGTTTCGATGCCATTATAACATTATTTGAACTTGAGAATCATGTTACGATGGCCAGTGCTGTGCATGAGTAACTTCGTTACAAGTAACTAGTTACAGTAAGTAGTTACATTTTTAAGTAACTAACTGAAACTAGTTACTTTTTCTGAAGAAGTAACTGTAACTATAACTAGTTACTTTTTGAAGAAGTAACTATAACTAGTTACTTTTTTAAAGAACTGTAACTAGTTACAATATTTGGTTCAAAAATGTGACTATAGTTACTGATATTCAGTTGAGGATGTCATTCTTTCTTGATAAAAATGGTTTTGATCTAATAATAAAGGTACATTATGTACACATTTGACTATTTTTGCTTAGTAACAACTATATTTATGCATTTAGCTGTAAAAACATAATTATGGTACTGGTATCTAAAAAGTAGTAATTTCTTTGTCGATTCTAGTAACACGGACAATGGAATGTAACTTTGTAACTAGTTACAAAATTTTTGAAGTAACTTTGTAACTGTAACTAGTTACTTTCTTTTCATGGTAACTTTTATCGGTAACTAGTTACTTTTCTAACAATGTAACTGTAACTGTAACTAGTTACAAAAATTATGTAATTTTTACAGCACTGACAATGGCATTATTCAAATTTCAGTCAAAATTCACAAAATTAAAGCTTCGTAAAAATCTAATGCAATAGAATAAGGCAGTGGAAACTTAGTAATCGATGTTTGTGTTTGTTCAGGTTGTTTAAAATGAAGTCTCCATCAACAGTTTGCTCGCGAAATACTAGCTGGAAGAGGTTACTGCTGGTATTTGTGTTGTGTTTACTGCAGTGCGTTCAGAGTACACCTTCAGCTGAAGTTACCGTTGGTAAGTTTTAATAATTGCAGATACACTGAACAGAAAATGTATGTTGACAATCTCATTATGTGGAATAAAGTAGAGTGAAGTGAAGTGGAGTAAAGTAGAGTGAAGTGAAGTGGAGTAAAGTAGAGTGAAGTGAAGTGAAATAAATTAGAGTGAAGTGAAGTGAAGTGAAGTGAAGTGAAGTGAAGCGAAATAAAATGAAATGAAGTGAAGTAAGATTGGTCATAAACTGTATTAAGTAGCCATAACTGTATTAAGTAACTTTTCCTTTGTCTTCCATGCACAATTTCAGGAGCCATCTTTTCTTCTAATTATGAAGATGCCGTTTATATCAAAGCCTTTGAACTGGCAGTGGAGTATGTGAACAACAACACGGCCATTTTGCCTTCTACACAACTCAAATACATTATCAATTACACTAATACACTTGATCCACTCGCCAATGTGCAAAAAGGTACATATGGTTTAAATCAGCTACCATTCTTCCATTTCACGTTATCCCTTTCTTTGTTTCCTTTCTCCTCCTATGTTTTGCTTTTCTCCAAAGCCCCATCTCCTCTATCTTCTCTTCCTAAACCCTTGCCTTTCTTCTTACCGTTTTCTATCTCCCCTTGCTCTTCCCACTGCCTCTTTACCCGGCCCTCATCCATCCTTTATGGCATTTTGTTTTTCATTCCACCAACTCCTCTCTCTTCTTTTCTCTATCTCCATTACTCTTCCAATCCTTCCTTATCCCTCTATCCCATTCCTCTCTCCCTCCTGCCCTATTACCTTCCCCTCCTTTCCACCTCCATTCTCTATCTCCTCTCTTCTTTCTCTCTCTTCTCCACTCTCTTCTTGCGCTCTACGTTCCATCACCTCTCCCCCGTCTCCATTTTTCTTCCTCTCCCTCCTTCTACTATACCTCCCTTCCCTGTCGCTCTCTATCTTCTTTCCTTCCCCCTCCAATCTTCTCTCTACTCCTCCAATTTCTCTCATGATTCAACAATTGTTTTCACTTTCCCCAGCTTGTTACCAAATATCAAATGGTGTCTCCGCAATATTTGGTCCTATAACCAGCACGGATGTCAAGGCAGTCAGCACAATAACTTCAAGTCTAAAGGTTCCTATATACACACCAGCAGCAACCAACCTAGCATTTTCTTCAGATCACACAAACTTTCCTTTCCTACTACGAATGAGTGCTCCTGACTTCGTTTCAACTCAAGCCATTGCTGACCTTTTTAAGAAGTTTTTGTGGAAACGTTTCGCCATTCTTTCTTCAAATACTGATTTCGGTAATTAAGATTATTTACACCTTTTTTATCCTATCATATTCCATTTTATCTTATCTTATTTTATCTTCATTCCACCCTAATTCACTTCACTTCACTTCACCTCACCTCACCTCACCTCACCTCACCTCACCTCACCTCACCTCACCTCACTTCACTTCACTTCACTTCACTTCACTTCACTTCACTTCACTTCACTTCACTTCACTTCACTTCACTTCACTTCACTTCACTTCACTTCACTTCACCTCACCTCACCTCACCTCACCTCGCTTCGCTTCGCTTCGCTTCACTTCGCTTCACTTCACTTCACTTCACTTCACTTCACTTCACTTCACTTCACTTCACTTCACTTCACTTCACCTCACTTCACTTCACTTCACCTCACTTCACGCCACTTCACCTCACGCCACTTCACTTCACTTCACTTCACTTCACTTCACCTCACTTCACTTCACTTCACTTCACCTCACCTCACGCCACTTCACGCCACCCAACTCCACTCCACTTTACTCCACTTTACTCCACTTCACTCCATTCCTCTTCACTCCTCTTCACTCCACTTTAACTTCGAATAAAGAATGCTCATTTCTTTTAATTTCTATAGCCACTGGACTGACCAATGAATTCCATTCAATTGCGTTCGGGGAAAAATGGACTGTGGTAACCACTCAGAAGTTTGAAGCTATTAAAAACCCCGTCAACGTTAATGTTCGTGACAAACTAAGACGTATCGAAGAGAAAGGAGTTCGTGTTGTGTTGTTAAATTGCATCGGGTCGTATGTTCCAACAATTATGAAACAAGCCAAAGAACTTGGCATGATTCAAGGATGGGCATGGGTTGCCATGGTGAGCATAATTGTAAAATAAGATTTAATATTAACACTGCCTTTGCACTCTGCAATTTTTCAAGCAACTTGATTCGCAATGTTGTTGCTCTGTTTTTAAAAAGGAAACGTCAGGCGACAGACGGACAGACAGCCACACTAACAGACAAACAAACAAACAAACAAACAAACAAACAAACAAACAAACAAACAAACAAACAAACAAACAAACAAGCAAGCAAGCAAACAAACAAACAAACAAACAAACAAACAAACAAACAAACAAACAAACAAACAAACAAACAAACAAACAAACAAACGGGAAATCGGTCTCATCCGCACCTCCCAACCGATAACATATTTACTCTACATTTAGGACGTGGGATTAAACACTACGGTTCCTATTCCACAAGAAATCATTGGTTTACTTGGGATCCAACCAGTGGCTGATCAGGGTTCGCTCTATTCAGTACTTACCTCCAAGTTAACAGCAGCTGGATACAATGAAGATCTACTCCCATACGGCGCGGTGAACAGGTTTGACTCCGTTCTAGCTTTTGCTAAGGGTCTTCATAACTATTTTCAAGCTGGCCAGAGTTTATCAAATAACAGACCAACTTGTGGTTCCTGTCAAGGAGATAGTACTTCCAAAATAAATGGCGAGATCTTGATGAACTATTTGAAACAGGTATGTAAATTGTTTCAATAGGAAAAAAGATTAATGTTTTGTATAATGTGAAACAGATTAACAATAAACACGATCGCAAATGGGCGTGAACATTCCCCCATTTTCCAATTCAACTCCTTCTCTACTCTACTCCACTCCTCATCCACTTCATTCCATGTTTTGCACTTCACTCCTTCTCCACTCCACTCCACTTCACTCCTTCTCAACTCAACTCCACTTCACTTCACTCCTTCTCCACTCCACTCCACTCCACCATCCGAGTTCGGAAGGTAGTGGGTACGAGTCCCGTCCAGAGCTCAGAGTTTTTCTCTGAATTTAACTTACGACAGCTTGTACAGCAAAAACAAACGAAAAAAAGCTGTTACTGTAAATTACAGATTAAAACAAAATATATTTTGCCGCTTTTTTCTAGGTTCAAACAAACGGCGCGAGTCATTTTTTGAATTTTTCGAATGATGGATCACCCGGAATCTCGAAATTCGAGGTGATGAATGTTCAAAACAAAGGCTGGATAAAGGTTGGAAACTGGGATGGTGCTCACGGTCTCTGGCTAGATGCTAGTAGAAGATTAATTACGTGGCCTGGTGTAACTACTGATATTCCTGTTGCTACAAGATACTTACTTGGAAATAAAACAATAAAGGTTTTGACAATTTTGGTAAGTACTAAACGATAAAAGAAAGAAGGAAGGCAAGGCAAAGGCGAAGGCGAAGGCGAAGGCGAAGGCGAAGGCGAAGGCGAAGGCGAAGGCGAAGGCAAGAAAAGAAAAGAAAAGAAAAGAAAAAAAAACCGAAAAGAAAAGAAAGAAAGAAAAGAAAAGAAAAGAAAAGAAAAGAAGGAAGGAAGGAAGGAAGGAAGGAAGGAAGGAAGGAAGGAAGGAAGGAAGGAAGGAAGGAAGGAAGGAAGGAAGGAAAGGAAGAAAGGAAGGAAAGAAAGAAAGAAAGAAAGAAAGAAAGAAAGAAGAAAGAAAGAAAGAAAGAAAGAAAGAAAGAAAGAAAGAAAGAAAGAAAGAAAGAAAGAAAGAAAGAAAGAAAGAAAGAAAGAAAGAAAGAAAGAAAGAAAGAAAGAAAGAAAGAAAGAAAGAAAGAAAGAAAGAAAAAAAGAAAGAAAGAAAAGACAGACAGACAGACAGACAGACAGACAGACAGACAGACAGACAGACAGACAGACAGACAGACAGACAGAAACGCCGATGCCATCAACGTTTTATTCTGTTGTTAACCAGGAAGGAGGATTTATTCAATTGAAGTCAAACAACGCATCTAGTGAATCAGATCGTTATGAAGGATTGTGTATCGACTTACTGAAAAGATTATCTAAAGACATGAACTTTAAGTACACTATTGACATTGTAGCAGACGGGGAGTATGGAGTTTACAATCCGACTACGAAAAAATGGAATGGACTGGTTCGAGAACTAATTGATCAGGTAATTGTCATTCGAAGGACGAGGTAATTTGATGTCATTTCGGAACCTTATAATATTTTGTTTAACCTTGTTATAGAATTACGATTTGGTGCTATCTCCAATCACCATAACACAAACACGCGCTGATGTGATTGACTTTAGTAAACCATATTTAGACCTGGGTCTGTCCATTCTCATGAAAATACCAACGAAACCTGAGACGAATATCTTTGGATTCGTTGATCCGTTCTCAAAAGAGGTTTGGCTAGTTAGTTTCGCCATCATGGCCACCATAGCTGTGATTAGTCTCATCTTGGATAAGATCAGCCCTAACGGATATTATGGTTCAGTGGTACAATCCAAACTCGACGACGAATGCGTCGCCAACGAAACAGACGATAAACTCCATGGGTTAACGTACATGAACCTAACCAATTCTACGTGGTTCTCAATTGGAGCTCTGCTTCAGCAAGGTGGTGACGTATTGCCCAGGTGAGTAACAGCACAACATTGTTTACATGCTTGACAGCACAATATTGTTTACAGTTGACAGCACAACATCGTTTACAGTTGACAGCACAACATTGTTTGCAGTTGACAGCACAGTATTGTTCACAGTTGACAACACAACATTGTTCACAATTGACAGCACAACATTGTTCACAGTTGACAACACAACATTGTTCACAGTTGACAGCACAACATTGTTCACAGTTGACAACACAACATTGTTCACAGTTGACAACACAACATTGTTCACAGTTGACAACACAACATTGTTCACAGTTGACAACACAACATTGTTCACAATTGACAGCACAACATTGTTTACAGTTGATCACAACACCTCGGACAACACATCATTGTGTACAGTTGACAGCACATTGTCTACAGTTGACAGCACCACATTGTTCATGGTTGACAGCACATTGTCCACAGTTGACAGCAGAACATTGTTCATGGTACAACATTGTTTACAGCACAACATTGTTCACGGTTGACAGCACAGCATTGTTTACAATTGATAATACAACTTAGGCTACGTCCATACGTATACGTTTTCGTAGCGTTTTCATATTGTTTCAGGTAAGTAGATCATTGTTTTCTATTCCCTTGAGGACGGAGAACAATATGAAAACGCTACGAAAACGTATACGTGTGGACGTAGACTCAGAACAGATTGCGTTTTCATGAATTTCATCAACATGTGTTATTAACTTTTCAGATCTATTAGCGGTCGTACCGTCGCTGCATTTTGGTGGGCAGCCTCAATGATCATTATAGCAACATACACAGCAAACCTAGCAGCTTTCTTAACATTTAATCGAATGAAACTGGGTATAAACTCCGTCGAAGAACTCGCTTCTCAAGTGCAAGTAAAGTACGGCACTGTGCTGAATTCACCTATCCAAGAATTCTTTCGTCATCATTTTCTACCATCATTCAACGGAATGTACCAGTTCATGAAAGCCAGAGGTACTCTGGTGACGACATTGCAGGAAGGAATAAACAAAGTGCAACAAGGGGATTTTGCGTTCATCTATGATTCCATTTTCTTGACCGGAGAGATGTTCAAAGCACCATGTAATGTCTTCACTGTTGGTCAAGTGTTTGGAAAGATTGGTAAGGATGTCTTTAGTTGATGGACTACCATAATTCTTATAGTCCCCTTATATAGACCTCTTAAGTACACGCGTAAAAATCTCGCAAGTTGTTACAGCATTGTTGCCTGAACAATGCTGTAACAACTTGTTGACATATGTGAACAACATTGATAAATGAAAAACATTGTTCATCATTGTTTCAACAAGTTGTTACAGCTTGATGAAACAACAACCGTTGTTCACGCATGTTGTAACAACCGAAGAACGTGTTGATACATCAACCATGTTCACCATTGTTGTAACATTGTTGTTCATCGTTGTTATTTCGTCATGCTGCTACAACATGTTGTATCATGTGCGAACAACGTTGTTGGCTATAAAAATGTGATGTTGGAACAACTTGTTCATGACTGTTGATTTATCCGTGAACAAGTTGTTCGAACCATAAGTGAACAACTTGTTGACAACTTGTTCACGGCGTGCAGCACAACATTGTTCACGGCGAGCAGCACAATATTGTTCACGCCTGTTGACAACCGTGAACAAGTTGTGCGTTTTTACGCGTGTACATGACGTCAAAACGGTAGATCTGGAAGACAACTTTAATTTAAAGTTCTGATGCACAACAAAGCAAATAATCAATAAAAATGCTATATAGATACGTTTTGTGGAAACACCATGTAAAATATTTATTTGTTTAGTTTATAAGTAATAGATAAAGCAATGAGCAGGGATCTATATGTGATTTACAAGGTGAGCTGTAGTAAATCAGATGCAGATCGGCTGCGAATGCTTTATCGTACTTATCAAATGGACGCATCTAAATAGCCATGTTTTCAAACTATTTTTCAAGTTTCAGTGATTTTAACTAAGTAAATTGAGGAAAAAGTGTATGTAAATCAGGACGAATCTGTATGCAATTTACATGCAGATATTGATTAAATATTAATTTATTTTGAATTTTCTTCATGAATGTTTAATGAATTTGATAAATGACATGAGCCAACAGCTTGTTGTTATTGCTCTGACCATAGTTAATAGAACATATACATGGTTTGGAAGCTCTATTGTCTTTCAACATGAAGCATGGTCATGTTGAACCGTGGTTGAACTGACAATGGAGTTACTTATATGGAAGTAAATTCTATGGTCACGTGATGATGAAGCAACTCACTAATTAAACCCGATCGTTGCTATTGGATGACTGCTTCATTATACAGAAAATACAATACCGTAAAATTGCACAAATTTCCATAAACTTGAACAAAAACATAGAACAATCACTTTGGACGAGTTTCCGAACCATGTATATTTTCTATTAACTATGCTCTGCCGAAGGCTTGAGGCTACGTCCACACGTATATGCGTTTTCATAGCGTTTTTGTATTGTTCTCGGTCCTCAGGGGGGCAGAAAACAATCGTCTCATTACCTGAAACAATATGAAAACGCTAGGAAAACGTATACGTGTGGATGTGGTCCGAGTCAACAGGCTGAAAGCTTAGCAAATAAATATTTTACGTTGTGTTTCCACAAAACGTATCTATATTACATTATCGCCATGAAAACTTTCAAAGAATATTTCGTTACTAAAAATCTCGGTAGTTTACTCAAGGTGGTTGTTCCAAGGTCCTCATGAATTTCAATTGTAGGCAATTAACTATATCGGAGATTTTTCTTTACTTTTCCCAGGTTATGGTTTGGCATTTCAAAAGAACTCCCCATACACCACTCGGTTTAGCTTGGAAATTCTTCACATTCGCGAAAAAGGGGTCATTTCGTCTTTCGAAAATTATTGGTTCAAGGAGCGAGGTAGATTGAAAAAGACCTTTAGACTCGTAGTATATAATACATAGAACATATGCATCAATTCACGCTACCATCAAAGACACTGTCATGAGGCAACCTCGTCCCCAGGGCCATTTGTAGGGGCTGGGCCAAGATGGCGGCCAAAACAAAATGGCGGGAACAAATGGCCCTGGTGGAGGCCAGCTCAAAATGCGCAGTATATTGCGCATTTTGATAACTAGAACTCAATCCTTTACACAGTAATTATACCTAATTACAGCTAATTATTGCATGGTTTGAAATATAATTTCCCGTGCCGTGGGCAGGAACAACCGACAAGGTCAAAATACAATATTTTTTTTTAAAATACAAAATCAAACCGTCTGATTTACGCCATAAGCTCTAGCTTGACCAATCAGAGGCTGAGATAGCCTAGCCTCCACCAGGGCCATTTGTTCCCGCCATCTTGGCCCAGTTCCCTACAAATGGCCCTGGGTACGAGGTTGAGGAAGAAAAGTAGGCTGTATTCGCGACTCGTTTTCATTGCGCATGCATGTCAGTTGCTTGGTTACAATCTCGAACCCAGTCCCAATCAGAGCAGAAAACAAAACGAGAACCGGTTAAACGGGTCTTAAACGGGTTACTTCGTCCTAAATATTGGACGAAGCCAAACACGAATACAGCAGAGCCTACTTTTCTTCCTCTCTCTCAGCGAAGAAATAAGGAAAAGAAGCCTCTGCTCGCAGGCTAATTTTAATCTTGATGATATTTGAAGTGCCTATGAAACGAAAATTAAGTTTGTCTTATTTGTTCTTGAGATATTTTAGTTTGTTTGAGATGCAAATTAAACATTTTGACGTCGTAGACGCATAATGAGCTATCGGAGAAGGTTAGATATATTTTCTATTATCAAACCATGTATTAATTCGAACGAAACATGTGGATGTGTTTCGCCCACAACACTAAACATGTAGATCTTCAAGTGATTATATTTAATAACAAAAATATAACTTTCTCGTTAACTCATTATGCACGTGTGATGTCAAAATGTTTAATTTACATATCAACCAAACTGAAATATCTCAACGCCGAAGCAAGGAAAGGAAAAACTGTAAAAATTGTTACTCTGTCATTTTAAGTGTTCTTTCAAATAAGACATACTTAATTTTCGTTTCACGTGCACTTCTGCGACTGTTCTATGTTTATAGGCGATTGTGTTCCTGACTTGTCGACCCTGCAGCCTTCAACAGGACAGTTAACTCTTGACGATATGATTGGAGTATTGTTTTGTGTCTATTATGGCATTGCACTTGGCTTGGTTGTTATTGTTCTAGAGTGGTGCGTTGCATCATACTGGGAAGTCGATCCAACTGATCCTGAGGTATGTCAAATAGTCACATCATAAAATATTTCTGATCAAATCTGCACCCTTTTAGAACGTCAGTCGTTACGTTGCAGATTTGATCTGTCTGGGACATTTTTCTAAGTATTTGAGCTTGACGAACGTCCACCTTCCAGCCCATAGTTATTAATGGTAAAAATGTCGAGGACGTCCCTTCCGTGAAACTGCTGGGCTTTACTATTTCTGAAGACCTCAAATGGAAAACCCATATATCGAGTATTTGTAAAAAAGTCTCATCACGCCTGTACTTTCTCAGACAGTTGAAACGCGCTAAAGTACCATCCAACGACCTCCTCACGTTCTACGTCACTTGTATCCACCCAGTTACTGAGTATGCATGCCAAGTATTCCATGACTCCTTACCACAGTACCTCTCTGATGAAATAGAAAAACTTCAGAAGCGTGCATTCCGTATTATCTTTCCTGATCTGCATTATAAAGAAGTTTTAGAAACCATGAACATTCCGACTTTGTATGATCGAAGACAATCATTGACAGACGAGTTATTTAATGAAATTGTCGATAACAGTTATCATAAATTAAATGCTTTGCTACCGCCGTTAAATGGTGTGGCATAATGCCACCAAGAAATAGGCGTAATTTTCAACTTGCCGTATGTAAGATGAACAGGTTTAAAAACAGTTTTATTATGTCTAATTCTTATAGATATTGTAAATAGTCGTGTAGATATTAGTACTTGTAATTTATTCTTAACACCTTTTATATCGAATGATCTTGTCTATATGCTATCGGATTTTTAATGTAATTTTAACGTAATTTTAATGTAATTTTCACAATTGTAAAACTTAACGTAATTCAGTCAAGCTTATTTAGGGGCTGTAAGTTATTAAGTTCAATAAACTACCTATCTAAATAGTGAAATAAAAGTAGCGTGCTGCGTAGGCAGTGTAGAAACAACAATCGAAATATAGTATCTACGTTCTCTGTTTCGGCAGTATATCTAACCTTACTATTTCGATTGTTATATCTATCTATCTATCTTTGACGAAAGTCCACCAAACGTCTGTTCCATTACACCAAGCTCGCAAACGTACCACATGTACTACATGTATACGTACAACTTATCATATCACTTTAACTACATCTCATATGCAAACGCCACCACTTAGGAGCACATATGACTATGAATTTACAACCTTAGCTCCCCATCTGAGCCTCATTAGTTCAATGGTTAGAGTGTCTAACCAGTCATTGGAAGCTTGCAGGTTCGAACCCTGTCTGGGGCTCAGAAACATTTTCTTAGTAATTGAGCTTGACCAACGTCTAGTCCGTGGGTCATAGTAGCTTCTTCCGTGCTCTCTTACGCCCGGGAAATTCTTAACTATGGTATGAAAATATTTTCATTTATATTTGTTTAGAAACCAAACAGTTGGCGAGTGGCAATGAGAAGAAGAATGGGGCGAATATGGAAAGATCTTTGCAACAGTTGGCCAAAACAATTGAAATGTTGCAAAAAAGGGAATAAAAGCAATACCATCATGGTTTATCCAGCTGCTGAACTAAATAACGGACAGGAAGACCAAGATAAACCAAATAACGTAGCCCAAGGATATGGTAGGGAGAACAAGGGATGTAAGCAAACTGACAATATGCACCCATTACAAATTACGGAATAATTTGCACTTTTACACATCTGTCTGCCTGTCTGTCTGTCTGCCTGTCTGTCTGCCTGTCTGTCTGCCTGTCTGTCTGCCTGTCTGTCTGCCTGTCTGGCTGCCTGTCTGTCTGCCTGCCTGTCTGCCTGCCTGTCTGCCTGTCTGCCTGCCTGTCTGCTGTCTGTCTGCTGTCTGTCTGCTGTCTGTCTGCTCTCTGTCTGCTGTCTGTCTGCTGTCTGTCTGTCTGTCTGTCCGTGTGCTGTCCGTCCGTCCGTCCGTCCGTCCGTCCGTCCGTCCGTCCGTCCGTCCGTCCGTCCGTCCGTCCGTCCGTCCGTCCGTCCGTCCGTCCGTCCGTCCGTCTGTCTGTCTGTCTGTCTGTCTGTCTGTCCGTCTGTCTGTCTGTCCGTCTGTCTGTCCGTCTGTCTGTCTGTCTGTCCGTCCGTCCGTCCGTCCGTCTGTCCGTCCGTCCGTCCGTCCGTCCGTCCGTCCGTCCGTCCGTCCGTCCGTCCGTCCGTCCGTCCGTCCGTCCGTCTGTCTGTGCTTTATGTTTGCAATTGTATCAAAAGTGTAATTATAAAATTATAAACACAGATGTAATTGATATCTTGATTAGATTAATCACACACAGTGACTTCACACCAATATAATGGAACATGTATGTCTTACATAATACAAGTTCGCTCATTCTAAAAACTGTGTATATATTGTAGCACTATACTTAATGAACAAAATACACAATACTCCAAGCAAGCAAAATGTGAAGTGCCCGCACGTTAAATTGCATTTCACTTTGTGCTCTAAATATCTTAGTCTAATGAGTTAAATAAAAGCTAGTCTTTAATTAGTAAAAGTTGAAAAAAAATAATCCACATTAACACAGATTATTTGAACTAACGTTTACTTATATAAAACTACACCTTACACCATACATTCTTACAACGCCTAGCCTAAACTCAATTCTCATAACTGGAACGCTAACTCCGGAACAGAACGTGAAGTTAGCTATACTACGTTGCTTTCAATTTCTCTACAAACTGTTCCCAACGCCGTCAAAAGGTAACAGACAGAGTAGAGAACTGAATCCAACGTGATATACAAAAATCCTGACTTCACTTTTGAAGCGTAATAATGACTGAAGTTTGAATTCCAAGATGTGGAGAATAGAAGTCGCTGGAGCTGACCTAATAAACGTGTTATATTGTAAGAGAACACCTTTATTCATTCCCAGTCCCCAGCCATTGCAGAGCTTCCGCAATCTCGTGGACAGAAGTTCTGGATAAGAATGTGTACAACATCTAAAATATTTACAATACAAAGTAATTAACCTAACAGAAAGGTTCTAGCTAACGTCGGATATTTTATTCAGTGGAAGAGAACCCCGGGATAAATATGGTTCAATACGATGAAATGCTGTTTGTTGTTCGCCATCCATCCGCTTATCGCCGGCTTGCGAAATCAATTTTCAAAAATTACTACGCATAAAATTACTTGGCTGTGCTTCGTCGTATGGCAGCTACAAGAAGCGCTTTTGATATGCCGTTAATCCTACCTACCTACCTACCTACCTACCTACCTACCTACCTACCTACCTACCTACCTACCTACCTACCTACCTACCTACCTACCTACCTACCTACCTACCTAACAACCCATCCACCCACCTACCTACCTCCCTCCCTCCCTCCCTCCCTCCCTCCCTCCCTCCCTCCCTCCCTCCCTCCCTCCCTCTTCTCCTCCTCCCTTTCCCCCTCCTCCCTCCCTCCCTTTTCTCCTCCTTCATTTTCCCGTTCCTTTCCCCCTCCCTCCCTCCTTAAATATAGTCTATTTCTTTATAACTTACATGCTGTTCCACTGGTACCTCGTCTTTAATCTTGTACTGCAACATTTCCATCGGCAGTCGAAATGTTTTGTCCCTAAACCACCTAAAAATAAAATATAATCATTATAGTTAGACCTAACCACGGATAAAGCTCCTGTGTGAGTAATACATATTGTTATGGTATTGCCAAATGGTAATCTCACTTACATTTCAACTTCCTCGGATAAATTATCTTTTGAACTGCACGCATTACAAAGTTGTGGAGCCCAGAGAAGCAACTGACAGACAGTAGCTGCCAGGGATACTGAAGGTCGGTCATTTGGATGTCGCTGCAACAATTGTTTCACCAATTTCCGAATAGTCCTGGGAGCACTGTAAAAAAAACAACCAAAAAAACAATATTAACCCTTTTTATGCATGCTTTTCTGACACGTCACCTTATCCAGGAGTAAAATAGTCTGGCGTTTCTCTCTGACGAAGGGGCCTTCGCTCGAAACGTTAGACTCCTACAAAAGAAATAAAGTTGTCACACAACAACGGTGTGAATGAAAAGGTTACACAATTAATCAAATAGTTGTAAATGAAAGTAAAGTGCTGGTAGGCAGTGTTTTAGATAGAGCAAAGTAAAAAGATGATAAACTCCAGATATTTTTAGCAACGAAATACTCAACAGTTCTACATATTTTCAAATCGAAATATAGTAAGGTTGGAGCACTGCCGAAATTATTGAACGTAAATTTCTAACGTTTCGAGCGAAGGCCCTTCGTCGGAGAGAAAACGTGAAGAGCCCCCATTGTGTTTCAACACTGCCTACTGTACGCAGTACACTGCTTTTATTTCACTGTTTGGACTTTGGATTATTCCATCTTTTCACTTTGCTCTTTACAATAAATGGACGTACTTTGTAAGTTCTGGAAGTTCATGGCTTTCATAAGTTTCTTTTTCTACAGAATTCCCTTCAAATGGATTTTTCTGCCCAAACATTTCATACGCTAAAGCACCAGCAGCCCACTCTACAACACAAAAAGATACAATTTATTAAAGAAATTAATGTTATTAACAATGTACTAGTGTGCTGTGTAAGGAGTGTAGAAATGCAAACCGATGTAAGTATACTCCAGCCTAGACATATAGGCGGGCTCGCGTGCCTGTAGCGGTCTGGAACCCAACGGCAAATAGAAGGCCTAGTCGAATTGCCAACATCTCAAAATAAAGTGCCCTAAAACAGCCCATGTCAAAGATAGCGACATACAGTGTTATCACACGGCCCAAGTCAAAGATAGCGACATACAGTGTTATCACACGGCCCAAGTCAAAGATAGCGACAAACAGTGTTATCACACGGCCCATGTCAAAGATAGCGACATACAGTGTTATCACACGGCCCATGTCAAATATAGCGACATACAGTGTTATCACACGGCCCAAGTCAAAGATAGCGACATACAGTAGTATCACACTTTAACGGAATGGTACAAAAAAGTTGCTGGACACGAATCTAACCATTTAACGACCCAGGTTTGACTTGTCAGTGTTGGAAATGTTTCACGAATTACGATAATTGTAAGAAGTACGCGTATAGTAATCAATAAGTTATTTAGGTTTCATAACTTACTTGTTTTTATAATAGAGACTAACTGAAATTAACGAAATTGTGAGAAACATCGTGTGATATCACTGTATGTCGCTATCTTTAACATGCGCCGTTTTAGGGCACTTTTGAGATGTTGTTGGCAATTCGGCTAGGCCTTCTACTTCTTGCTAGGTTCCAGACCTTTGCGAATGCAAGCCCTCGCGAGAATAGTGGGCCTAATGTCTAGGCTGAGTATACTCGTAACGAACTACGAGCCTGTTTCTGCAATGAACGGAGAAGAGGCTTAACATTTTGAGCAGAGGCCTTCGTTCCAAGGTGAAACATTTCTCACTCTTTCTCTGAGGTTGGATGGTCATAGGGAGGGGCAGTGAGGAACAGTCCTAGATAAAGTATTTTTCTTCCTGGCAGCAAAATCCAAAAATAAATATTTCCTGCTAAACTAAATTAACGATTTCCTGCCTGATAGAATTTTTCAATTTTATAAGTTGTGATACCAACAGACTTGCAAGTTTGTATCTCAAAACCATAATTTATCTGAATGTGGTATCTATACATACTTTGAAATAGCGAACTTTTCAATTGAATACTACGTAATACAAACTTGTACTAGCGTCAAAAATCGAAAAGCTAAAACAGTTGAATAAGATAAAAGCAGCTTGCATTCTTGCAAATGCACAATGACAGCTGCAACAGCAACACTATACTGAAATGATAAATATTTCATCGTTTTCTAGAACAAATCGTTGCGTCATTTGCGCAAGGATATACGAAACTTAGACAGGTTAAGGTCATGTAATAAACCTTCAAAACACTTTCGAATTGTTTACAAATCGCCGCTGGGCAAGAATACAGAAAGATCAGTCATCGAACATGAAACTTGATATTCGATCAAAAGTGATGCCCATCAAAATTGTGCGATTGTGTGACCGTGACGCTTTTCGATTTTTTGAATAGGAAATTTATCTTTAGACTTTGACTTGGATTAAAAAAACTGACAAATATTTCCTGCAAGATACAAAAAATTTCCTGCGAACAACTTTAACGAAACATTTCCTGGCAGCGGCGCTGCCGGACATTTTCCAGCACTGATGAGGAAGCTCAAAAATCCCAACCCAGCAAGTCTGAAATTAATTGCTATATTTAGCTAGTATCAATCAAAAAATCTTACCATCTGCCCTGCTGTAGTTGATGACATGACCTCGACCAGGTTTAGCACAAGCTACCTGGAGAAAGAAAAATATCAGAATAGAGACGTCTTGAAAAGTCATGCAGTCCACCATTATTTATGAAACAAAGTTTCAGTTTAATGGGATTTGCCACAAGACAATACATCACACGTCACTGCACAGACGTTTGGTGGACGTTCGTCAAGCTCAATTACTCAGAAAAGATTTCTGAGCCCCAACTGAAATTACAACACATTACTAAAAAGTGGCAGGGATCGTGCCAACGTCCCAATTGCTACCCAAACTCTTACCTCTGGAGCCATTAGTTCAGTATTTCCACCTTTACTGGTCTCGTCAGTCTCATAAGGCAAAATTAAACCAATATCTTTCTCAGCAAGACAACAACCAAGGTCTGTTATAATCAAATGTGGTAGTAATCCTTCTGGAGTTGCTTCCACAAGAAGATTATCATTCTTTAAGTCACGATGAGCCACTCCGTTGCTATTTAAATGCACCAAACCTTCAAGAAGCTGAGTTAGCAATGCTAGAGATGTTTCTGTTGGTATGTTTCCTTGGTGGACAGAATGATATTCTGATAATGTGCCTGAATATCTAAAGAAATGTAAGGACAGATATACACTTCAAAAAAACATGATCATCACCACCATCAGTATGACCATGACCAGTACCAGTATGACAACTGGCATGATCACCACCACCAGTATGACCATGCCCACCACCAGTATGACCACCACCAACATGACCACATCACCACCAGTATAAAAGTTACCACTACCAGTGTGACTAACACCACCATCGGTATGACCACCACCAGCATGATCATCGCCACCATTACCACATGTGACAATACACAGCAGCACCACTTGCACCAACACCACCATAACATGCAACAATTGACCAACACTACTATTACCAACCAGTACAACTACAGTACTACCACCACAACCAGAAACAGCAATGGTAGCATGACCAATCGACCACAACAACTACCATCAGCAACAGACAAGTGATAACCACTAGCATCACCACCAAAGAAGCACCATCACCAACCAACCATTTAGCAACAAGAAACAGGCATGGTATACAGTATATATACTGTACCTTGGCATGACCAAAAACATTGTTCTGTTTCTACCATACCGAAGAACTGCAGGATAACTGTCCACTGCATCAGGTAAATCATGAGGAAACTTGTCAGGAAAATGCCAGAAAATATTCATTATATTAAAATGACAAGGTAGAGTAATGTAACGTGAACCTTCTAAAATAGAATAAAATATGAAATAAATTCCATATCCTTTTATTCAAAAACAATTATCCATTAGTAAAGTACCTTCAGTATTCTTTTTATTTCTGCCACCAGATAAAACAGTAAGTTCTTTTAAAAATGCCTTAAGTAATAAATTTGAAAAAATATTTACTGTAGTCCAGTAATTATAATAATGATGATAATGATGGTGATGATGATGGTAATAATGATAATGATGATGATAATGGTGATGATGATGATGATGATGATGATAATAATGATGATGATAATGATGATGATAATAATGATGATAACGATGATGATGATGATGATGATGATAATGATGATAACGATGATGATGATGATGATGATGATGATGATAATAATGATGATAACGATGATGATGATGATGATGATGATGATAATAATGATGATGGTAATGATGATAATGATGATGATAATGGTAACGATGATGATGATAATGATGATGATAATGGTAACAATGAGGATGACGATAATGACGATGATGATAATGGTGATGATGATGATGATGATGATGATAATAATGATAATGACGATGATGATAATAATAATAACGATGATGATGATGATGATAATAATGATAATGATGATGATGATAATAATGATAACGATGATGATGATGATGATAATAATGATGATGATGATGATAATGATAATGATGATAATAGTAACGATGATGATGATAATGATGATGATAATTAATGATGATCACAATAATGGTAATAATGATCATAATGGTAATCATTATGATGATGAGATCATGATGATGATGATGATAATGATGATGATCATGATGATAATAATGATGGTAATAATGATGATTATAATAATAAGAATTATTAATAATAATAATAATAATAAAAACAACACATGTAATATTAATTATAATAATCATAAATATAATACATGTAATAGATATAATATAATAATAAAAAGCTTCAATAAATCTTACTTTATGCAATGAATGACTCTGAGAGTTTGCAGCATAGTTGAACAACATCTTAAGTGCACACTAAACAAATATTCAAAAACTCATTAATAATTCATGAGAAAAACACAAAGGAAATCAGTACCATGTCCATGGTTTTATACCTGATAAAACTTCTTGACGTCAGAAAGAATACTAATGAACATACAATTTTATATAAAGAATACTAATGAACGTACAATTTTATATAAAGAATACTAATGAACATAACATCCAATAACAAATCGTTTTTGAAGCCATTCAAAACACTCACATCACGTGTTTTATCAGATCTAAAACACTCGGGTTGCACCCTCGTGGTTTTAAATCTGATAAAACACTCCTGCTCGTGTTTTAACTATTACTTCAAACATTAGTGACCATGCAAAACTATCCAGCCTTCTCACCTTGGCAGGATTGTGTTGTTTTGCCTCTTATTGACATTTAATAAATTTATCTGGCATTATAAAGTATTATCTTTTAAACCAATTAAGAAGACAGTTAGTACCGGATTATTATTCAATTTAGCGGCATAAACAGCAGCATTTGAAGATGATTTTCCAAGACGTTCACAAATTTCATAATCCTTCAATTTGTTTCCTTCATGGTTTACAGATTTCTCAGGAATTTTCTGTTTTACAAAATAAGAACAAAATAATTATTCCTTTGTAGTTGTTACTGTATGTAGGTATTCACCAGCATTTCAGTGGTCAAGCTTGTGAAATTTTTTGTAACTGTACAGTACAGTACATGTGTAATGGCAAAATGTTTATATGGTGGTCTAAATATTTACCTCAAATGTAGTTTTTAAAGCATTTTGAAGCAAGCTGTTTGATTGTGGATCTTTCTTGGTACATTTTCTTGAACTCAAATTATCTTTCTCTGTAGTTCCTACATGAGGAAACGTCTTTATCATTTCATGAGCAATTACTGCTAAAACTGGTGAACCGAGGCCACTTAGACCACACCAATTTTATTGTGTGTTTTACGGGCCCACTTACACTAAAAATCCGGAAAACAGAATAAAATTAATCAAGAATCCGAAATAATAAAAATCAATGGTTTTGTTCTTGCCGAAGCTCACTTTTTATGGCTGATATGACTTGTCAAAACAGGCTGAATTGCTGAGGTTTTGCACTTTTGGTTTTAATAATATAACTTTTGGATCGTGTTTTGAGCAATATTCATGAACCAGAACCCAGCAGACTTTAGGCAAAACGTTAGGCTCCAGTCCTCTAATATGTAATTATGGGCATGCGCAAAACATGGCCGATCTGCAAGACGCTCTCACATGTGCTTTCAAGCTGCAGCTCGCTCTTTATGTAAATATCTTGGATGTGCCGTGATGGCAGGCCTACCAGATTGTGCGTGGTTCTCTGTTAGTACATTCACAGATCCTGTAAACACTGCAAAATTTGTCTTGCTAACTCTTGTGTCTTATTGATCTGAATCAGTTAGGTAATGGCTAATCTATTATATCAATACATTGTACTATGTTGCTTTATAAATCCTTTCTTGTGATATATAGATTTCTTGTGATAAATTTGAACATTCCTGAATCATCAATATAATTTATTTTTTTTCCTCCTCCAATCCTGAAAAAAGAGGATTTCTGCCCGCAAAACACAAAATAAAATTGGTGTGGCCTTACGAAGTTAGTACATTTCTTGTAGCTGTTGTGGGGGTGTGCCAAAAGCATGCAATCACACACCTCATACAACATACAGTAACTTGTTTATCTACTTGCCTATATAAGCAAATCCAACAAAAGCCAAAAACAATGGACTAGAGTTTCTTTGATTAAGCATCATACGTTGAACTGGATTACCTAGTCAAGCAAAGGAGAAGTCGATTAAGTACATGTATATATTATTAAGATTTTTCAGAGATTTTTCAGAGATTTCAAGAAATTTTTTTAAGAACTTCTATAAATTTCAAAAAAATTTTAAAGTATTCTTTCTATTTTCAGAGATTTTTGAAATTTCTGGATTTTTTAAAAAAAATTTTTTTAGTGAGGTGTGCGAGATTTTTGAATGATAATTCTCATTATTGTGTGACATTGTTTTGAATATTTCAGACTGGTTGCTTCATGGTTTGTTAAGATACATCTCATATATTAAAAACACATATTTAATATACGACAGAAGCTAGAGGGAAGACAGTTATAATTCTGTCCACCCTCCTTTGCACTCACATCTCAAACGTGTGGTCCTTGATGTCAACTCAATCCAATGACGGAAGAAAGATTTTCCAATAAAATTCACGTTAACAGACGATTGTTGCACAATAGCACAAGATGGACCGACATTGTAAACATTATTAGATGCTTGCCGAGTTCCTTCCAAAACTCCTAGAAACAACAACAGAAAACATTAGAGAAATGACCTTCAAAATGGCTATTTCTTTTAACTTGAATAACTACGTCATGGAATAGTCGATTGTCTTTTATCTCTCACCTTGTCTAAATGAAGGAATTCCTCGCCTTACGAAGCGAACAGCCGTTTGGAAAAACGAACGAAACATCTTTTACGTCGTATTACATTCACATCTTGGTAAGAAACTGAGAAAACTTTTCCGACTTTGTAGAAATTCTTGAAAGTTGCGACATTTATAAAAGACTGGGCTGGAAGTGATGTAGTTCCGAGAATAGCCTGGGACCCAGTTCAAATAAGTATACGGTATACGGAGGGAGGGGGGGTTGGAATTAGGCAGGGAGGGGAGGGGAGGGAGGGGCTATTAGCACCTCACCAATATCTCGGGGAAAAGAGAGTTAAAAAAATTGCTTAAAATTTCCTGGGAGAAGTCAAAGTACACTCTATCATTTTATTGGGCTAACAGCAGGAAAAAGAAAATTTAAAGATTTTTATATAAACTCTAAAAAATGTCTAAGAAAATCGAGTAATTAATTTTCAACTCTGATCTGATCTGAAAGTTATTCATTCCACAGATTTAAGTGTTTATAAATTATTTTGACATAATATAATACTTGTTAAACTAGTTCTCTATAAGTGGGAAGGAAAGAGAATAAAGTAACTGTTATCTGAATAAGAAAAATCTAGAAGCAGCAGGTAGTTTGCCATCATTAACCAAAGCTTTTTCAACATCTGTGAATGAAGGCAGTTTGTTTAGATCTCCATATCCAGCGAGTGCTGGTTTAGAAGCCAATAGTCTTTCTGATATTCTTCTCATATCCTTCATCGTAACAGCTTCTATATAATTGATATAAAGAAGGAAATATACATAAATAGAAGTTATACGTATGTGTGTGGAACTCAGTGTATCTCTCTGTGTCTGTAGCTTGGTTTATTCTGAAAATAAAAATCCACACTAACCTATTTTTTCATACAATTCTTGAGCTGTATTTCGCATTCCAAGACCCAAAATTTGTCTAAAAATTTAAAAAAAATTACTTTACAGTAGACAGAACTAAACATTTTACAAATTTAATATAGGCCTGTCATGATGGAAACTAAGGGATCACAGTGGATACTAAAGGATCATGGTGATACTAAGGGATCACAGTGGATACTAAGGGATCACAGTGGATACAAAAGAATCACAGTGGATACTAAAGGGTCATGATGGATACTAAGGGATCACAGTGGTACTAAGGGATCACATTGGATACTAAAGGATATTGGTGGATAATAAGGGACCATGTGGATACTAAGGGATCATGTTGGATACTAATGGATCATGGTGGATACTGAGGGATTGTAGTGGATGCTAAGAGATTATGGTGTATACTAAGAGGTTATAACGGATATGGGGTAATAAGAATGTGGGATGATGAGGGATAATCTGACCTTCCAATGTCCTCAAACATAACAATGCGAGACTCGAGATTCATCATCAACATTGACTGTAGCTGTTTCTTTGCACGAGACACTTCTTCCTGCAATATAACGATGCAAAAGCTCATTCACCCTATCTTTACCATTACTACACTACATGTTTCTTTTCCTCATTCATTCTCATCTAACTTTTTCACCCTACCAATAACCATATTTACTATGGGTACCATAAAATTACATACATTACTGAAGTCTCCATGGATAAGGTTGAAATATTCATATAAAAGAACTTGGGTGAGATCAGCAATCTGAAATGAAATGAAATAGAAGATTAGTAATGTGCATTTGGCCAGACTGCAGTTTAGCGTACACCACTGACCTGTCCAATGACCACCTGAGAAGAACAATACACTTCTAACCTGGCTAGGATGTGAGCTGGCATTGATACAAAATATTCCACTGTCCAGATAACTGTGATTAAATGCAGTGCATGCATAAATCCAGTGATGACGATTAAGAACATTGAGGTAGAGTCGGGAGTACATTCCTTTACCAGGCCCTCCAGCTGAGAATGACCCACCACCACCCATTAATGCATTGAGAACAGCAAATGCAAAGAAATCTGCATCAACAAAAGATGAAGCTTCAAGTCCAAGTGATATATGTGCCAGTTCAGGAAGAGGTGTGGGTCCCATGTTGACTTGAGCTTCACTTCTATGGTCCTAAAATAAAATGAACACAAGCATTTACTCATCAAAGCTAAGCAGCAAGTTAACTACAATACAATTTTTGACATACTTTCACGACACCTCCAGTGAACTGTGCAACAGATTCATCAGGTGAAGATCCACTGTTTGGTGCCCAACTTGACTTGGCATTCATAAAATATTTATTGGCTAGTTCAACCATTTTCTCATGGTCAACATTGACCCCAGCAATCACCATTCTTGATGGTTCATAATACTGAGCCATATACTTCTGGATAACTGATGAATCAATGTTAGGAAGGCTTTCTCTCGGACATAGCTTGCTTAAACCCAAAGTGTTGTCACGGTAACCAGCCTAAAACAACATCAAGAAATTGTACACTTGGTTGATGAGTCTTGAATCATTTAGGTACATGTTCAAAAAGAATTATAGGTTGTCAGGGCAGCTAGGCAGATATGACGACGATGATGGTGTTTGTGGTGGTGATGGTAGTGGTTGTGATGGTTGTAGTGATACAGTAATAGTGGTGGTTGTTATGACCATGATGATTGTAGTGATAAAAGTGGTGGTGATAGTGGTGGTTATAATAATGGCAGTTGTGGTTGTGGTGATGACTGATGGTAGTAAGTAACTGCAGTGGTGACAGTGATGATAACAATGAAAGCAGTTATAGCAATGATCATAATACTAGTAACATCCAGTACATTCAAAGTATCATATAGATAAATGGCGAGTCTTAATACTTATACTCTTACACCTGATACAAAAACTTAAATTAATGCTCACAGCATGAACCAAGTCTGTTAATATTGGTTCTGGATCAGGACTCATTTCAAGATTTTCTAATTCAAATTCAACAACTTCTTTTTGCCTGGATACCTAATAAAATACAAAGAACAATTTTGTCTCATATCCAAAGAGTTGAAAGACAGTGACACATTTAACATGATATTTAATTGCATAAATACACACAATTTTGATGTACAGTAGCTGTAAATAATGTACATTAATAAGTCAATGAAGTTTCCTTACAAGTTCATCATCTATACTTGGTCTGAAGACTGCATCTGATAAAATATTCATCACTGTTTCCAGGCCATCAGTGAACGTTGATGTTGCGTAAACTATGGCATCTCTAAAGGCAATAAAATCATCCTTATTTTGTTTTAAATATTCCTGCTGATTTGAAATATCACTTTAGCACTGACTAGTGTGTGTAGCTAGACCTACCTGAAGGACTGGCAATCAGCATTGCCACCATGTTTTTCAAGTTCATTCAGTATTTCTTCATTGCTTTTAAAATGCTCAGTACTCTGAAAAGATTGTAACATTAGTAAATTAAAATTGTATTGGGTAAACACAGCAGCATCACAACAGAAGAAAAAAAAAAGCTAGGAGGAAAGGAGCCCAGAAAGGAAGGAAAGAAAGGAAGGAAACAAAGGAAGGAAAGAAAGGAAGGAAAGAAGAAAAAAGGAAGAAAGAAAGGAAAGAATAAAAGAAGGAAAAGAAAGAGGAAGAAAGGAGAGAAAGAAGGAAGAAAAGAGAAAAGGAAGAAAGTAAAAAAAAAAGAAAAGTACAAAAAGAGGAAGAAAAGGGAAAGAAAAAGAAAGTAATAACAGGAAAAGAGATAAAAGAAAAGGAAGGATGAATGGTCAGCAAAAAAGAATGGGAAGGAAGAGAGAAATGCATGTGACTTTATCAACTCACCCCTTCTGCAGTCTCTCCAGTTTTTCAGACAGACAGACAGACAGACAGACAGACAGACAGACAGACAGACAGACAAACAAACAAACAAACAAAATTAACAATCTGGTTTACTTTGAAAGCCATTTTCTCAATGACATGAGACAACCCACTTGGGTAATCAACTTCATAGCGAGAACCAGCGTCAAGAAGAACTACAGAAAGGACAAAGGCACCACAAGTACAAGTATATCATTTATCAAGTGTATTATTTATTAGGTATATTACACCACAGAATAACGTTTGCCTCACCTCCCACAGTAGAAAACTGGCCAAATGAATTCTCTGAAGCAACTTTTACACCATTTTCCAAAGTAGTAACTTGTGTTTCGTACGAAGTCGAAGAGTTGAGTAGAGTAGAAACAGACGAAGGTCTCGTTGTTAGATTTGGTAACGGTTCATTCAGTGGTATCCCTTTGGACTCATGCGAACATAAACAACGATGCTTTATGTTGCTTTTCCGCTTAGAAAATATCGAGCTTAGGAAACGAGATCGAGAAAAACCCCGAATATATTTTATACCCAAGCGACTCTCGAAAGCCGCCATGTTGGTTTCAGGGGATAACTGGGGACAATGAGGTCCAATGGGGTAATACGGGGATACAATCTAATGTGAGGGACTGTAGGGGATCAATCACAAAATCCCAAAGACCATAGCAGGCACAGCTGCCCCAAAATAGTTATCTGTGATTTCACAAAATTACAAAAAGTCTTACTATCGACGACTTGTACACAACAAACAATGCTGGGACTCCTGGGATTGGGGACATCCTAAAGACATGTGGGCAGGAATTAGAGTAAAAAATAAAAAGTGCCAAATGGCACCAAATTAAATAATAATTACACGTAGGGCAAAATTACACACATTTTTACAGATAACTTTTTTTAAATTTTTTCTTTTATTTTCTTAGTAGTTACAAATATGTTTGCTAACTACTTGATTTATAAATGACAATTGTAATAAATAGAAAAAAATAACATTTTTATACACAAAGGAAACTATAGTATGATTTTCAACACAGTAGAACCATTTTTCCCACTACACAATACATTACAAATATAAAGACTATTAATACTAATATTTTAAGTTGCCCATAACAACTATCTTACCAGCGATTAATACTGATTGTACACTACATGTAATAGAAAAATCATATACATTTTTACATTTCTTTGGTTATTATTTTAAACAAAATCACTTCAACGAACAGGGACAAAATTACTTTACAGTTTACACAACTTATTTCTGTCCAGTAGCTATTTTTGTGTTTTAAATTATTTTATTTGTTTTTATAAGCTTTTTTAAATAACCTACATATTTTATTCAAATCACATATTATGAACTATGTGCTACCCATTAGTTCTACAAAAACAGAACTACTTTCCAATGTATTTTACAAAACTATTTTTTATGGTAATATTTTGTTCATTGAGTTTTTTCTAAGTCTATTATTTGCATTTAGAATACCCTATCCTGATAGGAATTCGGTTGGCCAGAGTTCCCTTGAGCGCCTCCACCTCTCCCACGAGCATTGAGAGGCACACCACCAGATCTTCTAGGTGGAGCGAGGAACTCAAACATCGATGTGTTATGACAGGCCAATGTACGAGAAATATCACATGGCATTGGATCAGTCCAGAACAGATCATGATTTAAAGCAGCATCACTGTTTAATCTTTGACTGGGGTCAAGAATCAGCATCTTATCAACCAAATCCAATGCATTTGGATCTCGGACATAGTTCTTAAGTCGTTCCTTGACTCGTCGTTTCTGCCCTTGTGGTAATGTCATTTTTTCGTACAGTTCTAACTGTTCAACTCCAGGCCAAACATCTGCCGTAATCGAGCCACAAAGATGAGTAATCAACGTCAACTGATGTTGCTCTGTATTTCCTTGCATGATCGGTGTTCTCGTCCACATCTCAGCAATAATACAACCAGCACCCCAAATGTCAATAGGTGGGCCATAATCTCGCTCACCAAGTAATAACTCAGGAGGGCGACACCAGAGTGTCACGACACGGTTTGTATATCGTTGTTTCTGGTCTTTGCTAACGTGAATGGCTCTCGCTAGACCAAAGTCAGCGAGTTTCAGAACACCTGATTTGGTGATCAAGACATTTGAGGCCTTCATGTCACGATGAAGAATCTTATTACTGTGAATAAAGTATAATGCATTGAGAAGCATTTGGGAGATCTTCTTTATTTCTCCAGAGCTGAATTTCACCTGTGGATTGCTCAGAAGTCCTGCTAAATCATGTTCACAAAATTCTAGCACCAAGTATATGCTGGCTTTCATTCGATTATACGGTGAAGCTACAAGGGAATCAAATAAATAAGACATTTAATGCTCTGACTGCTGTAGAGGACAGGTTCTCACTTGACGAGTAAAATTGTCTGGCATAAGGCTTTAAACAGAATTATAGTGAAATAAAAGTAGTCTGCTGCATAGGCAGTGTTGAAATACAAATCAAAATATAGTAAGGTTAAAGTACTGTCGAAATTATTGAGCAGAACTCTAACCTTACTTTAAACAGAATAAAATGGCAAAGTGGCCACTAGTTTTGGCTGGTCTTGGGGTCAGAGACAACCTTTACCTCAAATTTCTGTTTAGATAATGATTATTTTGAGAAGCTATACCTTTAGTTCCTGTAGAAGCTGTAGTTCCCCCTTTGCAGAGCAAACTTTTCTGGCATTAGACAGAGTAAAATAATAAAGTGGACATTTTTGGCCAGCTCAGGCCAGAATGGGGGGAATACTAAATACAGTACAACTCAAAAATAAACTGACTTACCTTTAGTTCGGCAAATTTCGATCAAATTCACAATGTTGTCGTGCTTGAGAAGCTGCAGTATTTTTATCTCTCTTAGGGCTGTGATTGGAAACTGAATGGTGTAGAGAAACACCAGATCAGAGTTCACACAGTCACTAATATTCAAGACATTATATACTGTAATATCATAAGCAGAGAACAGTGTTTAAGATAAAAAGCTTTATACCCCTTCTTTTTCATTGTCCATCATCACTTTCTTGAGAGCTACGAGCCTCTTAGATCCCTTTCTTTCCATGGCCTTGAAAACCTCACTGTCAAAGAAAATTATTTTAGAGGTAGCCAAGAATATTTGTCTAACCCTTAACCATTGCTGCCATCACACATTCTCACACAGGACGTGTGAGAGTTCTCTTTTTGATGAATAAAATGATCTGGTGTTACAATAAAGAAGCCATTTTTGGCCACCTCAGGCACGCTTGTAGGTGAAGGAATGGGTTAATCATTTGTTAAACCCTTGTTGCCTTATTTGTTGCCTAGGATGTCTGACGGTTCTCCCTTTGACAAATAAAATCATCTGGCACCATTACCAAAACCAATGATTCATGGCATGGCCCAGAAAAACATGTCATGATTTCCACCTAAAACATTGATGAATCCATCTGCATTCCTAAACCTTTTGGGCTGGCAAATTCAAAAGTATCAAATGGACCAATCATATTTCAGTGATCTCACAATGTCAATTTCAAAGGCTAAGGAATGCAGGCAGATTTGTTAATCATGACACGTTTTCTTTTGGCCATGCCACGGATCATCGGTTTTGGTACACGATCAGAAATCGCATAGAAAATCGGCCACTTTCATGGGTCAGTTCACAGTCCATGTGCGTATTGGCTCAAGTGAGTTGTCAGCCGTGTATTGATGATGTTTACACACAAGATATTCGTTCTACGCATGTGTAGCTAATACAGGTCAGCCCGTATTTCACGAGCCTCGATAGCCACCATTTCCGATCGTGATAGACAGGCAAAACCCAGGCAGGAATGGGTTAATCACTTGTTAATCATGAGAAAAATTGTGGCTTATATTATCCACAGCTTATTTTCTGCCAAATAAATATCCCTAATGATTTCTGGGGTAGATAATGATCACCCCAACCACGTCTGGATAGATCCGATTCTATCGGAATGACTGCAATCGTTCCAATTGCCCAGATCGTTTGCAATTATTCCAGCATTGTTTTCATACTATCGCCTTGAGCACTGCTTATAGCTATCAAGGAAAATGTATAAAAACTAGGCTTAATTTTAAATAATTTATCTTATAAACAAGACAAATAAGAATTTGTCTTATAAACAAGGCAAATATTGTGGTAAAGAATCTGAGATCCTGGCTAAGTAACTGTAGTGCTTTCTAATATTTCTAGGGTAGTAATAACAGGCTTTTCAGTTTTGCATTTAAGGACCGTGGAAACCTTGAATTAGCTAGTAGAAATTCAGTCAATTTTTTCAAGCCCCAGGTCTTCCCTTCTCACTAGCTTCCCTATCAAAACCATTTCCAGATGCCTATCAGGATTTCTGAACCGATTATGACCATTTAATTGTAAATATAGGTTGATTTCTGAAGAATCTGACACCCAAGGTCTACATATTAACTTTCCATGGATGTTAGATTTGTTGAATTGCAGAAGGATCAAATACTTCAATCATTGCCAATTTTTAACTTGATGTTATTTAATAATAGGAAACACACAAAGCTTCATTCTTACTGAGTAAACACACGGAAAGAAAGCAAAATTATAGTAAAATTTTAGTCAAACACGTGATAGATGTCCATCTCACGAAATCTACCGGAGCTTTCATCTTACCCAAATGTTCCTTGTCCAATTTTGAGCAGTTTCTCGTATTTTGTAACTTCATGGCAGTATGGAAAGTCGAAGTTACTAGTGCTCATTACAGATTGTACTTTCCAATCGTTTTTAAAGTGGAATTTGGAGCCAGAAGAAGAGAAATATTTCCTTCAAAACTCTTTCCAAAAACTTCAAAAAGAAAGATCTGTCGCTTCATGTCCCGGATATACATAGTCCACAATGCCACGCGAGCGAGCTCATACCCAGTCTCTTTCACTTCGCACAATTTTTCCCATTTATAAATATATATAATCCTTTTTTTTTATTATTTTTATTTATTTATTTATTTATTTATTTTTATTTTAGATTATTTATTACCTAAATTTTATATTGTTTTTAAATACCTGTTACCTTAATCAATCCGATTTTAAGTACTTTGATGACCTATAAAAGATAATTAAACTCGAAAAGCAATATCGAAAAATAAAACGATATGTCGAAATAAAAATTATTTAAAAAAGTTTTCATGGCGATATTAAATGTAACAGAGATAAGTTTCGTGGAAACACTACGTAAAATATTTATTTAAATAATATACAGTATTTATTATATTTTTATTAGCAAATAAATATTTTTACTAGCAAATAAAACGTGCTGTTTCCACAAAACTTATCTATATAAAAATTCGATATGTCGAAATAAAAATTCGATGTTCTTTTAATTTTTTCAACACCCCCCATTTGACGACTTTTGACGTATGTGATGTTGTGGGACCGACCTTTGATCTTCATCTTACAGATCAGCAGATGTCTTGCCTATTCTTTGTCATTACAAACAACAAGATGGTGGGGTCGATTGACTTGTGGTTTTCTTCTTGTTGCCTCTCTTCATTGTGGATTTATCTGCTGACATTCTTCGTAGCAACCTGTTTTGTGTCTTCGTTATTTCGATTTTACGTCAAATGGTTTTTTCTTGGATTGCAATATGCCATTGTCAGTGTTCTAGTCGTACTGGTATCACTTTGTTCTCCAGGATCTGCGCACAATCTTACGAAATCCGTGAATTATTTCCTGTGGTTGACTAAAATATGGGGCATAAAATTTAACGTGAAAGGAAGAGAGAATATTAAGAAGGATTCAAATTATATTATAGTTTGTAATCACCAAAGTTCATTTGATATGGTTTGTATGTTTCATGTCTTCCCACCAAATACAAGAATATTATCCAAGAAAGAGCTTTATTACACTCCTTTACTCGGCGCTGCTGCTTGGCTGGGAGGAGCTATTTTCGTTGATAGAAAAAATCATAATGATGCTATCAATGTTTTGAAGAAGGCTGTTGATCAAATTAATCAAGAGAAGGTAATGTTTAGTTTATAGAAATATAGAAATATATTTCAAGGTAAATCAGAGTTTTTCATAAGTTATTTGGTATTTTTGTAAGTATTATAGGTTACATGGCATTTTTTTTTTATATTATAATTTCCAAAATTATTAATATTTCTAAATCCTTAACTTTGTTGGGTTTTTTTTAATTTCATCTAGTGTAATGTTTGGGTATATCCTGAAGGAACAAGGACTCAAGGAGAAACATTACTTCCTTTCAAAAAAGGAGGATTTCACCTCGCCCAACAAGCTCAGGTTTGCCCATCTTAGCCAAGTTATTCTATCCAAAACACTGCCTACACAACACTCTACTTTTTTCAACAATCTTGAGCCTATCAACAAGATCTGTTTGCAACAAAATAAAAACTAGTATGTTCTTTTGCATATTTAAAAATATATACATGAAAATCTTTTTCCACAGGAAGTAAAGATGTTTTTTATTTTTAGATTCCTATACTTCCAATCGTATTTTCAAATTACAGACCTCTATTGAGTTTTGCAGACAAACGTTTTACAACAGGTACTATTTGTTCATATTATATATTATTTATTATATGGCACGGATTACTTCTGGTAAAATCACATGCTGTGATTGGTTGCTGATGGGGTGAGATTTCTCCATAATGCCCATGGGCATTATGAAAATTGTTAATGCCCTATGATTGGAAACAAACAAAAAATCCTAATAAGAAACTTTTATTGCTGAAAAATGGTGAAAATAGATGAAATAGATGACGATGTATATTATAAAAGTAAATTGTAGTATCCAGACGAGAAAGAAACAGCAGAAAATAACACTAGTTCGGTGTTTTGATGAAGTTAAATGAAGCGAAGACCAAGAAATACAAGATTGATTTTGAAATAAAAAGTGCCATATAATAAACTACTTAATAACCTTGACTGTTCGGTCTTTACGGTAAAATATTAAACCTCGGTCTTGAGTGTATTAACCTCACTATCGCTCGGTCATTACAGCAAGACCTCGGTTTAATATTTTACCGTAAAGACCTCACTCTTGGTTATTAAGTAGTTAATTATATTATATATTGTATTATATTATATTATATTATATTATTATATTATATTACACTATATTACATTACACTATATTATATTATACTATATTATATTACACTATATTACATTACATTATATTATGTTATATTATATTATATTATATTATATTATATTATATTATATTTATATTTTTAGGCATCAGAAAGAGTAAAAATCAAAAAATTTCCTTGCACCCCCCCCTCCCCCCCCAAAAAGGGTGGTGGCTGCACCCCTCAACACTCTCCCCCCCCCCCCCCCCCCCATCATTGTGTACCTGGATTAGGTTCAGGTTGGGGTCAAGGTTCTATTAGTTTCCATACATCAGGTGGTGACATTTTTGGGAAAGGAGGACTTCACTGGTGCTTACCTGTTCTGAGCTGTCCATTCATTTCTTTAGGTGCCATACAGATCACAGTATTACCAGAAATTTCAACCCAAGGTCTAGAATGTAGTGATGTTGATGAGCTAACAGAGAAAGTGAGAAGTGTAATGTGTAAAGAATATGAACACAGCAAGACAACTATAAACTGATAGAATGAAGGAGTCAGATTAATGGGTGGATTCATATAAGCTTTTTAAAGTTTTGCCTGTTCTTGCTTTACAAGCTGCCATCGGGTTATTATAAGTAATAACATAACTTGAGGGAAATTAACGATTAAATTTCCCTGCCGCCGAGGGAGGCCCTTGGACTTTCACAAATCTTCCCGAGGCAAAGGGGAAATTTAATCGTTAATTTCCCTCAAGTCATGTTATTAGTTTGTAATATTATGATCTTATGATCACCGAGGAAAACTTTGAGAATCTTACCGACAGGAAATTTACACGGTTGATCAGAGAAGTTGCATCTAATTTTCCCGTGCATGTTGATGAGGGAAAATATATGCAAGTGGGAAATTTAGAAGAAGACAAAGGATTTCATTGTCTTCTAATTTTCCCTCATCAACATGTGCATGCACGGGAAAATTAGAAGACAAAGGAAAAATTTCCCTCTTGCATGAGCAATGAGGGAAATACGAGGTTTACATTCCCTTGGAGAACAAAAGAATCCGAGGTGATCATGGTATTACTGTACATAACTTTGGTCTGTCATGTGAGTTCTAGTGGCTCTGTGGTTAGAGCTATAGTTTACTAAGTTTTAACATTTAATGACAGCTTGTACTGCAAGAACTAACAAAACTTAACAAACTCCATTGAAGCTGAAAGTACAATGCCTGTACTAACAGACATATACAAAAACATTTCTATATTACATTACATTACTTTATTCCATTCTGTATACCATATTAATTTAAGCCGTTGACAAACATAAAACAATTTTATACCTAAATTTTTATCCATAGCATGCATTTAACAGCAAGTTACACATTGCCTATTCAGCATTTTACTGTTAATTTTTATGATTTTACATATAAATATTGTGCATATTTGTAAATCTATA
>JAWNZC010000142.1:255000-312500 GCA_035771165.1 Paragorgia papillata
ACCAAACACTTTTGCCAAAACACAAAAACCCTGCTTGACTAGTTTTGTGTTTCTGTTTTCAACCACCGTCATCACAGCAGCAAGAATTGCTTCAAACCCATACAGCACATGTCCCTTGGTGTATAATACTTGCTTGTCTAAAAGTTGAGAGACGCATTGGAATCCTAGAGCCAAAACTGTCTCACTTTTGGTTTTAAAAACTTCAAATAAGAAACCAGTTAGATCGGAATTGATAACCTGTTCATCAAATGACACCATATTGTTAAGACAACCAATGGCAACGCTTTGAACAAGAGTTAGTCTTGACAAGAATGCCTTTTTTAAACTTGTTATTATTCGTTCCACGTTGCTTCTAACGGTCTGAGAGCTTCGAGCTATGTTTTCTGGTTTTGTTATGCTCTGGAGTAAGGCAATGGAGTTGATTTGGAGTTCCTTTGATGTTGCACTGGTCAACACCTCGCAGCATTCGCGAAATATAACTTCAGTGATGTCCACTGGTATAGCTGAACAAGAATCTTTATCGCGGTATAAGTGTGTGAGGATAAAAAACAACGAACTGCGGATTCCTTCGTCAGGAAATGATGTACTCTTTGCGATATAAGCCACCAGATTCTGTCGGTGGCTAACCAAACGCACAGTCAAACCAGGAAGTTTTTGAAGAAGTTTACCCAACAGATCCAATTGTGGTGATACCTTCAAACAATGTTAATCAATTTCAATCAATCAATCAATCAATCAATCAATCAATCAATCAATCAATCAATCAATCAATCTGTCAATCAATCAACATTAATAAAATACCTTTTTAATATTTTTAACAGATATCAATTTCTGAGAGAGATTTTCCATGACTTTTTCCACCAAGGTTTCGGACTTTAATGAGCAACAGAGTTGATAGATAATCTCTATGACGGTAACATTTAGCGTTGTGTTGCTGTCATCGAAATCAGTTAGCTCCCAAAGGCAATTGAACAAGTGCAATAGGACTGGTTCATTGTCAGCTAACATTTTAAGAATATCACCAGCTGATATTAAATTAAGCAGTTCTTGAAGGGTTCGTGTTTTTCGTATAGAAGGTTCATTTCTGCTTTCAATGATTTCCACAAAACACGCAAAACAAACCAAAGTTAATTGACTGCCTTTCTGTAGCCATTGTTGATCATGTGTAGTGTGGTTTGAAGTGAAGAATGACAAACAGCCTGTACTAAGAGGATTCTCCATTTTCAATGCTTTTTAAACCTGAAAACATAATTCAAAAATCATAAAGAAATAACAGGCAAGCATTTAAAGTTTAAATTAACCAAGAAATAACATAAAAACAAAAGATATTTGCTGATTTTTCAGACCATGCTCTCCACGACCCAAAAATAAACGCCATCCGAAAAACACTCAAAATTGAGACTCAAGGAAAAAGAAAAATACAAAAATTAATAAAGGAGATAGATTTCAAAGTATGGATGTTGAGAAAAACATATATTAATCAAAACGTGCCTCAATTGTTATCTAAAAACTTTTCCATTTTGTCAAACTAGTTCACTCTCTAAGGTCTCTGCCATTACACGAGCCCGTAGTATATATTCCAGCGGTGTACGTCTTTACATGTAAAATACACAACCTGCTAGCGCTTTTATTTCATTTTCAATTTTAACTACTTGCTTTCGTTTTCTTGGTGTCATTTACGACGGTTTTCGTTTAAATTTAGTTTGTTTTAAGTAGTATTAACACTATATAAATATGAGTGAAGCTTTTCGATGTATATTTGGTCCTGGATTGTATCGTATTTACGACAATAATGGCAGACAGGTATTAAAAAGTGACATCTGTTTCTGACGCCTGCCTGAGCTGGTACTTTAGTTTTAGTTGGGCTGTGTTTTTAATTAATACTTATTTTATTTGGTTTAGTATCGTAAATATGTGCCTGGTTCAACAGAAAATATTGGTGATAAGATGATCAACGTGGTATGTGTGATAGATTAGGTGTACAGTATTATTAAAATAAATACAGTATTCATTTAAATGGCGTTGTTTTGTTTATATTAAAAGAGGGGAGTATAAACTAGCTGTTTTAGTTTTGACAACTCTTGTGTTCTTCTAGGCTTCGTATGTATACTCAATGTCTGTGATGGCCTCGCCATTTATTGGATATTTTATGATAAAGAGAGGTTAGCTAAAAGCAAACTTACATGTACTATACATTGTACTGTATAACATTTTGGAGTGTATTGTAGAAGTTAGCCGTGTTATTTTCAAGCCAGGATGCTTTAAAAAACTCTTATCATTGGTAAAGGGATGTTTGGTTATTGTTTTTCTAGGGTTTTTCACATTATCTGGTATTATTAGTCTTGCACAGTTTGGGATAAGCTGTTTCTTCATTTTAGCTGGTTCCTATTGTGTAAGAGGTATGGTAATGACTAAGACTTGGGTAGATATTGTTTGTCCTTTAGCAGCAGCAGCTACAACAATAACAACAACATTAGCAACAACAACAACAACAACAGCAGCTGTAACAACAGCAGCAGCAACCACAACAACAACAGCAGCAGCAACAACAAGAATAATAGCAGCAACAACAGCAGCAACAACAACAGCATCGGCAACAGTAGCAGCAACAACAACAACAACGATAGCAACAACAACAACAATAATAGCAACAAGTACAGCAGCAGCAGCAACAACAGCAGCGGCAACAACAGCAGCAGCAACCACAACAACAATAGCAACAACAACAATAATAGCAATAAGTACGGCAGTAGCAGCAACAACAGCAGCAGCAGCAACAACAGCAGCAGCAACAACAGCAGCAACAGCAGCAGCAACAACAACAATAACAACAATAACAACAATAATAGCAACAAGTACAGCAGCAGCAACAACAGCAGCAACAACAGCAGCAACAACAACAGCAGCAACAGCAGCAGCAACAACAGCAGCAGCAACAACAGCAGCAACAACAGCAGCAACAACAACAGTAGCAGCAACAGCAGCAGCAACAACAGCAGCAGCAACAATGACAACAACAACAACAACAACAACAACAATAGCAGCAACAACAACAATAGCAGCAACAACAGCAGCAGCAATAACATCAACACCAATATCACCAACACCAACAACAACACCAATACCAATATATATCACCACCAACAACAACACCAATACCAACAACACCAATACCGATATATATCACCACCACCAATATCACCACCACTACCACCACTACTACAAACAACACAAACACCACCACAAACAACACCGATTTGATATTAATGATTATAAATTTTATCTCATAAATTCTTACTTTAAGGCTATGGGCGACTCACAAATCTTGAATATCGTAAATTTATAAAAGTTTTAACAGAAGCACAAAAAGTAGACCATCAATATAATATCCGGGTAAGTGCAACCTAATTTTATCAGAATGGATATCTATATATCTGTCCATCTGTCTGTCTGTCTGTCTAATTCATATTTTACCATTTTCCAGAAACAATTGTCACTATATGACTTTGATTTTCGCTCCTGGCCAGTTGACTTTCACTGGGATGAAACACATGATAGGTTAGCAAATTGTAATATATAAATTGTTGTTTTTACTTATTACTCATTTTACCCAGATGCAACTTTAGTTATAATTATTATACACACTGCACAATGTTGTTTATAATTTCTTTTGTGTAGCCTTGACAAAAAGAAACTTGCTAGTGCTAATTATATCAACACGAAAAGGGTTCACTATGGACTTCTTGGACAATTGTTTAAATTTCCTATCATTGTAGCCAGGTAAGTATATGCAGTGTAGTACAGTACAGTACAGTACAGTACAGTACAGTACAGTACGGTACGGTACGGTTTGGTACAGTACAGTACAGTACAGTACAGTACAGTACAGTACAGTACAGTACAGTACAGTACAGTACAGTACAGTACAGCACAGTACAGTACAGTACAGTACATTACAGTACAGTACAGACTGTATAGTACAGTGCAGTGCAGTACAGTACAATATAGTACAGTACAGTACAGTGCAATGCTAATATATTCAGTAAAATACTACAATATATTTACTTATTTATTTAGTTGAATGTTGTTACTACTGTACTGTGTGTTAATAATTATATTTTCTTCAGATACATTGTTGCTCATTGGTTTGCACGGCCTTTGATATACCCTGGCTCAATTAAAATGGTACAACACGCTTTGGGTAAGTCAATAATATATGAATTTTCAAATTGTTGATATATACAATGTACATTGTATACAGTATATACAGGTATATTATTATATTTCAGCACGTTTAGAAGAATACTCTAACCTAACTTGTGTTCCAAAAACTTACTGGTTAACACTAGATGCATTTGTTGTGTGTTTTAGGAGAAGCATTGAATGATGGTAGATCAGGGTTGGTGGCTAAGGTATACAGTATGTCATTCTACTCTTGGTTGACTACCATATATTTTGAGAGTTCTGGACTGTTTGTATGTTAATATTGAATTTATTCTTTAAGGATGGTTGGCGTGCGAAACTTAAGGCCAAAGATAAGAATGAAATAGACACAATGTTTATTGATAAAAGAGCGTCAGATAATGAGAAAGGACAAATTCTGGTAAGTGCAATTATAACACTCATTTTCACCCATTTTCCCCACTTATGTAGGGGTTAACTGGTGGCTCTCCACAGCAGTTTCCTCCACTTCTCTCTCTTGCGCATCCTCCCTTTTTAGACGACACTCTCTCATGTCCCTCTGCACAACCTGACTCTATGTCGTCCTTGGCCTTCTTCTTCCTCTCACACCTTCCACCTCATATGACATGCTTTTTTTCACCCAGTCACCATCATCTTTCCATAATACGTTCCCCAGCCATCTCAATTAACCGGTTCCACCTCACAACATTAGTCACCAACTCAATCCCCATTCTTTCTCTCAACTCCACACTGGTAAGTGCAAGATGCCAAAAAGTGCAGAGAAAAACCCTCAAAGCACAGGAGAGAACAACTCTGTGCAACTCACATGAGTCCCAAGTTCAGACAGATGGTCACCCATCCAAGTATTCCCCCTGAAAAACATCATTGTAACCCTGCCTAACTGGGCTGATAAAAGCCTTGTAAACGTAACTTCAGTCCTGTAATATTCCTTTTCACAGGTGATTGGATGTGAGGGAAACGCAGCATTTTATGAAGTTGGGACAATACACACTCCTCTAAATGGTGAAGTTATTGTATTTTAGAGAATATCCTCAATACAATGTATTTTTATATTATATATAAATTTGTTTGCTTCAGTTTTTTTTCTAATTTCTAAACCAGGCTTCTGCTTTGTTTCATTTTAGCTGGTTATTCTGTGCTTGGCTGGAACCATCCTGGATTTGGTGGCAGCAGTGTATGTAAAATGTCATATATTCAATCCATTACTACTCACTAGTTGTAGCAAACTCAGTCCTTATGGAGCGCGATGCCACCAGAAGAATTCCCAGTTTCTACAGTTTATTCTAAAAATTTTGTGTAGCTAAACTTATTTCTTTAAAATAACTGTTTTTAGGGTTTACCATATCCAGATGCTGAAAAGAATGCAGTGGATGTTGTTATCAAGTATGCAATGGATAAATTAGGATTTCCAATTGAAAATATTGTTATTTTTGCTTGGTCAATAGGTAATAGCAACCTTTGTTGAGCAATTGTACAGTACAATATTATATGAATAATTATTTCTATATATATACAGTTAATATAATGGTATACATATATATGGTAGTATATATTAGCATTTTCAACTGAGTTTCTTATTGTTTGACAGGAGGCTACAGTGCTAGTTGGGCAGCAATGATGTATCCAGATATCAAGGCTTTAGTATGTTGAGCTGTTGTTCTGACTATTTTAAATATTTTATTAAAGTCCTTTCTATTGTACCTGTAAGTATTACAGATTGTGAATATTGTTTTACTGTATTTTCTGTTAAGATTTTGGATGCCACATTTGACAAGATAACACCTTTAGCTGTTGAACGAATGCCAGTCATGATGTGTAAGATGCCATGATTGTAATATTTAATATTAACTGCCTGAAATTATTATCATGATGACATGATATTATTTTTGAGATAATGAATTGTTATAACTGGATTTGATTGTTTTTATAGCAACATTCACTGAAGATGTTATCAATAATTATTTTCCTTTATTTCTACACGAGCATCTGTCCAAGTAAGCCAAATGTAAATGATAATTTTTGAAGTGAAATGAAGTGTACTGCACTGCACTGTACTACACTGCACTGCACTGTACTACACTGCACTGCACTGTACTACACTGCACTGCACTGTACTACACTGCACTGTACTACACTGCACTGCAGTGTACTGTATGTAAAACAGTATTACTTGGATCTCTGCAATTAGTGGTCAACAATAATAAATACTGAGTTTAAATTTTGTAATTTTGTTTTTAGATATTCTGGACCAGTTTTGTTGTATCGAAGAACAAAAGATGAAATGATAAGTTTGGTGTAAGTTTGGATGCAGTTATTTATTTCATTTACAATATTGATTAAATTTTAATTATATTTTTATTTCCAGTCAAGGAGACATTAGCACAAATCGCGGAAACTATTTGTTGATTGAACTATTAAAATCAAGGTTAGTTATTCAGTGTGTATCTATGTGGACAACAGGACAAGAGTTTTAGATTCAATTTTGCAATCTATAGTGAAGTTCTGGTTGCTTCTTTTCTTGATGTATGTGTAGGTATCCAAGTCTGATCACTACGTCATCATTAGAAAGAGTAAATACTTATCTTATGGCAGGTGACAGCTTTAGTAAAAGTAAGTTTGCTTACAGTTGATTGTCTTTAGCTGTTTTACAAGTTTATATTCTTAGCTTCCCAACGCACAGATGATGACAGTGGTGGTCCAGTTGATGGTGGTGGTTGCTGGTGGTCCAGTTGATGGTGGTGGGTGGTGGTGGTCCAGTTACCACCACCATCAACCACCATCAACCACCACCAACCAACCAACCACCAACCAACCAACCAACCACCACCACCATCACCAACCACCATCAACTTGACCACCACCATCAACTGGACCACCACCATCAACTGGACCACCACCACCCACCACCACCATCAACTGGACCACCACCACCCACCACCATCAACTGGACCACCACCACCAACCAACCACCACCACCATCAACTGGACCACCACCCACCACCACCATCAACTGGACCACCATCAACCACCAACCAACCACCACCACTGGTCCAGTTGATGGTGGTTGGTGATGGTGGTTGGTGATGGTGGTTGGTGGTGGTCCAGTTGATGGTTGTTGTTGGTGGTGATTGGTGATGATGATGATGATGACTGAATATTTTTTCAATATTTTTAGATGCTGTTACGTCTAGTCTTGGAGTAGACAACAATGAATGTGAAGAATTACTAAAAGATTACAAGGAAGAAAATGGTGGCGCATTTCCTTGCCAAATAGGTAAAAATTATTGAACCTGTAGTACTGACAGTTTATAATAATTATATTGTTACTAAAGTAATTGTTTAATAGCAAAAAGTTTCATTGTAGTATAATCATTAAATTATTCCTGCCTAGGATGTCTGAGGGTTCTCCTCTTGACAAGTAAAATCATTTGATGTTAGACAGAGTGAAAAAGTCAAGTTTTGCTGGCTGGGTGCGTTATTTAAAAGTCAATTATTGCTTTTTCAGGCGAAAACATGCAGGATGACATGAAATCCAAGATATTAATTTATTTGGTGAGTGTTTAACTTTGGTGTCCTGTTAGTTCTTGTCCACTGCTGACCAACATAGTTCTCACTACTTTTTACTTTGATGAAGGGCTCTGGTCCAAACGTCAGTATTTCGTTACTAAATATCTCAGCAGTTTACCGTCTTTTCACTTTTCTCTATCTAAAACACTGCCTACACAGAGCTCACTCTACTTTTTACTCTGATGAAGGGCTCTGCTCCAAACGTCAGTATTTCATTACTAAATATCTCAGCAGTTTACCATCTTTTCACTTTCCTCTATCTAAAACACTGCCTACCCAGCACTCTACTTTTTACTCTGATGAGGGACTCTGCTTGAAACGTCAATATTTCATTACTAAATATCTCAGCAGTTTACCGTCTTTTCACTTTGCTGTTTTTCAAATCTGCTGTTTCTTTTTTTTAGGTCACCCGATACATGATTGATTTTGACGCCACACATTGTATAAATCTTCCGCCGTCTATTTTTCAAATTCCTACCGCAGTCTAACCATTGTACATTTTTCATATTTACATATAGTATAACAGTTGACTCTCATAATATGACTGTGTAATTAAGTAGATCAGTACGATTTGTTGACAACAAAGTTTGATTGTTATGTAACATATGTTAAATAGTTTAGTGATTTTGTAATTCAGTGTGGAACTGAGACCCGTTTACACTGGAGCAAAAGTATCCGGATTCACATTGTTTTTCATCTTCATGGGAATAAAAAACAATGTGAATCCGGATACTTTTGTTCTAGTGCAAACGTAGTCTTCCACTACCGCTACTGCTAGCGTAAATGTGGTTAAACTGGTGTAATGTTCGTTTTTTCGTCCTGTAGTCGTAGTTGGTTTTAATCATAGTACCGTAGAACGCTTTCTTTTTGCACTAGGTTTGAGACCTGCGACCATTACTGAACGTAAAAACAATATTTGACATGCTTAATTATATTTACGGTAGCGGTAGTGGTAGTGGAAGTGTGATCTGATCATCTGAACCTCGGCAACTTCAACGACGACGTCCTCCAAATAAAAGACTTCTAGTTGTGAAACAAAGAGAATGAATAATTTGTAATCCCAACAGTAATCACAACACCGTGCTCGTTCTTTATACAACGTCACGTATCAGAGCATTTTCACGTCTTCAGGACGACGTCAACTCACCAAAAGATGAGAAGTGGAACTGTCCCTTGACATTGACTCCAACACAAACACAACAATCATTTTAGCAATACTGGGACGTTTTAAAAGTCATTCAAAAACTCATTAATAATTCATGAGGAAAACACAAAGGAAATCAGTACCATGTCCGTGGTTTTATACCTGATAAAACTTCTTGACGTCAGAAAGAATACTAATGAACATACAATTTTATATAAAGAATACTAATGAACATACAACTTTATATAAAGAATACTAATGAACATAACATCCAATAACGAATCGTTTTTGAAGCCATTCAAAACACTCGCATCACGTGTTTTAAATATTACTTGACGTTTTTCAGTTATGGAATTTACGTTGGGACTTTAAGTTACTGTTATTTAATCTAAAATCAAATTGAAACCGTTAATACATACTATCAATAATCAAAATTCTAAATAAGTGCAAAATATAACATTGGCTGGTTATTAATAAACTCAAATATAATTACCAACAAAAAAAGTCAACAAAATGAACTGCCAAATTAATACAAGTTTAAAACTTTTAAGATTTCTAGCCCAATACAATTCTGACAGTTTCTATAATCCTATGGATTGTCTTTTTAAGAGGTTGAAATAATTTTGAGGTATTTCTGCAGCTCTTCAATATGTTTTGCATAGTTCTTTGTTTTTCCTGCGAGGTCAGAAGTGACGTAAGGAGAAACTTGATCAGTAAGTTGATTGATGTAGACCAACGTTGACTTTGCTGGATCTTCGTCGCATTCTTGTATAAGAAAACCTGAAGAGAGATTTTCTTTACGATTGTAGTCCGCCAAAGGTGGAGACGATTTGAGGGTAATGGATCGATAAGCAACGACATAGTTATCTTGCTTGTCCGAGGGGGGTCGGCTGGATTCCAGCATCAGAAAATCATTTGGTTTCTCTGCGGAGGTTTCTGCTGTGGCCATGATAAAATGAACGGTCTTATCATCTTCGTCGATTTTGTTTATCACTTCTGCCTTCGACACAAGTGGGTCCCATTTAGCTCTGGCATCTGTGCTAAGAGCAGTGAATAAATCTTTAGCACTGATTGGAATTTGGGTTTCAACTCTGATGCACTGCAGTTGATCTTGAGTGCATTTCGACAGAATGCTCGCTCCTTCGTTCGAGACCTGCAACCAGTTTTCCAAGTGGTAGAGCTTCCTGAAGCCAGAAACATTATGATAGGCTAGGATATTGCTATTCTCATTCGACCATGGCACCGAGAGGGCAGGACCAACAGTCCCCAAGATCTTCCTTTTATCAATCTGGGCCTGACGTCGACTGACGGCGTTGGTTCCACGTTGAGCTTGCTCGACTGTGGTTGGTACAACTTCAGGTAAAGGCTTCCGTTGGCCTTGGTCATCAAAGTTAACGAACGTCAAGTAGGCGCTATTGATGTGTTTCGGTTTTCCTTCGATGCTATTCGCTTCGACTCGACAACCAACTTCCATACTGTTGTCATCAAATACTTTATTGACCATAGCCTTGAACACCAAGCGGTCACCAACGGAAGAAGGACCAAGAAAATGAACACCATTGACGGCGAGTATGGATGGTGCTGTATGGCACAGTCTGCTTGCAGCTATGGTGCATGTCGATGTTAACCATGCCATGATTTGTCCACCAAACGTCGACTGGTGATGATTAGCGTCGCTTGGAAGAACCAGCTCAATGCTTTCGACACTTGTCTCGCTCATTAAACGCTGACCGGCTTTGGTCTTCACGTTGCTTAGCTGACTATTACCTTTTGGCTTGGTCGATTGCTGTTGGGATTTAGCCTTGGCTGCATTTCTTGCCACAAATCTTATTCTTCTTCTTTCATTTGCCAGAGCGTATTGCAGTCGTTCTTCCATCGTAACTGGGTCCAGATGACTCAGCTTGGCTTTCCCAGTCTTTGCAATAGCGACAAATGTGAAATACGCTTGACAGATATTCACCTTCTTGCTCTGAAGGAAGTCTTCCAGAGCGACTTCGACTACCAGTTCCATACTCGAACCAAAAGCTCTAGTTAGTTTAGCCTTGACGTTAAGAACTTGGCCATGAGAGGGAATGGTGTCCACTTCCAGATCGTCCATCATTAGGGTCACACAAGGTAGTTTAGCGTGCTTCTCTGCTGAAAGACAAGCCACTATGTCCATTGCTTTGAGAATATTTCCTGCTAGCAAAGCTTGGTTTCTTGTTTGCACATTGTCAACAGACACGATCCTATTCATCTCGACTTCGCTGGGATTTCGGTAGTCTGCAGAAGCCATCTTCGTCTTTGTGTTTCTGACTTTCCAGAAAGTGAGGTTACGCGGGAGCAGTCAAGTTGATGAGTTGATGTAGCATTTGCCGGAACAATCAGACGAGATTTAAATATTCTACTAATTGCTACATTGCGGAAACGTGAGCCCTCTCAAAGTCACGCATGATAAAACAAAAACGTATTTCCTGTCACTATGGGTGTCTAAAAGGTTACGTCGACAGGTAAAATATTTTTACTATAAGTATCAGATAGTCAAACAAACTTTACAATATGAGTTCGGACTTATCTAATTCACAGATCTAATTGTTCAGATTTATCAACAATCTTAAGATATAAGCTGTGAAAGTTAGTCGGTTGGAAAGTTTATGTGTATTAAAATCAGACGAATTTGTATCCTATTTTAATACAACACCGGTACCTGTTTAACATTAATTTGTTTTGAATTTTCGTCATGCATTATTAATGATTGGATAAGGTTTATCGCAAGATTGCAAGATCATTTCTACCTGAAGGACATTGATTAAGATGTTACTTTATTTAAACTGTCCATGGTTTTGTATTTTATAAAATAGCCTTTATCAGGGTTCTGCCCAGGAGTATGTGAATGCCGGATGCCTACAGGACCGGGGGCTCAACCCCCCAACGCACAAGTGAAAATCAATATTACCGAATTTGGAATTAGTCTAGTTTGTGTTGGTGATGTTGTTGTTTTGTGTTGTTGTTGCTGCTGCTGTTGTTGCGGCTGTTGTTGTTTTTTGTTGCTGCTGCTGTGGCTGCTGTGGCTGTTGTTTCTACTGCTGGTGGTGTTGTTGCTGATGTTGTTGTTGCGGTTTTGTTGTTGTTGTTGTTGTTGTTGTTGTTGTTGTTGTTGTTGTTGCTGTTGGTGCTGTTGTTGTTGCTGGTGGTGGTGGTGTTGTTGTTTTGTGTTGCTGCTATTGCTGCTGTTGTTGGCTTGTTTTTGCTGCTGCTGCTCCTCAACGACTGTTATTGTATCTTACATGAAGTAACACCAAGATTACTTCGGAGGTGTATTGATGTGCATGTGGTCAGTTTTTAAAATATAGTGATCGTAAAAACCATGCTTAGAAGAAAACTAACTCGGATTCAACTTAGCCGTGATGATATGGAAGAATATGAAACCATCAAGAAACAGTGGGCTGCAAAAAACGAAACCAACAGCCAAACAACGAAGGATTCAAACCTTTTTGGTCAAGCACGGATGACAGAGGCTGAACATATCGCTGACGTCCACAGACGAATTGGCTTATATAATCCAGAACAAGTGCCTGGTGATGGCACGGAAAGAATGCTTTAAGAATGATAAACTAACGGTGAGTACTGAGTACTTCTAAGCTAATTTTAAGATCTACTTATTGTGTTCATGTAATAGCCTATTAGACAGGGGGGGAAGGAAGAGTTTCATAGCATTCTCAAGTATAAATAAGGCCACTCTACGCATGTACAAAAATAATGTTCACATCTTTATTTACAAAACAATATACTGATACCTTGTTCAAGATTGTAAGCTTTTCTTGCTTCCTCTTTATTACTTGTACTTGAAACAAAACATTTTCTCAGGAAATAGAAGAAATCCAAAGTGACATCCTTGCTTGGTTTTATATTGCTTCTAAACGGTTTCCACCAGGGCGCTGGGTACTTCATGTAATTATCTACGAATGTCTTGTTTGTGGGACTCACAAAACAAAGATGGTGGATTCAGTGGGCTCTATATAAAACTGGAGTGATCAGTGACGTAGTCAGGTTCTTGGGTTTGGGGGGAAAATTTTGGATTTCTAGGGTCTCCGAAACACTATTTCCTGCATTTTTCGGCAAGTATTTAAGAGTAATGTGACAGCCATAAATTACATAATTTTGTTGAAATCAAACCAGAACATAGAATGATACACGTCAGAATATCTTTAGATTTATTTATAAACAAGTTGTAAATGTAAAAACAGGTTGGAGGCATTTTGACTAGACCCTTAGTACTGTAATTTATAGCATATGCATGCCTGCAATATATATAACACATCACTATCTACTCACTTGGACTTAAAAAACTGTACCCCCCCCCCCCCTACAAGTTTCTCCATGGATTTAAACTTTTCACGAGAACGGTCTTGGACACCATTGGTGGGGTGACCACCCCCCCTCACCCCCCTTGGCTATGCTACTGGGAGTGATATCTGCTGGTCTTTGACTGGGCAAAGATTGAAGCCAAACATGGTGGACATGTAGGCCTGAAGTACATATAATTCCAGGCTCCTACACGGTCTTTTGACGAAATCAGACTTGACCAGACCACATAGGGATCATGTGCAGAGTGGACTGGAGAGCATGTGTAAGAAATGGTTCATGGTTTGGTGTGCTTAAGGGATACATACGGAAAGTTAGGAGAGCATGAAAAAAGTGTAAGTGTTCCTTCAGATGATAACCAAGATTTATTTCTGTTTTAATTAACTCCTTCCTGTGTGGCTTGCCAACACATCTCTTCTTGAGAAGTCAAGTAGTCTGTGGTCGCATAGTGGTTAGCAGGGACATAGCCAGGATTTTGAAAGGGGAGGAGTGAAACTTCTTAGTGGGTCCGGGGGCATGCTCCCCCGGAAAATTTTGAAATCTAGAGTCTCTAAAATGGCATTTCCTGCATTTTGGGAGAAGATTTTACACAATTCTGAAAGTTTGAAAAGTCATAAAATTCTAAAAAAAACAAGCGTTGAGTTAAATGCATGCGATACATACGGAAACTGGATTAGGATCCAAGGAAGGCACCATTTCATATTATTAGTCACTAGCGTCAGAAGAGCGACTGAGATCCAGTCAATAGCATCCGCCGACCGCTCCCACCGCGAGTAAAATTATATCAAGTCAGGAAAAGATGGTAAACTGCTGAGATTAGTTTTGATAACGAAATACTGACGTTTCAAGCGGAGAAGTAAGGCCTCCATTTGAAATGTCAGTATTTCGTTATGAAAACTGTTCTTGGCAGTTTACCATCTTTACGTTGCTCATTCAAGTTTTCAGTCTTTATACATGCCGGTTTATTTGGCGAAGCTGCAATATACGGATTAACTGGATTAACTTTGTAAAAGAGGTGTCCAAAAGTTGATTATTAGTGGTCATAAGTTCTAATCCCACCTTGGTTGATATAAATGAAATAACGGATTAGGTTTGACCGTTAAAATCTAATCTCTCGTCTACTTTATTTCATATATTTCTATTTCAAAATCATTCTAAATTTATCTGTGAAAGAAAACTCTTTTGTTTTTTTAGAATAATCTTGCACTAATCCAAAATTATCAAAGCTATAATCATCTTTTGACTAACTGTATCCTGACGACAAGGGAATAAAATTACGGATTGCAAGTCAGGCTTGCTGGTTTTTCAAGTTTTCATTCCGTAATCATTTTAATATAACCCAAGTGAGTCCAAGATCTTTCTCTGACATCACATGCGCTGAATAAAACTTTTTAAGTATAGTCAAGTGACCATGCTGTAGACTATAAAGGTTAAAGGTTTTTAGCCACTTCTAAAGTCCAAGACTTTCCCCTGTGCTGACGGAATTAAATCGTTTGGCGTTGTTTATAGTCCGAAAGCCGCGCGCCTGAGCGGTGAAGCGGACTCGAACCCACAACCTTCCGAATGTTAGCCATAATTATACAGCAAGAACGAACAAACCTTTACAAACTCCAAGCTGAAAGTACCATACTAATGAACAAATGCAAATATAAGGTCGTGTGGTCGTGGGATCGATAACAAAATAGAAAAAAAAAAACACAACAAAAAACACTGCAGTACACTATCTTCCCAACAGTGATGGGAGGAGTATTATATTATTCAAAACGTAGAAACCAACTAGAAAAGAACTGAAGCAAGTCAAGAAATATCGCCTTAGTCCGCGTTAAGGGTACTTTGTCTCTTTCTGGTTGCGAACATTAGCGCGCGAACACTGTGCGATGAATTGTCAGTTGATGACCAAAATATGCGTACTTCTGTCAAAACAATTAGAGGAGAATTAAAGACTAGATGATTGCTGTATTTCCAAACGATCAATCCAACGTAATTCTCCATTTTATTTCTCTTTGGAGAATGTGTCTTTTGCTGTACTGGCATTCCTGTGCGTTGCTGCATGGTTGTCTGTCAGTCAACAATGGTTGCAGGTGGTTTCCCTAAACTAAATTTCCAATAGGCCGCTTGGTTTGTGTGTCTTGTGCTCTTCGCCATTTGGGAAATGTGTCGACCTTAGTTGTGACAAATATAGGAAGCTTTTTTCCGTCTTGTGTTCATAATTTTTCTCTCTAACGCTCTGGAGTATAATAGAGACAAGAGACTCATTCGTTGTTGTCGTTTTATATCTACATCTAACACCAAATCATTTTCATTCTCTGAACTATCTTCATCTGTTTCAATATTAGTCGTTGTCTGTTTGCTTGACACAGTGCTGGTAATACATGTTAGTCTTTCGTCATCGGCAAAGCCACTATCCTCTTCGCTCGAGTAAGATTCATCTGTAGCCATCGTAGCGCTCTGGGTCAGTCTTTCTCTCATGTTTGATCCTTCGACGTTTGATCCTTCAACGTTTGACTTCAATGGCTTGCTTGCTTCGAACACGAACGAACTTATCTTGCGTATCACAAAATTAACGGCTTGCCACATTAGTGTTCTTTATATATCAACCCACATGAACCACTTAAGTTCTTAAAACTGACGGCCAGCCAATCTTCTTTACCAAATAATTATCTCCAGAACGTTCGCGAAACATGTCCTTTAACAAACATACTCCGGACATATTTTAATATGTTAAAAAACATGTTTACGTTTTTGGCATGATTTAAGCCATTCTCGGGTGTCAAGAGTCAACACTGACACTTCATCGGGTTGCCAAAAGATTGCAAAACTTCCCACCGCAGAAACGTTGTGTGCGCTTTTCTAAAAGCCGTTCAGATGTGTCCTTTTCAGATTGTTCTCGAAGAGATACAGTTCATTGTTCTTGAAATAAAGCGATGTTAATCGATTATTTTAATTATCTAATTATCTCGCCATGTATCGTCATAGAATACTCTCGTTTATTAAAAAGCCTCTCGTATTAAGTCAGCCTGTTCGGATCTCCGTATAATTGCCACAAATTTTACAACGTGGAAATGTTGTTTTTTTTAAGATCAACTCTACATAAGAAATTATCTGAATTTGGTTGTTGTTGTTCCTGTGTATCGAGAGCGCCAGGTTTAACGTATTTACCTCTCCCTGTGCTGAATAAAATCGTCTGGCGTTAGCCAGAATAAAATACTAAAGACTCGTCTTCAGGCTTCAAAATGTTGATATCAGCGTTTTTGTTACTTTTGCTTGTTTAGTATGTATCACCCTCTGAAATAAAGTATTCTAGCATTCTACTGTATTGGCATAAATTAGACTTCATCTTTTATGGAGAATGTAGAAAAGATTTCTTAAAGATTCAAATGTTGTAGATTAAGCGACGTAACAAGCATAAAATTATTAGAGCTCTTTTACTTTTTGTTGTGTTTAAGCACTGCTTTCTTGTGCTCTGTACCGCTGTGTACGACTGTGTTGTGTGCACGGGGTGCTTACAACATGTGTGCTACAATAGCTTGACTGACAAAACTGAAAACATTTTTTTATAGATGAAGGTGACAGAAAAGTGGAAAAGATGTTTGGATAAACAAAAGAACAGTTAAAAATTTTATTCCTGAAAAAGGACTTACAAATGAATGAATGAATGGATGGATGTGTTACTGCCGGAGCTGAGTTGGAACGGAATTGACTTAAACAGTTTCATACAAAGTTGGTAAGAGAGTACCAGTAAGAGAGATAGACAGATGGAAAACGTGATAGGATAACTTTATGATTCTTCTACTACATACATTCGAGGTTTTGTTGTTGCTAAAATAAGTGTCCAGTGATGGCTTTGCCGAGATTTTATAATCATCAAATACTACTCTGGCTTAAAAGTTTTTTGAACGGAGTGTCGAAACGTTGGGTCATGAACATTAACTTTTTAAGCTACGTTCAAAAAACTTTTAACCCAGTGTTAAACTATGTCTGATTCTTCACCTGACTGCGTTGCGAATTTATTTGTTTTATAATCATGTCTTACAATGGCTCCGCCAAACTAGGATGGCAACGTGGAAATATATATGTGTCATGTTTTTTTATTCTCGGTTATTTTGGTTATTTTTACTGGGCATTTTGTAAACACTGGACTGTGGACTGAACTTTGGACTGAGTGTTTTGTTAGCTTCCAGAGGGTCGTTATAACTCGGTAATCGCACAGCGACTAAGTTTTGTTATTCTTTTTATAAAATAATGTCTATAAATCGTGAATAAAACCAAGAAAAGTACAGATTACCTGCCTCAAAACGAGCTTGTCTGACATCTAGCGCCACGCGTGGCCTCGTATAACACGTTGATGATTTTTGAGGGATAAAAATGCGCCCAAAGTTGCAGGTAAAACATTCTGTTACGTTAATTACTTGATTGGACTTGTATTCAGGCATTTCTTGATTTTCTTTTGTAATTAAAACGACTTAAAATTCATGAAGAACAACAAAACCTCCCAGTATCTCGTGTGTCGTTATCGAGTTATGACATGCTTGCTTGGCTCAATAGCCAATCAGAGCGCGTGTAGCTGTTCATTTACTTGCGGTTATTTTATAGCCAATCAGAGCGCGTGTATTTGTTCATTTACTTTCGGTTATTTTATAATTACATTAGTACTTAATTCACGTACAAACTTGAAGTCTTGAACTTACAAAAATATCTATTATTTTGTACAAGCAATTTCGAATTTATAATACAGAATGGTGTTTAGACCTTATAAAAAAATAGGTTTCGCGAAGAAATATTTTCCATCCTACTTTTTCATTATTTCGCGCGTTCTTATTGTCAAGAACTCTATATAATAATAAATATTCCATTATATTACACGACTAAGACATTGTCTGGAACATTCTTTTTGGCTTGAATAGCGTTGAATACTCTTACAGTATCATCTAACAACATATTCAAGATGGCGTCTGCTACTTGAAATTTTACTGTCGTTTCATCTTCTTCGTAGTCCGTCCATTGTGGTTCTTCTTGTCGAAGTTCTTCAATCAATATGGCGTCAACATTATCCTTCTTGTTCCCCCGTACAGGTGTTTTCCGCTGTAAAGTCTGCATTGTCGTTCGCGGTGCTCCGAGACCAATCAAATTACTCACTCGTTCCATTACGGCCACTCTCACCTCGTCATCGCTTTTCCAACGTCTAAAATTTCGCGATAATTTTTGACCGCCTTTCCATTTAGCTTTCGCCCATGGCGGTCGAGAGGCGACCTCGTCTTGTGAAATCGTATCCATAAAAACTTCTTTAGTTAAGTCAAATATTAAGTTTCTGTAAGATCGTATACTTTCACTATCCAACTCATTCTCAGTCTCCCCGCCCAACAACTGCGCCGGCGGTTCACAGTTTTCCAGCGGCATTTCTTCCCGCTTCTGCGCGAGTAGTATATCCACCGTGGAGTTTGCAATTGACGTCATTTCCTGTAAATTATGCGGCACAGCGAACATCGGAGGATACTCGTGAACTGACGGTTCCGTGTCGTCTAAAGGGATGTCATTGAATTTATTTTGCTTTACTGGAAAATCCTCATCATCGTCATCATCTAGAGATGTACCAAGCAGTCCTTCGATATCCTCATCCATTGTTTTCAATGCATCATCATCCAAAGTTTGATTTGATTTTGCAATCTGGAGTGCGTTACCAAACACTGTTTGTTCATCAGCGGAACCAAACCCAGGAATTACACCCAGGGGACTCGTCGCCGAAGGGGGTTTAGTCGTGGGGGTTTCAAAATGTTTTGCTTCGTTCTCTACGGTTCCTGTCTTTCCGGCGTCCTTTTTCCGTCGTTTTATTGCAATCATTTGTAAGATGGCGTCCGCAAGCAGGTTTTTGGTGATGCTATCTGTATCAATGGTTCTTGAATCAACTTTGTCTGTCAAATCCTCTCCTTTCTCCTCCAGAGCTTCGTCCAACATCCGCTCTTCCGTAATCCGTCGGGATTTCGCGTTTTTTGCACTTCTTACCGTTTCTACCGAGTCCTCCACGATTCCCCTGTAAATGTCATCAGTGATGTCATCAAGCACGCCCTTACCACGTGTCTCACTCTCGTTCCTAGTCCCCCTAACATCTCTGTCATCAGATTTGAACACTTTAAAACTGTTCTCGTTCTCACTCTCGACCTGATCTTCGTCTGACTCGAGTATTTCAGGAATATCTTCCGATAGTGTCGCATCATCGACTTCAAAATCTTCTGAATATTCTTTCTCGTCCTCAGACTCCTGGTCTGCTCTCTCTTGCTGTTCCTTCGTGCCCAGTTCCCTCGCACTCAATAGCTTTGACTCCGATCTTTCGGATTGAAGTGATTTTGTCTTCTCTTCACCGCCATCTTCACGAGCAGGTTCAATCGTCTTGCTTTCTGTAGAAGTCTTTTCTGCAGCTGTGTGCTTGAATGTGTCTGTGTATTCCTCATTCACGCTCTCTTTTACTCCACCGTCTGTCTCGTCAGCTTTTTCTAAACCCCCAAAAATCAATTCCTCCGATTCTTCCTTCATGCTTGCAAGATCCGAGACATCTTCGTCCTCATATCCACTCGCAATCTCTTCAGCAATTGACGAGGACTCAGACTGGCTCCTGCTCTCACTCTCCTTCTCACCACTCTTCGCACTCTTTACCAAGCTTTTTGAATTTTCAAGCGCGGATTTCTCAGACGTGATGACGTCATTAAGCTCATTCTCAGAAATTATGACGTCATGGGATTCTTTCTCGGAGGTGATGACGTCATTAAACTCGTTCTCAGAAGTGATGACGTCATGAAGCTTGTTCCCAGAAGTAGTGACGTCATGGAATTCTTCGCTGTCCTTTTCCAAGCTTGGGGATCGTGATGACGTTGTTTTCTCGGAAAGGACATTACTTTTGCCAGAAAGAACATTACTTTTCTCTGAACTATGATCTTCACGCTCTGTTCCTGCAGGTAAATTTTCAGAAACCACAGAAATATTCGAGACGTCACTGAGCACATCAAGCTCTTCGTCGACGGTTGTTTCAGCGACATTCGTATCACTTCGTCGTCCAGACGATATCTGCTCGGAGATGCCTCGGCTTTCTTTTCGCTTTTCGTAACTAGTCGGAGATTCATCGTAGATGCTCGTGCTACCTCGAGGTTCAGTGTGCGAGTGCTCAGGCACCTCGTCAGAATCTTTAGAAACGCTTGGCTTACTTCGTCGCTCCGTATCCGAGTGCTGTAAAATACTATCGGAAACTCCTGGGGTTTTCTCGTCCGTTCGTTCGGGAATGCTCGTATTACTTTGTGGCTCAGTATACGAGTGTTCAAACTCCTCGTCGGGACCTCCCGGTATCTTCTCGTCTGATCCTTCTAGATCTTCGGGAATGCTCGAATCACTTTGTGTCTCGGTATACGAGTGCTCAAACTCGTCGTCTGGTGTTTTGCCGTGTGAATCTCGTAAATCGTCGACAATACTCGGGATTTCTTCGGAAATGCTCGGTGTACTACTCTGTGGTTCAGTGTAGGACCTTTCACTAATTTCCTCTTGTATATCCGAAGCTTTGCTCTCGAGTTCTTGTTCTCCATTAGCAATGCCTGATTCTTCAGGTATGCTCGTCGCGCTACGTGAATCAGAATCAACATGTTCGGAAATTTCTTCAGAAACATCGGATGCTTCGTTTTGGTCCAAAACTGCTGACGCCTTTGTCGTGTCTTTTAAGGTCAACGATACACGAGGACTATCCAAGATTTCTATCAACGATTCCTCCACTTCGTGAACTGAAGATACAAACGTTCTGTCGCGTCCTGAAGATGTGTGGCTTGTTTCTTGCGTGGTGTGGCTTCTATCTTGCGTGCTCTGGCTTCTATCTTGCGTGGTGTGGCTTCTATCTTGCGTGCTCTGGCTTCTATCGTGCGTGCTTGATTCTTGAGCAGAAGTAATGCGTTCTGATGGATTCCGTAAAGAAATGTCTCCATTTTCTCGTTTGGACAGCGACTTTCGTTCCTTTTGGGAACTTACTGAACTCTTACTAGATTTCATAGATGATGGCGGTGAGCTAGCTTGTACTGCACCAGCAGTCTTGATTTCAGCCATTTTACGGTGAATATCATCTCGTGTGTTCTGAAATAATAAAAATAAAGACATATTGATCGTGATGGTTTTCTTATTGCTTCAATTTCTCAACAATTGTTTACCTTAAGTTCTTTCTCCAAATTCAAAACTTCTTGTCTCATTGCGCTGCGTTTCATTTTTCGTTTTTTCTTTTCCAGTGCGTCCGCCTTCATCTTCTCTCTTTGTATTTCTTCTTTTAGCTTTCTGATTCGATCCTCGTAGTCACTGTGATCAGAGGTTTCTAAAGGAAAAAAAAAATAGGAGGATGTTATAGAAGCACCTACACGCGTAAAAACGCACAACTTGTTCACGGTTGTCAACAGGCGTGAACAATGTTGTGCTGCTCGCCGTGAATAAGTTGTCAACAAGTTGTTCACTTACGGTTCGAACAACTTGTTCACGGATAAATCAACAGTCATGAACAAGTTGTTCCAACAGCACATTTTTTATAGCCAACAACGTTGTTCGCAAATGATACAACATGCTGTAACAGCATGACGAAATAACAACGATGAACAACAATGTTACAACAATGGTGAACATGGTTGATGTATCAACACGTTCTTCGGTTGTTACAACATGCGTGAACAACGGTTGTTGTTTCATCAAGCTGTAACAACTTGTTGAAACAATGATGAACAATGTTGTTCATTTATCAATGTTCTTCATATATGTCAACAAGTTGTTACAGCATTGTTCAGGCAACAATGCTGTAACAACTTGCGAGATTTTTACGCGTGTAGACTTCACTATTTTTACATACACTGGTATAGCCAAAATTATCGAACAGGCCAAAGGAAAACAGTATTATACTAACCGGTAAGTGACAAAGGCTCTTCGTCAATCTGTGCTTCGCTACTTTGTTTGGAGGCCTGGGCAACAGTTTCGCGTCTTGACGTAGTGGTTTCATCAGTGTCGAAGGTGCAGTTGGCGTAGTCACTTGCGCTTTTCTCTGAATTCTCTTTGATCTCTTCACTAATTATCTCCTCCACACTCGAGAGGTCTTCTGGGATGAATAACTCACTCGGGCCATCCTTGGTTTGTTTCACGTCGGAAATAGTCGCCGGTGTTCGGGCAGATTCTAAGAAAACACAAGAAATTGTAGGAAATTAAAAATTAGCTGAACTCATTGTTGCCTAGGATGTTTGAGGGTTCTCTCTTTGACGAGTAAAATTGTCTTGCGTTAGACAGAGTAAAACAATAAGGGGGCCAGCTCAGGCAAGAGTGGGTTAATCACTTGTTAACTCATTGCTGCCTAGGATGTCTGAGGGTTCTCTCTTTGACGAGTAAAATCGTCTGGCGTTATACAGCAAAGCAATAAGGTGACCGCTTTTGGCCAGCTCAGGGAAGAGTGGGTTAACCATCCCCCCTTCCAAAAAAAAAGTCCAATTAATTACCAGAAGTATGGTTTCCATGAGAACTACGAGGGATGACGTTTCTTTGGTTGTTGATCATTTCCGTCACCTTCTGCAATATGTTTTTCACTTCTGATTCGTCCTTAACCAATTTCTGTTGTCGTTCGACAAGCATTTTGTGAATCTTTAGAAGACGCTCGCCATTTTCATTCGAAAGTTCCTGCTCACCAGATTCCAGAAAACTGCAAGAAAAAATGAAAGAGAATTAGAAAGATGTTTTGAATTAGATTTATGTTATTATTATCAAATTTACAATCCTGGCCAAAGGTCATCGGACATCTTGGGACATCGTTGGGACATCTGGTGAAAATTGTCAAAAATAGCAAAGTATCCTAACAATTTTGGCCAGGATTGATCGTTTTGAATTTCAGGCCGAATTGAGAATTTTTCATGTAATCTTCCACTAAGGACAAGATAAGTCCCTCTCTTCCGTCTGAGATAACCCCCCCAAGAGGAAGAAGTTGTCTAGGGTTGAACCAGAGTGACATTTAATAAACATGGGAAGCAACGAATGAAAGGACTATTCGTTCATAACAGTTAACGTCTTTAGTATAGTAAATTAACTTCAGACAGTATAAACATCAACGGTGAAAGAATACGGAATGTCTTGTAGATTTAAAATGTAATTATACGTCAAATAAACAATACTGTTATTTCACTCTGGTCGCCTCTTCTCGCGGTAGCATTCATTTACTTGTGTGGGAAAGAGTTAACGTTATCTTAAATACTTTACAGCCACCAATGTGGAACAACTAAGGATTAAACTAACGTCTTTAGAGGCCAGTGAGTTAAGCTGGTTAAGCCAGACAGCAAAGTTCAACGGCAAAGGAACAATATATTTTACACTCGAAGGGTTAATACGTTATATAAACAATACCATCATTTCACTATCGACTTCCTTAGCGGTATTTTCCACGACATCGTCCACTTGATCTGCTGCGCGAGAATCATTCGTGTGTTGTACATAGATTGTGTTTTATAATTCACAGGTTTTTTCAAACGCTATACTTCCTTATCTATACTTCCTTATCATTAAATAAGTTGAGGAAGCCAGAGGAGGAGGAAGACTGCCCCCCGCCTCCTCTCTTTCGCAGATCCCTCTCGCAGACAGGAAGCAGTCTTAATTATTTGGCAGACTACATCGGCTTGTTAAAAATAACGAAAGGTCAGTGGCCTTTTAAGTGTGAAAAAAGAAAACACCGCTAAATGATAGATTTCCGTTAAATGTAGATCTTCTTTTTGACTTCGTGTGAAAACGTACAGTGCCAGCAAAACGAATGACAGAGTACGAAGGCAACGAGTAGGACTGAACTGGGGCTGTCCAAGAGACGTTTGATGGACGTTGGCCAGGCTTGAATACTCTGAAAATGTTTCTGAGTTCCAAACATGGATCGAACCTGCAACCCCGTTCACACTATACCAGATAGCTTTTGTGCCAGCACGAAAACCATACCAGATAGGCCTTCTGTACACACACACACACACACACACACACAAACGCCTATTCCGGTGGAGCGGCGCTCCGATCTCGAAAGAGGTACATCTTTTATCGGATAGGTTTTTGTGCCGTTTCAGCTCCAGGTTGAATCGTTTCGGAAGTAAATTAATAGAATAGAGCGTGGTGATTGGTTGTATCGTACGGCATAATTATTTGCCGTTTCGTTCCGAGTCTGTTCACACTATACCGGATAGGTTTTTCGTCCTCTCGAGAGAGACTTGATCCAAGTCTAGAGGTGGATACGCTAGCTTGGATATGAGAATTGAGTGTAAATGTTCTTCGAGATATTTTACTCAGAAAAAATTCTGGGTTCCCAAGCGGGAACTAAACATTATTTTCCTAGATATTCCATGATGTATGACGGAGCTAGGCGTAATAATTATTTCTTAATACTCTTCCACTTGTCTCAGCGTGCGTAGGAGGGTTACAGTGTTTTAGATTATTGAAACTTGAAGGATGTAAATGAGCAAATATTTATGCTGAATAAGATCAAATTTATATTGAGCTTGAATGGTTATATAAAATTACACGGCATTTGAAATTAAGCTATAGTACTAAAAGTGTAAAGGTCTGGCCAAACGCTTTCAACATTTCATTCAACATCGTTCAACATTGTTGAATTCAACCGTGATTCAACATGTTGAGAGCGTTTGGCCACCCTGTTGAATGATGTTGAACGTTGTTGAATGGTGTTGAACGAAATTTGAACATGTTCAAATTTTCGTTCAACAATGTTGAACGATGTTCCATGAAATGTTGAAAGCGTTTGGCCAGGCCTTAAAAAGTAGAGTGCTGTGTAGGCAGTGTTTTAGATAGAGCAAAGTGAAACGTCAGTATTTCGTTATCAAAACTAATCTCAGCAGTTTACCATCTTTTCACTTTGCTCTATCTAAAACACTGCCTACACAACACTCTACTTTTTACTCTGATAAAGAGCTCTGCTTGAAACGTCAATATTTCGTTATCAAAACTATTCTCAGCAGTTTACCATCTTTTCACTTTGCTCTAACCTGTACTAAGCCAGCTTTTTTACTGCATCATGGCGATCGAAACGAAAAGCATAAAGTATAATATCACACTCTTAAACATAACGGAAGTATGAGTATCAAATTGATGAATCTGAAATTAATGATGTCAGAATTCATAAATTGCGCCTGTTTACGTTCAATTTAATTTTATAAATCTTACTGCATGCTGGGCCCAAAGAAAAATCGTCTTTCGTCTTTTACATCTGCCGGCTAATGTTTACTATGCGAAACGTCTGTTCCATCGACGTCATTTTGAAAACAGTCTTTTATGTTTCTGTTAGTTTCTATTTCCGTATTTAGTGAAAATCCCAAAAAAGGTTCTTATCTTCCCGTTACATTGACAAAAAGGAATTGTATACCCAAAACAATATGCAGCCGTGACTTCTTTTTAATTAATAGCTAACGTTAACACCGCTTATCTATACATTAAAATAAGGTTCCTTAGCAATCCATTTTATTTCTAAAAAAATGCGAGACCTGTCAATACCTATAGAATATAGCTTTTATAGAAGATGCTAATTTATCGGCTGCGTTCGTAGAAATCCAAAATCCAAACATTTATTCCTAAACGTCAGCTGATTTTGACAAAACGTCAACTTCAAAATAGCATATTTGACTTCGACAGAAAAATATAAGAAAACATTGATTGAGTTATGCATGACTAAATATTAAATAAAATAAAGCTACGTTCAATATCTTAATATATTTCATACAAAAGAGCGAACTTATAAGCGTAAATATATCAGAATAAGTCAACTAAGGAAACGTATCCAAGACACCCAAATCAAAGCAGTAAGTTTAACAAATGTAATATATATAAATATAAATATTTGAGACTATTAAACTAATATTATTATTCTTTCAACCGTTTCTGAACTTAGTTTGCTTTTATTTATACCTATAGTTTAATACGTTAAACGATGTATTTAATGTTTTATAATAGAAACTTGGAGCTGTATGCATGTTCGTATGTATTTATGTCGGTAGTTTAATACTCCTAATTCCGATTCTTTTAATCGGTTGACGGTCAAAGATTATCTGAACTATCGCCTAACATCTTTCTTGCTGTTAAAGATAATCTGAAGATCACCTAACATATTGTTACGCCTTGTTGAAGATTATCTGAGTATTACCACACATCTGAACAAATAATTCTTGGCGGGAAAGCCAGAAAGATACAAGAAATCCCAAATATCCAGTTCGCGCTTCTTAACATACCTTTTCAAGCCAGACATGTTCAAACAGGTCATCATTGTCACTTGTTCGTGACAAAAATTCTCAAATATTGAACCAAGGAGGCCAGTCTAAATGTTTTCTTCTCCGCCTCACCATGTAGACCACCGTATATTTATAACACTGCTAATATTTCATCCAGTAAGCCTTATTTTCGCTCCTAACAACTCCGAAACGTGACTTAGCCTTGATCAATATACTAAAGAACAGCGATTAGATTTTTTGCTGCTGACATCTCTGGAATTTTAAATCATTAAAATACATAACTATATTTAGACCTGAATTTTGCTAGAAGCCAGGCTGGCAAAAACCGCAATTGACGATAATATAAAAGGCAAGTTATAGCTGTATTCGGTAGGGGAAATGGTTAATAAGAATGGATCAAAACAACCCAAAAAAACCTTCTCGAGGTTTATCATAAAATAAGAGTTTCTGATCTGTGATTTTGAAGTTGCAATTACGTAATGTTATGATGGAGTCGCTTCACTGGTTTGACTTAATAGGGGGTCTTATCGTATTGGTTCAAGTATCTAGGAAAAGGGTTTTCCTCATAGCTGGCAACTTAACGCTGCCGTATGACAGAATAGGGAATATAAAATTATCGAAAATCTAGTCAAGCTAGCAGAAAATTAGTGGGAAAGGTAAATATTTGAAGCAATTGTTATAGGAATTTAGAGACCTTTTAAATTTTCAAGTGTTAATGTAAATAATTACGTACAGGAACAAACAAAGTGATCGTTCAATAATTAGAAATCAAAATATATTTTATAAATCACGAGACTGTGTCACGTCTGAAGTGGAGAACACAGCTGAGAAATTAAAGAGCTCAGTAATGTGTTTTTATGACAGCCCATCACTTCATAATTCATATCTTGGTGGGGAAATATGTATTCACCTCAACTCATTCCTGTCCGAGGGCTTCCCCAGAGGTGAATAAAATCGTCTGGCGTTAGCCAGAATGAAATACTAAAGACCAATTCGGATAGGAAAGAGTTAGAGAGATAGTTTATAACTTAATCCTGTCTGAGGGCTTCCCCAGAGGTGAATAAAATCGTCTGGCGTTAGCCAGAATGAAATACTAAAGACCAATTCGGACAGGAAAGAGTTAGAGAGATAGTTTATAACTTAATCCTGTCTGAGGGCTTTTCCAGAGGTGAATAAAATCGTCTGGCGTTAGCCAGAATAAAATACTAAAGATCATACAGGAAAGAGTTAATGATCTCGAGTTTTATTTTGTTTATATACAACGGATGACTGGTGTGCGGTTCGAAATCGGCTTTTTGAAATAAATGTGATGAATAATCCAAAAAACTAAATCATGCAGACACCCTGGTGAGTCGGCGAAAATGTTCAATTATTTCGCAATCGATTTGTGGCTAATCAAACGAGGTTTCAGAGACGCGTGAGTGGAAATCTATTAACACTAATGCCAATAACATTAGTTTATTTTAAAGTGTATATGAAATGAAAATTAAGTTTGTCTAATTTGAAAGAACTCCTGAAATGGTAAAGTAACATCTTCTACAGTTTTTCCATATCTTACTTCGTTCTTAAGATATTACTATTTGTTTGATGTCAATGATATCACACTGCATACGTCACATTGTATAATGAGTTACTGAGAAATTGTGCATATCATTGATATTAATCTGTTAAATCGCTTGAACCTGTGTTTGTTTAAAGTCATGAGACAAATACACCTACATGGCCAGTTTCGTGTGACTTTGTTCGATAACTTCAACGATATTCCTAATTTTACAACAACTCATTATACAATGTGACGTATGCAGTGTGATCATTTACATAGCAAACAAATAGTAATGTCTCAAGAACGAAGTAAGATATGGAAAAACTGTAGAAGATGTTACTTTACAATATCAAGAGTTCTTTCAAATTAGACAAACTTAATTTTCATTTCATATACACTTTAAGATGGAATTATTTAAATCTTCTTAAAGCACTTTGCTTCAGTTCATATCCAATAATGCACAAGACAAGGTAATATCCGAACATTGAAGTCTACCTTACTAATTACTTTCTATCCTTAATTTATTCTGGCTAACGTAAACATGACTATGCACAAACATGTTTATGAAAACGCAAAGATATGGTTACGAACACCCAAAAATGAGCACCAACACGCAAACATGATTATGAACACGCAAATATGATTATGAACACGTAAAAATGATTATGAACACGCAAACATATGACCATGAACACGCAAACATATCACGAAAAACCTACCTCAGCATATTAAGAATGGTCGACGTCTCTGGCTCTGTTGGGGCTTGTTCAGTCTTACGGACTTTGGAAGTCTCGCTCTTAGGGGTACTGTAGGATGGAAAGGATGATGCGGATACAACAGGGGATGCATGAGATTTTCCCTGTTCCTCATTGATGTCCTCGGAAACACTCTTGGCTGAGGGAGATGCGGGCAAAGTAGCTGAAATTTTGTTTGCTTTCGATAAACTATCAGATTGTGACCATTGTGTGTTGGAGGTAGTTTTAGACAACGGGGATGAAGTCTCGGGGTGGTCTTGTGATGGCTGAAACAAAACATGAATGGAAAGTTAATGTTATTGTTCACAATCTGAAACGCCGCAGATATTCTGGGGCAACACCTACCCATAGTAAGATTTCTGATTAGTTTAGATAGCCTAACCCAAACAATGACCCTAATTGACAATTGACCTCATGTTTTCACGTTGTCTGTCTGTCTGTCTGTCTGTCTGTTTGTTTGTCTGTTTGTCTGTCTTTTTGTTTGTTTGTTTGTTTGTTTGTTTGTTTGTTTGTTTGTTTGTTTGTTTGTATGTCTGCCTGTTTGTTTGTTTGTTTGTCTGTTTGTTTGTTTGTCTGTTTGTTTGTTTGTCTGTTTGTTTGTATGTCTGCCACTGTGTCTGTTTGTTTGTTTGTTTGTTTGTTTGTCTGTCAGTTTGTTTGTTTGTTTGTTTGTTTGTCTGTCTGGCTGCCTGTCTGTCTGTCCCCAGTGTAAGATTAGCTTTCCTAAACTGGTCTTGTATATACCTTCTTTAAATAAAGCCTATCATTATTACTGGAAAAACCGGTTGTCTACAGTAAACAGGTCAATATTCTTCAACCTTTTCACTAACGTCGTACGAACTCCTTGGGGAACTTTTCTTGGACACATTCTTTTGAATTTTTTCTCTGATATTCATCGTAGCTTGATGCAGTCGGTGGATTTCCTGTTGTTGATAAATCATGAAGCGACGTTGAAAACTTGCGGCTCTATTAGCCGCTCTTAAACACTTGATCTCCTCCTGAAGAAAATATTTGAAAAAAGAAATTATTTCCATGTCGCGTAACACGCGCTCAAAAACAATGACGTAGTCTTTCTCAAACTCATTCATAATTGATGAGCAAAACATAATTTTCAGTTCCCGAGACGTTGTTGTGAAATGTGGTAATAAACGCTCATAAATTAAGACAAGTTTTACCTCAAATTTCTCTTTAAATACTGATTTGTTTGAGAAGCTATACCATACACTTGAAAGCCGTTTATTATCTGATTTAAAAGCACCTCGAAGTGAGTAAAAAACATGGCTATCGCCTCGTTTTTCAACACACTTCTCGGTGTTTTCAAATCAGATAATTAACGGCTTCTCGCGTATCATATATTACATCACGCACGACAAGGAGTGTAACACCGAGAAGTGTGTTGAAAAACCAATTAAGCGAAGCCAAGGTTTTTTAACCAACTTCGAAGTGTTTTGATATCGTATTAAACACAACTTTCGAGTGAAATCAAAGCAGTATGAACCCTAGGTACGAGGTTGAGCAGTATGCTGCAGTGTTGAAACTAGCCAAAACATGGAACGTAGAAGTGTTTGATATAGCTTCTCAAATGAATCAGGGTTTTTAAGAAAAATTTGAGGTGAAAGTTGGCTTAATTTATGCAAGAGTTTGATCCCATATCCAAACTCCATCTCGGTACTAAATGAATTATTAATGTTGAAATGTTATTCTGCACAATTTTCCCATAAATCACACAAATACATGTATGGAAACTACATCATGGTAGCCATGTTCAATTGGGGCGTTTCGCCCTGTTTGACCACCAGTTTCTATAGGCAATAAAGTTAAAGTTATAAGTGTATAAAATGTGAAAATGAAGATGACTTAATGGCCGTTCCGGAATCCGGAAGAAGGTAAACAATGACTTATTAAATCGAAAGTAGAATTTGTCCAGTGTAGAAAGTTCACGCCGAATGCAAATTAACCTTTCATCCATGGCTTTCCGTGACGTCTCTTATTGACGAGTGAAGTCGTCTGGCGTTAGACAGAGTAAAACATTGAACTCTAAGTAAACTGGAACGCTAACTCCATAAGTCCGGCCCTATGAATGGATGAAGCCAAAAATCTTTAAATGTTAGTTTTTCTGAGTTTTGAGCTGAAATACTTAACGCTGAACGTTGGGCTGTATATGAAACTGAAGCTATAGAAACTTCAAGAGTTTAGCTGAAAGGGAAATAATTAAAAAATAGAAAAACAACTGCCATTTTGTAACCTACGGCAAACAAAATGGCAGTTGTTTTTATAATTTTTAATTATTTCCCTTTTAGCTAAACTCTTGAAGTTTCTATACCAAATAGCATTTTTCAATAGCTTCAGTTTCATATACAGCCCAACGTTCAGCGTTAAGTATTTCAGCTCAAAACTCAGAAAAACTACAACAAGTTTCTTAGTGTTATTTCCCAACGAAATATGGTCGAACATTTACTACATTTTAAAAAGTTTAAAATAACGAGTAAACTTATACTATACATCAAATTGAAGGCAATGCTATTTCTAAAAACATACCTATAAAACAATGTATTTCAATCCGTTGTTTTGGAGTAATTTGTTATCGTCCCAAACAAAATATATGGCAGGATGAAAATTAAGTAACTTGAAGCACGGGAGCTACCTGCAAAGGGACTGGCACTGGCTTCAAAATCCCCCCCTGAGTTAGCGTTCCAGTCTTCTTATAGTTCAATGGAGTAAAACGATCAAGTTGTTTCACACCAACAATGCAAGTGAAAGGTTTAACTAAATAACTATTTTCCGATAATCCTGGCCAAAAGTGTTGAGAGATATTAAATTAAACCAACTGGGTCCCAATCTATTAATTACCTTCTCTGCTTTGAGCTTCATCAGAATTCCTCTTTCACGCTTCTTGATAGAAGGCATGACGTCATCAGATCCTTTATCACGTGACTGTTTCTTGAGTTGCTCTAGCCATTGTAACTCGGCCTTAGTCTTCTCTTTCAACGACTTCTCCCTCAGACGCAAGATGGCGCCCTGGTGTCTCGTACGAACTTCTTCCTCTCTCATGTATTGTTGAATCATATCAACTGTAAATTTACCAAATGAATCGTCGCTTTCGAATGGCGTCCTCGCCACTTTCTTCTGAGAAAGTAAAACAAAAAACATTGTTTTAGGAACGATGAAAGCGCTAGGAATGGTGAACGAGCACAAAAAGAGATATTTTTTAATACCTTTCCCTTGTCTTCGTCAAATGAGTCATCCTTAAAAAAATAAATAAAATAGATAAGTCTAACTGGTCGACTAGTCGTAATCTACTATACTTATGAACACATAGACATATACGCAAAGACATAGACATATGGACATGGACCGGACATAGACATGGACGTAGACATAGGCATGGACATGGACGTAGAGAAGGACTAGAGATGAACGTAGAGAAAGACAAAGACATAGACATGGACATGGACACAGACATAGACACAGACACAGACATGGACACAGACATAGACATAGACATAGACACAGACATAGACATGGACATAGACACAGACAGACATAGACATGGACATAGACACAGACATGGACATAGACACAGACATGGACACAGACATAGACATGGACACAGACATGGACACAGACATGGACATAGACGTAGACATGGACATAGACAACATAGACATGGACATAGACGTGGACACAGACATGGACATAGACACAGACACAGACATGGACACAGACATGGACATAGACACAGACATAGACACAGACATGGACACAGACATAGACATGGACATAGACGTAGACATGGACATAGACAACATAGACATGGCCATAGACGTGGACACAGACATGGACGTAGACATGGGCATTTAACATATTAACATCAGTAAACCTTTATGCGTTTGATGCTCTTTCGTCGATGCTCTCTTGATGGAAAAAGACGAAAGTCAATGTCATCGTCGGTTAGGGCGTGGGACGAGTCTTCGAATTGTGAACTGTAGTCCAGAAGAGGAGAAACTAAAAATAAACCAAATATTCTGAAATTCGAGAGAATAACCACCAATATCCCTACAAAATACAAACTGTCCCTAATCATCCCAAACTGTACCTAATCCCTCCAAACTGTCCCTAATCATCCCAAACTGTCCCTAATCCCCCAAACTGTCCCTAATCATCCTAAACTGTACCTAATTATCCCAAATTAACCTAATCATCCCAAAATGTACCTGATTATCCCAAGCTGTAACTAATCATCCCAAACTGCACCTAATTATCCCAAACTGTACATGATTATCCTCAAATGTACCGAATCCATCCCAATTTGTGCCTAATTATCCCAAAATATACCTAGTCACTCCAAACTGTACCTGATCGATGTACTTTATCTGTCTTCTTTGGTTTTTCGGTTGACGGACTTTGTGTGTCATTCGCTGACTCCTCGTTAACCGTCGTATCATCATCGGAAGCACTCTTATCAGGCAGATCCTCCAGTATGCTTTCAACTGACAACGAGGCAGATCTCGTGGGCTCAGTTTTGATTTGAGATACTTCGTGCGCAGCTGTGCGGCTAGATGATCAGAAAAATCAAATTATGAATAAAAAATGGCATTATTGATGTTTGAAGACGTTCCCAGGGTCTTTCGGGGTAGCGCTGAGTAAAGAGCTTGGGTACGAGGTTAGGCTACTTTGAGGTGAGATGCGTACCTTTTATAAGACTCGAACTCATCACTTGAATAGCCTCCTTGCTGACGACCTGACGTCACAGATGGTGATGTCTCCCAGGATTTTGATTGGTTGGAATATACGTCACTGGTGCGCGTGTGTTCGTCACTCTTACTACTGTTCTCCGACTGTACCGCGTGACCTTCGCTAAAGCTCGTGGCACGCTCGACAAGCGTCGTCGTTGGTCGGTTAATCTTGTGAAGATCTTGCACAGCAGCACTGGTAGTAGTTGTGACGCTCTTGCAGAATTCAGCAAGTTGATGAGCTGTGCCGGACAGCACGCCTGAGGACAGTCTCGAAGCCTGTTTTAATGATAATATCATGAGCATTGCATTATTCCGCAAGTTGTGATAGACTTACCTAGCCCCACGCAAGCTTTAGTAGCCTCAAGTAAGCTTAGCTGTTCTCAAGCAAGCTTTAGTAGCCTCAAGTAAGCTTAGCTGTTCTCAAGCAAGCTTTGTCAGTAGCGTCGTTGTCAATTATATGTTGGTATTGTACTTCAAAAAACACACGTGCAGTTTTACAAACTTGCCTCTTCCACGTATTTCCTTGAATTCTCTGCGTTTGTTTTCATTGCTTCATTTTGAACCTAAAATTAAAAAAATATTAATGAAAAGAATGTATTGAGAAGGTTTGCAGTGCCAGTCTTATTAGAACACTTACGTTGTCAACGAAACTCACCTCTGCTAGTTTTTCTGCAGCTGAGGCAGCAGCCATTGCAGCGGCTTGACGAGTCTGAAACGAGAGAATATTGTTAAAACAGGAAAAACAAAACAAACAGAAAATAGTTAAACTTTACTATTTCAAACAGAAAATCTTGTTTCCAAACCTTTTCAAGATCTTTAGCAGCTTGTATCGCTTCGTCTTTGGCTTTGAGACGTAAGTTCTGCATCTCTTGGTCATGGTTTTCCTGCTTGGCATGAGAGACACACGAAGATTATCGATAAATAAACAACAGCAACAGCTGAAGCAACGACAACAACAACACCATCACCAACACCATCACAACAACAACAGCAGCACCACCACCACCAACAACAGCAGCAACAACACCACCACCAACAGCAGCAACAACACTACCACCATCACCACCACCACCACCAACAACAACAGCAGAAACAACTACAACAGCAACACCACCACCAACCACCACGATCAACAACAACAACGCCACCACCACCACCAACACCACCACCAATAAGAACAGCAACAACAACACTACCACCACCAACAACAGCAGCAGCAGCAGCAACACTACCACCAACAAAAACAACAACACCAACCACCACCACCACCGACAACAACAACGGAAGCAATACCAGCAGAAACAGCAACAAACAAACAAGGCGCACCTTCAGGATTTGCGCCAAGGAAACAGTCTCTTGCTGAGCGAGTGAAACAACTCTCGTCTTTTCAATGTCATTCACTTGACGCACTGAATCTTCCACATTCTCCAGCAAATTGATTTCAGCTGTAAGTTTGCGCTGCAAGGAGCCTGGGGACAAACGATCTCCACCAGTACGTTGAACAGGTCTAATGAACACAGGTTGCCGGAAGGGCTCACTGTAATCTGAGAGCGAGATAGAAGCACTGCTGTGATGTTCTTCTGGATGCTGTAAGATAAATCATATTGTGGGAATTATTAACGTTCCAATCGTCTACACTATCTCATACAGCCCTCGACCCAATGCCGACCCAGTTCTCTGCAGAAAAAACACCAAAACTTTTTGGTGAAACACAACATAAGTGTATACGGCAAACATTTTCTAAGATGTTAGAATCCGGTTTCAGCTCATATTGGTTAAATTAATATAAAAGTTTGTGTAGATTTTGTGTTGTGTAGGCAGTGTTTTAGATAGAGCAAAGTGAAAAAGATGGTAAACTGCCGAGAATAGTTGATAACGAAATACTGACGTTTCCAGCTGAGCCCTTCATCAGAGTAAAATGTGATGAAAAAATTGACATCACACTTTCGCTCCACCATAGCTGTGGGCTGCCATCTTGGAGGTAGGAAATGACCTCCAATTTGATCGAGATGGTTAAAATTATTTAGGCAAAGTTAACTGCAGATGTAGTTAGTCCTTCATAGTTCTTGGGGAGTCCCAAAGTTCTTAAGAAGTCGAAGGGCTCGCACGAGTGTCACCTACGCTTGCAGGCACGTCGCCACAGCATTGGCACATTGCTGCTCGTTGGTCGCTCTTGCCTGCTAGTTACTATTGAGTGCCATGTATTGTAAGCTAACGTACTACTCACCATAGTGGACGTCATTATGGGAATAATATCGTCGCCATCTTTGTTTTCAGGACTAGACCCATTAGCAACACTCGATAATGGTGATGGTGATGAAGTCTTAGATTGACTTCTTTCACTCAGTTGCTCTCCGATATTTTCTTTTAATGTACTGTCCTTGCGTTCTACCTCCGCCTGTTCTTCGTCACTTTCAAAACATTCAGAGTAAGTTTCTGGTCTGGACGCCGAGGGAGACTCCTGGACAAATGTGGAAATAAAGTTAAGTTTACTCCACTACAAACTGAAAATGTTGATGTACTGCTAATATACTCATAAGTCGAACAAGTCAAGGCCTTTGGAGACGAACAGACAGACAGACAAACCAACAGACGAACGGACAGACAGACAGACAGACAAACAAACCAACAAACGAACAAACGAACAGACAGACAGATAGACAGACAGACAGAAAGACAGACAAACGGACGGGCGGACAGAGAGACAAACAAACAAACAAACAAACAAACAGACAGACAAACGAACAGACAAACGGACAGAGTGATAGGCAGACAAACAAACAGACGACTGACAGAGACAGACAGACAGACAGACAGACAGACAGACAGACAGACAGACAGACAGACAGACCGACCGACCGACTGACTGACTTGCCGTCAAGTCTGAGAAATGGTGATACCTTGTTTAGCTCTTGGTCAGTAAGAACAGAAGCAGTTGAAATATCTTCGTCAGTAAAGTCATCTTCGTACTCGACATTGCCATCACTCTTTCTTGATACACCTTCTCCAGCATCCAAGAGACTAGCTGTCTCAGAACCAGGACGTTCATCCAAAATATCTAAATAAAATATTTTCAGTTGGGGCGGTGCAGTGTAGTGCGCTCCCTGTACTGTACTGTAATGCACTGTACTGTACTGTAGGTGTACTGTACTGTACTGTACCGCACTGTACTGTACTGTACTGCACTACAATGTAATGTACTGTACTGTACTGCACTGTAAGTGTACTGCACTGTACTGTAACTGTACCGTACTGTAACTGTACTGTACTGTGCCACTACTAATACTTATTTTCAACATACCTTCTACTGCGATAGTTGGATGACGACGTGTGAAAATATTCATAACACTGTACCTAAGAAATTAATTAAAATAAGGATCTATCTTTACATCCTTTCTAAGCTCACTTACAACTTATTCTCCAATCTCCCACGCGGTCCACTCACTGTCAACAACTCACGTCAACAACCGCGTGGGGGACTAAAACTGACGTCCAAAGACGGCTCCTTGGCTTCACTATGTGATTGGTCAGTTGGCATTCACGTGATTCATGGATTCTATCGTCGTTTGTCGTGGTTCTCAGTCTTAAGCTGAGTAGGAAGAGTACTGGGGACGAGATTACGCAATAACATGCAGCAGAAATATAATTTGGTGTAAACAAAGATTTACCTGTCGCCTCTTGGCTCGTATTGGACAGAAGGTACAGAAAAATGAGTAAAAGGAACATCGGCAATATCTACATGATGCAACACAGTTCAATTAGAAACAATATTTCACACGTTTTTATCTTAAATAGAGTAGCAGAGTCAAATTAGAACAATGTTTTAGCAAACAATGCTTTCTTTTTCAAGCAGGTCACTTACCAGCATGTCGAAAATACGTTCGTTCTGTTCTAAGATCGTTTAATCTATCCTCCTTGTACAACGGTCGAATGGCTGCGTATTCGATATCATCTGCAGATCCCTCAGTGTGTTTGCCTTGCTCATCATCATTATCATGATGCCTCATGTGATTATCTTGCTTCTCAATGATAGATGACACAACAGAATTCTCATCAGATTCAACGTCATTACCATCATGCCAATGAAATCTCTTACGTACAGTATGTCCACGGTAAGCAGCCTGAATCTTTGTAGCGGCTTCAACCCTGGTTGACTAAAACAAACAAACAATACAATACAAAACAATACAATACAATACAATACAATACAATACAATACAATACATCACACATTAGTAACATTACATAGAGGATATTACACGGTGGTGTGAAGATATTGATTTTATCTTCGAGTGGTGAAAACAATATTTTACGAATGAGCGTAGCGAATGAGTAAAATATCGTTTTTACCACGGGAAGATAAAATTCATATCTTCAAGCCAGCGTGTAATTTTCTTTTTATTATATAGATTCAATGCAAAAAGAGGTAAAATTCTTCATGACGTCATCGATATCTTCACTAGTGAGGATATGGAAAATACGACACTGCATATTCTCTAATAAAACACTCGCATCTGTATAATAAATTACATTACGTTACATTACATTAAAAGTTAATCTGTAGTTCTATTTTTTCATATTTTCTGTTTCTCATTTTCAAATAATCTAAAAATGTTTTTTTTTTTAATTTTCAAAATCTCGTATATACCCCAAAAAAATTAAAATATATAAATATATACAACATTATGTTTACCTGTCTTTCATTGGCACGAGCTTGTTTTCTGATACTTGCAATACCTTTGGAAAAAAACAAGGGACACTTACAAATTAACATATACGGTATACTCTATGAGCGGCTGTTATATATACCGGTTATAAAATATTTCCTACATTTCTTGCAATGTTTACTCCTGCAAACTCACACATGCGCAAACGTTTGCCAGTGGTGTTTCCAACATATTGTTGCACCAACACCGCTGCTAAACGTTTTGCGCCTGCGCGACATCCGAGCTCTTACCTCAAAAAAGAGCGGGAAAACACTGAAATATTTGGACTGGTCCGAGAGTCCAAGTTAAAATTATAAGCATACTACCAAAAAGATAAGGTAGGTAATTTGTACATGACTTCTCTGTCAATATTGTAACATATTCTGAAATGACCCCTTCGTAATTTTCATGACCTTTTTTTAAAACACAAATGAATAGTCGAGTTTTACTTAGTCTTCACTGTCTGGTTGTTGTTGCTATGGTTAGTTTCCACTTCTCTTGCAATGTTTACTCTAGCGAATTCACGCATGCGCAAACGTTTGGCAGCGGTGTTTGTTGCACCAGTTCTACTATTCATTCCCATTCCTCCGCGCAAACTATAGTGGTTCCACTGACCTGGCAGAGCACCCTGGAACCCAGTCTCTTCATCTTTGGGCCGTGCTACAACTGTAGAGCCAGGTTGAGATACCACTCGCTCGCTGGTTCCACCACTCAAACGCAAAGCTTGAGATTGAAGACGAGATTGTAGCGCCAGAGCGGTTGCTTTGAGGGCAGTAAGACGCTGGGCTCTTTGGTTTAACGGTAAACTAGGAGCTGGCTGAATGACTGAAATAACCAAACAAGAATGTCAACAGAATAAATAAGTGGGGTGGATAGATGGGTGTGTGGATAGATGGATGTGTGGATAGATGGATGTGTGGATAGATGGATGTGTGGATAGATGGGTGTGTGGATAGATGGGTGTGTGGATAGATGGATGTGTGGATAGATGGGTGTGTGGATAGATGGTTGGGTAGATGGATAGTAGGATGGATGGGTAGATGGATGAATGGAAGGGTCGGGTTTCTTTTTGCAATACTGGATGATTAGTTAAGATTAGCTATAACAATGCTGTACCATGGTCGACAGCGCGATCGTGTAGTTGTTCGTTGACAGAAAATACGTCATCTGTTGAAATATTACCATCCTCTGTGCCATCAATGGACTGGTTAAACGACGCCCCGCTGCTTTCCTCCACATCATTCACGTCTGTTTAGCAAAGAAAATGTTTTAGAAAAACATTGTTAGACAGTACTAGCACTAAATCTATACGCTAAATCATAAACGTGTTTACTGCTGACCCACTAGTGTTTTTTACTGCCTAGTTTGTACGCTAACCTGACCCACTAGTGTGTTTATTGCTTAGCTTATACACTAACCTGACCCACTAGTGTGTTTACTGCCTAGCTTATACTATAACCTGACTAGTGAGTTTACTATCTAGCTTATACACTAACCTGACCCACTAGTGTGTTTACTGCCTAGCTTATACACTAACCTGACCCACTAGTGTGTTTACTGTCTAGCTTATACACTAACCTGACCCACTAGTGCATGTGTTTACTGTCTAGCTTATACACTAACCTGACCCACTAGTGTGTATACTGCCTAGCTTATACACAACCTGACCCACTAGTGTGTTTACTGCCTAGCTTATACACTAACCTGACCCACTAGTGTGTTTACTGCCTAGCTTATACACTAACCTGACCCACTAGTGTGTTTACTGCCTAGCTTATGCACTAACCTGACCCACTAGTGTGTTTACTGTCTAGCTTATACACTAATCTGACCCACTAGTGTGTATACTGCCTAGCTTATACACAACCTGATCCACTAGTGTGTTTACTGCCTAGCTTATACACTAACCTGACCCACTAGTGTGTTTACTGTCTAGCTTATACACTAACCTGACCCACTAGTGTGTATACTTCCTAGCTTATACACAACCTGACCCACTAGTGTGTTTACTGCCTAGCTTATACACTAACTTGACCTACTAGTGTGTTTACTGCCTAGCTTATGCACTAACCTGACCCACTAGTGTGTTTACTGTCTAGCTTATACACTAACCTGGCCCACTAACATGTTAAAAACATGGTGTACCTGTGTTTTCTTTGTCCGATTCGTTTAGAGTTGGTCTTTGATCAAACTAAAAAAATTAAAATAATGTTTTAAGTAACACTCAGACAAACATTGACACAAACTATATTTTGAATTAGTTAATTGACTTGCTGCCGATCTCCGCAATTGTCAAAAGAGCATGTCGTGTGCATGTTTCCTTGAATTACCTTTTCATATTCTTCATTGCTTGCTTCATATACCTCGTGTCCAGGGATACGCAAATCTTCATTGTCTGTAGAAGTAAACGTTAGTCCAAATCGTTTCTCTTTCTTTGGCCCAGCAAAACTCTTCTTTTGTCTTGCGTATAAATCCTACGAGAAAAAAACCCACAAACAATATTGAAACGTTAACGGTTATTACTTCGAAAGCAAAGATACGATACACGCTTAGCTCACAAAACAAATTGATTTTTAGCAACGAAACAAAATTTTAATTTGAGTCTTGGTAATTTAGTCTGACCTTCAATCGACGTTGTTTTTCCTCCTCTTGTTTTTTCTTCAGAATTTTCTCTTCTTTTTGTTTCTTTTTTCTTTCAGCCATTTGCTGAGCCATGTATTTCTTTCAAAATAGAGAAGAAAAAAAACACAAACCAAAAGCATTTATAAGTATAGGACATAAAACATGTTTTCACAATCATCAGTGGAAATATTGTTCGCGAAATACTGTAGATAATGAAGGTACGTAACGAAATACCTGAACTTCAGTCTGGTCGTAATGGCGTGACTTCTCTTTGGGATATTTTTCTATAATTTAACAATAAAAAAAGTGAATACGGAGATATAAAAATGTAGAAGAATACAATGTTTTGGAAGGATAAATGTCGTCATCCCTATACTCCTCTGTGACGGAAATGCTTTCTGGAACAGGTGTACCATGGTGTATACCTTCCACAATCCACAGTGCAACATCCAGAGTGTTGTGTAGGCAGTGTTTTAGATAGAGCAAAGTGAAAAGATGGTAAACTGCTGAGAATAGTTTTAATAACGAAATACTGACGTTAATAACGAAATACTGACGTTTCAAGCAGAGGCCTTCATCAGAGTAAAAAGTAGAGTGTTGTGTGGGCAGTGTTTTAGATAGAGCAAAGTGAAAAGATGGTAAACTGCTGAGAATAGTTTTAATAACGAAATACTGACGTTTCAAGCAGAGCCCTTCATCAGAGTAAAAACTAGAGTGTTGTGTGGGCAGTGTTTTAGATAAAGCAAAGTGAAAAGATGTTAAACCGCTGAGAATAGTTTTGATAACGAAATACTGACGTTTCAAGTAGAGCCCTTCATCAGAGTAAAAACTAGAGTGTTGTGTAGGCAGTGTTTTAGATAGAGCAAAGTGAAAAGATGATAAACTGCTGAGAATAGTTTTGATAACGAAATACTGACGTTTCAAGCGTAGCGCTTCATCACATTTCACCCTAATAAAAGTCTCCGCTTAAACCATCAGTATTATTTTGTTATCAAAACTAATCTTCGCAGTTTATCATCTTTTCACTTTGCTGTACCTTCCACAGTTGGCTTCGGGACGGTTCTCAACTTTCTTTCTTTTTTAGCTTTCTTGCTTTGTCCAGTTGCTTTGGGCTTTTCGTCTTCCTTCATTTCGCATTCGCTTTCTAAAATTACCAGAGGAATAAAATGAATTCGCAAGAAAGCACAAAGAGAAAAATACAGAAGCCTATTATACTTATTAACAAAACTTCTCTTAAGTTTTTACTTCTAAACAAAAATACTTAACATCAAACACATTTCACCTGAACTATCTTGGGCCAAGTCAGCCAACATACTCTGCGCTTCTGTCGACAGAACATCCTTCAATTTCTCTTCATTATCCACATCTGAATCGTGGGACAAGATTTCTAAATTGTGAAGAAGTGGGCTGGCATGAAGCAATTGGATCGTCTAGCATGGCATTACTCTATAATTTAGATTAGAAATATTTTTAAAAATTCAAAGAATATGATGGCAAACTAACCAGAATGTTTATCAACTTCATTCATTTTAGGAATATTGCTCTCAACTTCATCTTTGGGTGAATATATCTCCAAATCGCCATCTTCATCTGACAACTTTCCTTCACTAAGTTCCTCCTGACTTCGTTGGCTCACATTGTAAGTTGTATCGGTTTTCTCTGCAGGAACATTGCTGTCAGGGATTGATTGTGCTTTAATCTTCTTGGAACCAAGTATTTTCTTTACAGTGGCTTGACCGTCTCTCCAAGATGTAGTACTGATCACTTCTTTTGGGCATCGTGAGCCAATTATTCTATTCATTCTCGCTGAAAACCAGAATAAAAAAAAGCAAATGGTAAGGTTGTCAACTTACATGTACATTATGTTTCATCACTGCAAAACCTCCAATTCTTGTCAAGATAATTTTTCTTGTTTTGAGATTTTATTTCTTGTTTTAAGATATTTAATCTTGTTTTAAGACAAAATATCTTGTCAAGAAACCGCAGTAAGATTATTATCTTGCAAACGGGACAAGAAAATCTTAAAACAAGTATTTTTTTCTTAAAACAAGTTTTTGGGAATTTGCAGTGATGAGTTGACCAAAAATGGCCTCTTGATTGTTTTACTCTGTTTAACACCAGACAATTTCACCTGTCATAGGGAAAACCCTCCACGGCAGCAATAAGTCCTTAACCTGCATGTTCTCTTTGTTTTGCTTTGTTTTTATCAAAGGCCAAAGGAGTGAGAGAACCCTCAGACATCCTAGGCAGCAATGGGTTAACAAGTGATTAACCCATTCCTGCCTGAGGTGGCCAAAAACGACCCCTTTATTGTTTTACTCTGTCTAACACCAGATGATTTTACTCATCAAAGGAAGAACCCTCAGACATCCTAGGCAGCAATGAGTTAACAAGTGATTAACCCATTCCTGCCTCATGTGCTGGTCAAAAACAACCCCTTTATTGTTTTACTCTGTCTAACACCAGATGATTTTACTCATCAAAGAGAGAACCCTCAGACATCCTAGGCAGCAATGACTTAACAAGTGATTAAAAGTAGCGTGCTGCGTAGGCAGATATACTGCCGAAACAGAGAACGTAGGAGTCTAACGTTTCGAGCGAAGGCCCTTCGTCAGAGAGAAACGTGATTACCCTGCATGAGCTAGCCAAAAACTAGCATTAAAGAAGACACCAGTTGTATTACACCGTACTACACTTACTGCAGCACAACCAACCTCTGCATTTTAACATCAACAATGCAGTTACCTTTTCTCAGTTTGTTTTCAGGTTTGGGAACAGGTTTAGCCAATCCTTTGCTTTCTTTTGAAGACTTGATCACAGCACTTTGCTGTACTTTGTGTTTTCTTTTTTCACCTTTCTTGCTTGTCTTCTGGCCTGACACAGAGTTGAAACCTAGAGAAGTTGGAAAAATTATACTTCTTCAATAGTGTTTCCAGAAAATCTCTAATTATATAAACAGCAAAATTGTGTCACACGTTCCGTTATGTTGTAAAACATTACGCTGCATTATAAGATGTTTCGCTACATTATACAACGTGCCGTTGACAAACGTGCACCGAACGTGCGTACCTCTGTAGGTTGGTCCAGATGATGAAACAGCGCCAACTTTTCTTTTCAATGGTACTTGATTCATCTCAACTTTCTCAAAAACTTCACTTGGTGTTGAAATTTCATCTTTACTGTCGTGAAGTTTACGATCCCCTGCATAGTATCAACAACAACAGGCTCTTATTTCTAATTGGTCAACACATGGATGATGTGGAAACTACAAACAGAACTTGACAGTGCACAATATGTTCATTTTTCATCATAATATTATACAGAAATAATTATGTTACTCACCAGCCTGGTCACAGACTTTTTCATCTGGTTTGGACAACATTGCCTTCTGCTTTTGAACTTTTTCTTTAATTTTCTGCAGTGCAGCTAAAAATTTACAGCAAAGTAGGTTAAGTTGCTTGCCCTCCCAACATTTCATTGGTTATTTTTATCTATACAACACCATTTTGGATATATAAGCTGTTTTATTTCATTTCAACATTTTAATCTGATGAAAGACTCCACTTGTTTCGTTATTAAAACTATTCTCAGCAGTTTACCACCTTCTCACTTTGCTCTGGATTAAAAAAATGATATTTGAAACAAGTTCATATCCTTTTCCCCCCAAAAACAATAAGCTCTACATGTGTTTTAGTGGCTTATATGATTGTCAGACTGCAGTTTTATTCAGAGTTAGGGTTAGAAATAAATAATACACAATGTCCTACAGCCTTTCTATTATTACACCAATTTTTTCTCTGTATTAGTTTTGTAGAAACATGAATACTTATCATGAGATGGTCACCCTTACCCTCATTCTTGGCCAACACAGCTTTCCCATGGAAAGATGGTGAAGAAGAAACGCTAAACTGTTGAGAATTTGTAGAACTATTCACAGTTGTGTTAATAAATGAACTTTCTTTATTATGATTTGAATCAAGTGATGAATCATTTAAAATGACTGGATTAACAGTTGTAGTCTTGAAAAATGATGGCAGTTCATCGTGAATTTTTCCTCCACTTTTTAAACCGTTAACAGTGTATCGGTTTGGAGAATAACCATTCCTCCCTGAAGCTCCTACAATATGATGGAAGTAGAACAAAGATTTGTTTCAACTTAGAATTAGAATTTTTTAAATACTGGAAAATCTTGTTCATTGATGAAAATATTGTTGGCAATGTTTTTGCACAATCATAAAGATGTTATCATGGTGGTTAGTAATCGTGCAAAGTTTCATTTCAAAATTCGTTGAAGAAAAGGTGTTATTTTATGTGTGAAGTTTGTATTTTGGAGCACCACCATTAAAGTGGCTGAGCTTGAGAAGAATGAGTTGAGGAAGCTTATGATGTCGTAGACTCAATAACAACAATGACCCTTTTGTTGACAACAACAATGATCTTTTGTTTTTGTTGAGTCTATGATGTCACAAGTTCTCCCCAACTCAGTCTTTTCAAACATGGCCAATTTAATGGCGGCACTCCAAAATACAACTTTGTTTTTGAGAATTACAAAATGAAACTTCACACAATTACCAACTATCATAATATCTTTAATATTATGCAGAAACATTACCAACAATATTTTCATAAGGAGAACCACTTTAAATATATAGTTATACACATAACATTAACAACATCTTTAATATCAGATTATCAGAGTTCATGTCTGCAGTTTCTCTTGCAATACCTTGGCTTAATTTAGAGTATGTGTCCATTTTAATACTTGAAATATCAGAAACTGGACCAGTCTAGTAAATAGAACATATAATATAATATAAAATATCTATTTAATAACAATTTCTAATTCTTTTTAGATTTTCCCATATATAATAACCAAACACAATATTTCCATGTTTTTTTTTTTTAATATTATACTATATTTAACTTATTATTTATAACTTTTTTCCCGACATATTAAAATTACATTATAATCACCTTGGAGTGGTCAACATTATTTCTTCTTGTTTTAATTTCAACAGCAGATGCCGAGTGCTTTGGCAATCCTTTATAGCCAGATTTATCTCCAAGAAGTTGAAATCGAGTCACTTTACCAAAATGTTGAGTTTCGCTTGAGATTTCTTTCAAAACAGGTCCATTATAAGAACTCGTTTTTTTTACTGGTTTTAGTCTGATATCTGTAGCAGCTATATTATCTTCGAGCCTATTAAGCTGGAGAAATGGAGAGAAGATATAATTGGTATGGTATACTCTTTCCTAACTACAGGTATGTGTGAACAAGTTCCCACTAGGTGACACCATCCTACACCATTTTACACCATATTTTATTATTTCTATATACTCTTATATAGAGTACAGTGTATAGAAGTGACATTATATTATAATTCATTTTACTCCATCTAATACCAGATGATTTTACTCTTTCTACGAGAAAACACTAGGCCTGCAATGATACATTTTCCCTAGCCTGCGTAGTCGGTGCTGGGGATAGGGATGGAAAGTGAAAGGAGCACCTGCAGTCACCCATTGTTATTTTTTGTGTATAATGTTCACCGGCGAACGCTCGCAATCTATTGGTTGACACACTAATGACCTATCAATCAAAGAGAGTTTGAATTTCCACTGCAGATATTGGTCAAGAAGAATGTTGTGAAAATGTGCCTTGCATACTGTATAATATAAAGAAACAAGCTCAAAATAAACTGAGATTGAGTGGACACACACCTGATCATCACAAATTCAGACTGGAAAAGGTTAAGTCATTGACTAGTTTAACTGCAGTCATTTGTTTACGTTTGTTGATGTATGTGAAATATTTGTAATTAACATGTAAATGTATCGCAAATATTGGTATGTTGGTCTAAATATCGATAATTGTATCATGTGAAAAAATATCACGATACACTGATATATTGATGTATGGTTGCAGCAATGGATTACTAATCAATTAATTTTATAGATTTATCATTGTTTTGAGTTAGTCTACTCACTGCATCTTTGAAGTCAACAATATTATCCCAGGCACTACCTAAAAATATAAATTAAAAAAACATAAACAACATACTTGTAAACAAATCAACAAATACTGTGTATTCCCAACGCAGACAAGACGTCAAACATAGTTTGACTACATATACAAATACTCAATTTAAAAACTGTTATTTTGAGGACTGACCTAAGATATCAGGTTTATTTCTTCTGACATAAATAGTCGGATCTTCCACCCTGCGGACACTGAAATTAGACATGTTCGCTAATACAATTTAGCACGTTATTTATCCGGTAAAAACACATCCAAATTTAACTGTAATAAATTACACAAATCCAACATTGTTTCCAGATAACAAAACAAGGAATCCACAGTATAGATTTGGCTAAATTCCCATAAAAAAACCGTTGTTTCTATCCAAGCTTTATCATAAGAACGACGACAAAATGGCGCCCATAATGATCGCTTGGCATTTTGGGTAGAATCTAAAATTCAAATTTCTCACTCCGTCAATTTTAAATAATAAATTGTAGCCTTATTCTTAAAATCTGCATCGCAGTTCATAAACTATTTAAAAGAGTGTACCACAAGGCACAATTTAATGTGTTTTAAGCAGCTATAGACTCTACAATAAACATTTAAAAATAATTTTAAGATAAATTCTTAAACAAGATGGCGTCCAACATAATGAACCCCCAAAGGAGTGTGGGATTGTTCACAACACTAGAGTCCAGGCCCCAATAAAATCTGGTTCAAAAATATATTTTTAAATTTTGCCAAACCGGTTTATTTATTCTTATATAAAAGCTGCACAATTAAAGCTGCACCAAATTTTTTATAAACTATTTAAAAGAATGTAGCACAAGGCACAATTTAATGTGTTTTAAGTAGCCACAAACTCTCGAATAAAACTACCAGAAGAATTTGTGATTTTCAAACAAAGATGGCGTCCAATGATTAAAATGAACCCCCAAAGGAGTGTGGGATTGTTATGACGACCCTAGAGTCCAGACTTCAAGAAAATCTGGCGCGAAAATTGAATTTCAAATATTGCATAACGGTCACGAAAACAAAAATATATTGGCGAGAATTTGAAGGAAATTTGTCAAGAAAAAAACGACGAAACAACTTTATTGATAAGTATGGAGGAGAAAGGTGTCCCAGGTAACGTATTTTTCATATTTTGAAGTCTGTTTGAGGTTCAGGATGTTGTTTTATCTTTATATTGTAGCACGTGTTTTGATTTTCTATAGTTTAATAAATATACAGCTAATTAGATCTTTAATACTATAACAACTTTTTTATTTACCATGGAAATTTTATAGCATTTTAAAATTTTGTTTCTAGATCAATCCACTAAAGAGCCAAGACGATTAACAAGAGTGAGTGTAAAATGAGAATGTTAAAAATGAAGGCATATAAATAATTATGAATTTGAGAGTCACAAAGGCTCAGAGCTTGTCAATAGAAATATATTCCCGTTTCTGATTGGCTGAATCTTTTTTTTTTTTGCCTAACAAACTGAAACTGTTCATATTTGGCAATGTTTGAGGCAAAAACAAAAAATTGGATGAATGACATTACTTCTCCAATAAATAGAGTCCCTCCCATCTCCTTCCCTCTTTCTTCTCACTCTTTCTTCTCACTCCCTCCCCCCTCCCTCCTCCTCCTTCCTCTCCCTCTCCCTCCCTCCCTCCTTCCTCTCCCTCCCTTCCTTCCTCTCCCTCCTTCCTCTCCCTTTCCCTCCCCACCTCTGTCAGTCTGACTCTCTCTCTCCCCCTTCCCCTATCTCCCCCATTCCCCCTCCATCCTTCTCCCCTCCCCTCCCTTCCTCCTCCTCCACCCCTCCCCTTTTTCTCCTGAAGAGGAGGAAGAGAGAGAGTCTGCTTCTGCCTACTAACATCTGAATTGCTTATCCAATATATAACTATTTATTATACCACTGGTTGAATTTCTAGGTCGAACAAGCAAGATTGGAAGCATTGAAATCATTTGGCTGTGAAGATTTTGCATCTGTGATGCAAACTGCCAAAAAGGTTTCATTGAAAAAGAAATTAAACCTTTCTAAGAAAAAGGATGGAGAGGAAAATAAAAAATGTTTGAAAGTACCAAGGTAATGCACTAATTCATGCATATACAGTATATATATATATATATATACAAACAAGCACATGTGATTTTATTCACGGAATGTTGGAAAGTGCTCAATACCATAAAGGTAGAGCGAATAGTATAGTTTAAGTGGGCTTACCTCAAAATGTTGCGTGTTGCAACTGTCAGTTTCACGCGGGGCGATCTTCAGGTGACTATTAGTAGTTTTGTTCATGGGCCGTGAAGATCGCCCCGTGTGAAACATCTGACAGTTGCGACACTCAGCATTTTGAGGTATTGCCCACTTAAACTATATATATATATATTAAGAGATTATTAACCGAGAACGAGGTGTGTGCGGGAAAATATCAGACCAACGTCTTGACAGTAATGGACCCGGAGCCGCAGGTGAGGTTCGTACAAAAAAGACCGAGGTATGAATTTTCCTGTACAGACCGAGTAAACAAGGTTAATAAAGCGTTTATTATATGGTTATTCCATATAATAAATATATATATATATATATATGATTTTATTACTGTATTTGTTTAGACGAAAGAGCACAAGAAGAAGGTCATCCTTGCAAAGTCGAAAAACTCACATGAAACAGAGACTTACAAAAACAGAATTGGCAAAGATTGAATCTTTGAAGAGTTTTGAGAACTACAACTTGGCAGATATTACTAATTCATCAAAACGAATTGTCTCAAAATTTCTCAAAAATTCAAAGATCGCTGGTGAACTTTTACAGAATTCTGCCACTGGAACTTCAATTAACAAGAACTCAGATAAATTAGCAAATAAACAAGACCAAAGTGAAATTGCTTCACCTGAAAAAGTGGAACTTACATTGAGTAAAAATTTTCAGAATTTGCTGGAAGCAAATGAAAGAGTTCTGAAAACAGCCAAAGACCTGGATTCATAATGTTTGATCATTTTGAAACTGCTGTTTTTAGTTTTTACAAGCTTTGATCAGACATGATTGCATGAGCTTGGACAGCTCCAAGCTCATGCAATCATCTGGTATTTTTACAAGCTGAACATCAATTTTAAAAAATTAAAATTAAAATTAAAAAATTGCTGTTTTGTTTAGAAATTGACTTAATATTTGAGTTGTTTAAAAGACTAGTTCAGTGGACTTGATGTAGATTGTAAATATGCTTTTAACCAGCTGTAGAATATAGACTAATAGTACAAATATCTAATGAAATAATATAATATAGCTTTATCTAATACATGTACATGTAATGTACGTTATTAGTACATGTTTGTTAAAGTTGCTCATCTAGGGACATAGCCAGGATTTTGAAAGGGGGGGGGGGGGAAGAGCTGAAATCAAAAGAAATTTTTATTGGGGGGGGGCATGCTCCCCTGGAAAATTTTAAAATTGAGAGTCGGTGAAATGCCATTTCCTGGCTTTTGGAGGAAGATTTTACAAACTCTAAAGGTTAAAAAATGTTGTATATAAATACTCAAAACACGTAAACATCACATAGATACTCAAAACGCATACACTCAGTAGATTGAAAAACACTGTTTACAGTTTATTTCCTGACATAATTCATATTGCATCAGTTTTGTAGTTACATGTCTGTCATTTTATATCTAAAGGGGGGGGGGGGCAGCTTCCCCCTGGCTACATCCTGGTGGTGACTGACATTTTGATGGCCTCAGTGGTGGTCACAGTCACCACCAACAGTCTTTGACTCCACCAACCTTGATGAGCAAACATGTACTATAGTATATGGATGACAAATACTGTAGTTCAAATAAATAAGAATTTGTTGTATATACAGTATACCATAAGATTGGGGGAACTTTCTGTTTTAATAGTGAGAAAATCTCACTCGCGCATGCGCAGTAGATACAGAAATGGAAGGTTTCCAGGGGAATGTTAGATATCAGTATATTTTAGAAATGTTCCGGGGGGGACCTTTGAGTTTTCAATGGATTGATTCCTACCCTGACCAAAGGGGACTGGTGCTCAGTACAACACGTGAAGGATATTTTTTCAAAAAACGCTGTAAACATTGATAAAGATTGTGGATTTTGATTTATTTTGCTTCTTTAAAGAATTCAAACAATCATGTCTGATGATGAAAATGAAGGTCCTTCAATTAAAAAGCAACGAATATTCTTTGGAAGCTTAGAAGAAACAATTCGAGAACTGGAATTGGAGGCGTTGAAGAAGGCAGAGAATCAGAATATTAATATTTCGGATGGTGAGTTTAAACGTGAGCTGTTTTGGGATAGGTTTTTATTTATTTATTGTATGAATTGAAATTGTTTTAAATCTATGAATGCATAAAGATTGTTATTTAAGTAAATAATCAATGAAAAAATACAATTATTCATTTATGAAATCAATATTAAATACCAATTGATCAGATTACCGGTAGATACATTAATTGCTATTGATAAAGCAATTTTGATTTATTGATCGGGTTTCTGATTATTGATTTTCATCAATTGCATAGGCTGTGTGTGGTGCAAGGCAGTGACAATTTAAAATATATAATATAACAATAGAGTTCATGTTTGTGGGCATAATTAAATATGTTTTTGGTGCGACTCAGGCTCATTTTAGCCTGAGCCATCTCAACCGGTTCTACCTCACAACATCAGTCACCAACTCAATCCACATTCTTTCTCTCAACTCGACACTCTATCCAACAAAGATACATCACACGTCCATCGTATCATCCTCATCTCTGTTCTCTCTAGTCCTGCACTCTGCTCCACATTCACAGCTCATGTCTCACTTCCATACACCATTGCAACTCACACAATATGTCACATACACTTTCCCTTTTTAATGACACTGGTCAGGATATTGTGAAGCTATATAATAAAAATGTATGACAGGCAGAGCAAGAAGAACTAATACAACTTTGACAATTATATTGTTCATAGTATCTTTATAAAATATTTGAATGTACAGGTCAATACTTGGAGCTGTCTGAAGATAAGAATACAGAAAGGTACCAACAAATCTTGGCAGATTTTGAGAAAAGGAAAAAGGTACATTATACACTAGTTATATAAAAGCCCTGTTTACACAGCCAAAATTTAAGCACGCTTAAGGTTAAGCGTGCTTAAAATGCGCCACTTTGGTGCGTTTACACGGTCATTTAATAATCCCTTACTAAAACACGTACTGTACACCATTATTCAACATGGTGGACGAGCTATATTTTTGGTTTTGGAAGCTTCGTATTTTGGGTAGCATGCGTCAAAGAACAACGGAAGACATCGGTACACAAGAAAGAGTAATAGCTAAAAGAAATAAAGAAACAAAGGAACAAAGAATAGCGAGATGGAAGCTTCTAACAGCAGGGCAAAAAAATGCATTTTATCGTATTAATAACACTGTATTAATAGCAAGCGTTTTTCAATCCCGTTGCATTTACACGATCAAGTTAAGCGCGATTAACTGATCATACTCAGTTTTATCCACCTCCTTGAGGTTGGTGCAAACTAATCACGATAAATTTACACCGATCTGTTTACACAGACATTTTAAACCCGCTTAAAGTCGTATGTGGCTCAGATCCCGCTGAAATTTTGGCCGTGTAAACATGGCTATAGACAGTGCATGATGTCACATTGTTTGACAATCACAAGATCTAAATTGTAAACTATATTATACTCTAGCTAAGAATCAGATACATGTGATATATTTTAGTATTTTTTAAACATTAATACAGAATATTACAATAGATGTATTTAATTTTACAATATGTATATATATATAGTATATATTATACATATATGAAAATGTGCTATAGAATATTCTATGGAATATTGAATAAGAAATTGGGACAGATTCTATAGAATATTCTATGTGATAGTTAAAATATGAGTGGCCGATCTTTATGGGCATTTACAATGGTGAGCCGAAGGCAAGCCATTGTAGATGCCCATAAAGATCGGACACGAATATTTTAACTTACTTATCAAATTCTAAGTGTAAATGATGAACACTTTGTTTTAGAGTCGTAGGAAAGGTTAGATAAGATCATTTATAGTCAGAAAAAGCTGAATTTGAGGCACTAGTGCCTATTAACTTTGATAAAACCTTGATGTTTTATTAATCAATGTTTTATCCGTAGTTAAAGATGCTGATTAAACATTCATTTCTTTTGAATTTTCTTCATGAATTATTAATTAATTTGATAAATAATTTTAGAAATGCCACAGAATACATGTATTCTATAGAATATTCTGTTGGATCTAGAAATCCTATAGAATATTCCATAGCATTCCAATAGAATATTCTATAGAACATTTTCATTATATGATTGTATAAAGCAAAAAGTCATATTTATGTGGCATATTTTCGGCTTATCTTGTAGGCACGCTCTGTTGTAATTCCAACAAATGATGCGGAGGTAAAGGCGAGATTGAGGGAAGTTGAACAACCAACCTGTGAGTAGTAAACGTAGAGTATTTAATTATTAGGAAGATGATTAAGCTTAGTAATATTTGAAAAACAGTAACATCTTGTTAAAACTGTGTTTTTTAAAATTCTTTTAGGTTTGTTTGGTGAAGGGCCTGCGGAAAGACGTGACAGATTAAGAAAACTTGTTGTAGAATTTGGTAAGAAATTAAGAACTGTTTTTAGTGGATTGGGCTTGAAAGGGAACGTCTTAGAATGTAGCGTAACGTCTTAGAATGTAGCGTAACGTCTTAGAATGTAGGGCAATGTCTTACAATGTAGCGCAATGTCTTACAATGTAGCGTAACGTCTTACAATGTAACGTAACGTCTTACAATGTAGTGTAACGTCTTACTATATAACGTAACGTCTTACAATGTAACGTAACGTCTTACAATGTAGTGTAACGTCTTACTATGTAGTGTATAACGTCTTAAAACGTAACACAACTGCAGGCACTGTCACAAACTGTTATAATAGTTAATTTTAGATATTATGACTGCCGAAAATTTCAAGCCCTGTGAAAAGTGTCTTAGTTTTACGTTTTTTATGTTCTACCATAAAGGTGATGAACTTGATAAAGAAGCAACTGGAGAAAAACAAGAGAAGGTTGAACTTTATTATTGTGTACTGAGTACAATTGTAACTATTGCAGTTGCTTTCATATTATTTTCAATAGTTTGTAGCGGTTTTTTAGAAAACCCCAACTGTCTGTATAACAATAAAGATAGATATAATTTAATATCCAGGACACTGCCACGCAAGAAGTTTGGTACCACGAAGGGCCTCCAGAATTAAAGGTCTCCAGAAATTGGATTGCAAACTTTTCACTACCAAGGTGAAGTATTTCCAGTAATACTCAAACCTCTGTTCAATAGACTTTCTTATATATCAAGTGTCAAAGTCCGTTTTTCTAGCTCTCTGATTGGGCGAGCGGTCCTCGCGTGGCGGTCCGAAAATCGTGATGTTTCCCGCGTAACCCATGGCAGCGGGTATCATTACATTTATTTTTCCCTAGGGAAAAATATCAAAACCGGAAGTAGATGGTCAGGTTCAGTTTGTCTTTGTTTTCTCCAGTTTTCTTTCATTAAAAACAATGTCTGAAGATTTTACTCAACATTTTTGTTGTCATTTGATACTTGATATATAACAAAAGGGTACTTGGGATCGTTTGGAGGGACAGATTTCATGCTTGGTAGTGTAAGGGCAATGAATCTGTCCCTCCAAACGATCCCAATTACCCTGGCGTTCCTAACCCATCACCAGTCTTCAACTCTTTTGGGAAATGGCCAATTGTACAAACATTTGGGTATTGATATTTGCATATGGGAAGAAATTGTCAACATTTTTTAGTAAAGGTTGTGCCGGTTTTGAGAGATTTCCAGTTTGTCAAACACTTCTGATATGAGACATTGCCCCTCACTACAATATATTGACAACATTGAATTATTCTCTTGTACATGTACTGTATCACTTCATACTGGACATCATGCTGGATCTCAGCAAATTGTTTTCCATTCCTTCCAAGACACACCCCTCCCTTAGGCTGGGTAAAATTGTTTGGCATTAGAAAAAGTATTTTTCCGATTAGTATAATTGTTCTTTGCCCTTTTTGGTTATTTTAGAGCTTGTGAGAGGTTAAAACGAGCAAGAATATACCAAGCTCGTCCAGATGCTGAGAAGGCTGCCAAAACACAAGAACTTCACAAAAAATTAAGGGTAGGCTGTGGAAAGAAATGTTTAGAATTCTCAACTGACTTTTAAACTGTTTACAGTACTTACATATTTTACATTACATGTATAAATAATGAAGGAAAGCTATAGAAATCTTTAATTCTTTGAAAGTTTTCATGGCGATAATGTAATATAGATACAGTACGTTTTGTGGAAACACCACGTAAAATGAAATATAAATAGTTATTTTATTATTAGGCGTTGGTCAACTCTTGTAGTCAAATCGGAGATGATCGTCCGTTATCATATTGTCAGTTCTCACCTGATTCAAAAATGCTTGCTACATGCTCATGGTAAGCGCAGAGTATTGTCGTGTGTTATTAATGTATTGAATTATATTGATAAGTTAGTGATACTAAAGTTTGGAAGATAATTTAACCAGAATTCTATGGTAGAATGTAAAAGAAGGATTAAGTGACGGACAACACACACACATAACTAAATTTCCGGGCCTTGAAAGCATTCTGTATTAGTAATCTTTTTCAGTCGTAATATTCGTTGATGTCACTGGAAAAGGAGTTACTGTAACTCCATATAGCCTGAGGCCTTTTTTCAAGTGCTCTATAAAATCATTTGGCGTTATTCAGTGGTCGTCCAGTCTGCAAGTGTTATAGTCCAGTGGTTGTTGAGTCTGCCAGTGTTGTTAAGAGCCCAGTGGTTGAGTCTGCCAGGCCAAATAAGAGCCCAGTGGTTGTCCAGTCTACTAGTGTTAAAGAGTGTTCAGTGGTTGTTGAGTCTGCCAATATTAGACAAAGCCCAGTTGTTTACAACTGTACTGTATGGATTTATTGGAAAGAGTTATCAACGGGGGAATATTGTACATGCACTGTTGATTTACATAACAGATAAAGTCACAGCATGTACGAGTCGTTTGCACTATATTTTTTAAATTTTTTTGCAGGAGTGGTCTGTGCAAGTTGTGGTCAGTACCTGACTGTTCTTTGATTAGGACATTACGAGGTAATACACTTGCACAAGTTTGTACAGAGATTATATTCCTGACACTTGATACATGAGAAAAGTTGATGGACGTAGTAATTCTGTTGTGGCGAATAAGTATGAAGGGTTAATTTTCATGATTTTGCCATTTTTTCAGGACATAATTCAAGGGTTGGTGGAATTGTATTTCACCCTCAGGCCACGATTTCCCTGGACACTAGTTCACCATGCATGGCGTCATGTGGAGCTGATGGCGATGTGAAGCTTTGGTCACTGGAGTCGTAAGTAGCATTTGTTTTTTGGGGGTTTTTCTTTCTTTTCTCTCTTACATTTTCAATCCTGACAGTATCTTGAAAAAGTCTTTAGCGTCATTCGAAATAGCGCAATTTGCTTAATTATCTTTTGCCGGATTTGCCTAATCGTTTGCGCGTTTTGCCTAATCGTTTGCGCGTTTTGCCTAATCGTTTGCTCGTTTTGCCTAATCGTTTGCGCGTTTTGCCTAATCGTTTGCGCGTTTTGCCTAATCGTTTGCGCGTTTTGCCAAATCGTTTGCGCGTTTTGCCTAATCGTTTGCGCGTTTTTCCCTAATCGTTTGCGCGTTTTGCCTAATTGTTTGAGCGTTTTCCCTTAGTCGTTTGCGCGTTTTGCCTAATCGTTTGCGCGTTTTGCCTAATCGTTTGTGCGTTTTGACTAATCGTTTGCGCGTTTTGCCTAATAATTGCGCAATTCCATCGTATCATATCTTCTTTATTTTCTCTCCCTTGTTCTATCTTTGCTTCAATGTTTTTTTCCAAACTACGCTTTTCCACTTCTTCTATTTTCATCCTCCACTCTACTGTGGATTCGTTCTTCTACTCTGCATTTTGCTACATGCATTTCTATCTCTATTTCAGTGACACTCCAATCGCCAACATCGAAGGCCACGACAAACGTGTGTCCCGCGTGGCTTATCATCCCTCGGGACGATTTCTCGCTTCATGTTGGTGAGTGTTCAATAAAACGTCAATCTACCATTGCGTGGTAACAAAGATCAGTCTGTGTGGTACCCCCCTGGAAGTCAAGATAGGGGCGTATTTTTGAAACCCAGAACCAGTGAGCTATATATATACTTGGATTGATATCTTTGTAGCGGAAAACTTGCCTATACATAAAAATAGGTACGCAATGCGTGCAAGTATCTGCTCTGTAGCGGTAATGATAAATGAACAGTCTTGTAGTGAACATGTTTTATTTTCGGTGAACTGCATTTTTTGATAACCCACGTTTGGTAGACTATTCTTAAAAGTTTTTTTCTGTTCTGTCTGATATAGTTTTCTTTTCTTTTTTGTTGTAATCTTGTATGATATTTTGTTATTCATAACTTACTGTTTTGTTGCAGTTTTGATAATTCTTGGCGACTGTGGGACCTAAATCAACTAAAGGAAGTACTCCATCAGGTGCAT
>JAWNZC010000142.1:315000-352500 GCA_035771165.1 Paragorgia papillata
CAATATCTTTTATCTGGTTCATACGACTGCAAAGTAAAAGTAAGTTGATTTAACGTTTACTTCTTGAAGCTTTCACTTGTGGCTTGTGTCACCTGTGCCTCTCTTCTTTAGGTGTGGACTCATCCTGGTTGGATTCCTTTAAAAACCTTAGCTGGTCATGAACAGAAAGTTTCTTGTGTCGATATTTCACCAGGTTGGTGTGGCTTACACCATATTTGTTGTTTTTTTATTCGTCGACTAATCAGCTCATATAATCAGGTTAATAAAAAATTTAAAAAAATTTAAAAAAAAAAATTTAAAAAATTAAAAAAAAAACTTTATTCGACGAAGCTGCGACGTGTAACTCGATTAATTCGACGGACGAATTAAATTGGTCTCAGCAATTATATTCGTCTGTGTCAGACGGATAATGCGACCAGTGGCGTGGTGGCAAGTTTCAGGCTGGGGTGGCCAGATTAGCTTTGGCGCCCCCCCCCCCCAAAAAAAAAAGAAAAAAGACATTGTATTTTATAAATGGTCACATTTTTTGTTTTAAAATAACTGAAGTAGCAATATATAATATTACAACAAACAACGGGTTCTCTCAAAGACCACGCCAATGCAAGATGCCATATTTTCAAGGAATCGTTTTCAGGCTCAACGCGTCCAAGTAAAACCAATTAACAATTACAGTCACTTAAAATTCGACTGAAATTCGACGTTTAACTCGACGTCGCATTTACGTCGCATTACCGACGAAGTTAATTCGAATTAAGTTCGTCTTAATTTAAATTCGTGTATTGTGCTACGTTTAGCGTAGGTCTATAAAATATCTAATGGCAAATGTTCTTTACAGATGGTCAATACATTGCCTCTAGCTCGTTTGACAGAACATTCAAACTTTGGTCAGCGGAGTAATTCCCTTGTATTGGTGTCTTGAAAGAACATGGATATTTCAGGTAGAAAATCAACCGTTGGACCAACGTCGTACCCATGGTCTTCCGTTAGACGTACGGCAGACATTTGTAATGATCGTTTTTGAAAAATGTTGCTTTGTATAAATTAGCTGGATCTTCATTAGGCGTAAAGCCGGTTTTCCACTAGGCGACTTTTTTCGCGCGAAGCGAGTTTTTCTTTTGTCTCATGAGCTCTGAGCTGGAACTAATCAGAAATCTATTGAATTCGAACAAAAGAAAGTCGCTTCGCGCGAAAAAAATCGCCCAGTGGAAAACCGGCTTAAAATGTCGTGCGTTTGACTTTTTTCTTTTGTCTTGTGAGTTTCCATGTTGGAGAGGGCGAAAACTATTCAATTTGTTGTACAATAGAAAACTCTTTTACGAAAAGACAACGCTATGACTAACTGTTCTGGAAATGTCGTTTTGAGTGATCTGTTTTAGTCTCTATCGTCTACAGTACGGGTAACTCAGCCTGACTTCGCATTTCAATCCGGATTGAAACTCAATCCGGATTCAGCCTGCTTCCCAGGCCTCTCTTTTTAACGTCGAGCGGCAGACCGAATTGTGAGAGGCCTGGAATAAAATGTTTTGCCTGGCCCCAAATCTGGCCCCAAAACTGGCCCCAACTTATACAGGCACCAAACGGCCGTTTGGCGGAAAACCAAGGCAGATAACACTCACGTCGGTCTACACAATTCTTTATAACATCATATAGCAAGGTTGGTCTACTGCCGAAACGTTAAAATAGCATATTTCGATTTGTATAAATTAGTGCTGTGCAAACTCCGGTTTTTCAGCTCCGGCTCCGGCTCCGGCTCCGGCTGCTTTACAGCTCAAATATCCGGCTCCGGCTCCGGCCTCCGGCTTCTTTGGTAAGTTGGTTCACAACTGGGGATAAAGTCCAACCGGATATTATTCTGCTCATCTTTGTCCCCAGGGTCTTTTCCTGGTGAAAGCCGCGAAACTGTCAAGCGACTCAAGCAAACGCAATGCGACAACTAGCAATGTCAGGAATGATAAAAACTTTATAGAACCGAATAAAGTTACACTACTACAAATAATAAAATACAAAGTATAAATTGCCAAAGATGTTTAATTTTTAAAACTTTTTATAATTAAATTTAATGAACGCTAAGCGACCAATGTTAAAAAGCCAACATTAAATAAATAGCCAACATTGTATAAAGAAAGTTACAGTCACTTATTGAGTGAACCAAGAGAAGGTTTTCCTGACGCAGTAATCATGTAACAGGAAACAAAACACTTGGTTTATTAGTAGAAAATATCTATCGAGTTACAGAGCACTTAGTCTTGAAAATTGAAAGAACTCAGCCAACTCAGCCTTTAAATGGCTTTAATACTGAACCATTTTGACAGTGTACAATGCCAATGGCACGACGCAAACACTCTCTGGCCTCCACAGAGCAATCGTTGGCACGCAAATAATCCCTCAAAAAGTTGATAATTGATATAGGCATGCAACACTTTTTTTATTTCTTAATTCTTATATGAAAGAATGAAGGCACATTTATGTACTGCAGCTACTGCTATTATTGATTCGTTTATTATCCAAAAAGTAAACATAAAGCTAATATAAATGGATATTTCGTTACTTCGACAGCACATGAATACAACAGACTATGAACAGACATGTGTAGTGACGCAGCGCATGACAAATGCAGCGTATCAAAGCATGACGCTTGCGATTGTATTACGGACATAACAACTTTTCCTGTGACAAGATAGATCACAGACATAATAACTTATTGCAATTTGGCCGTTTGTGATAGCCGAAATGGTTTGACACTTCAGATGATATGCGCATTCAACAAATTCTATGTTGCCATTATTTGTAACCAAAGCATCTTCGAAATTGTCACATTTCTTGTCATTCTGAATTTCCAGCCGGAGCTGGGAGAACTCCGGCTCCGGCTCCGGCTGACCAAAAAACGCCGGAGCTCCGGCAGAGCTCCGGCCTCCGGCGCTCCGGCGCACAGCACTAGTATAAATGTGTTTCAACACAATCACTTCCTACACCGAACACTACTTTATAAAGCCTCGTATGTAACAACCTTTTAACGTAATGTAAAACAAAGAAACCTACTCATTTGCTGTCTGCTCTCAAGAAGAAGTTTGTTTAAGTGCCCTCGTTCATAAAGATTAAAGAATCCGAGCTTCAGCAGGATTCATGTGATGATAGATAAAGATCAACATTTTCCGCTAGTCCTCTCGCTCGATGCCTATTCTGTGACGTCACCAAAATACGTTCGAGAGAAAAGAGGACTAGGAACTAGTCTGAATCCGGATTCATGTAAAGGATAAAGGACAAAGGACTGGGGGCTAATCATCCTTACTTGCAGCCAGCGGCTGAATTGCGAAGGACGCAGATCAACGTCGCCGTGTCGAGGCATATCAAACTGGCGCTCCAGGCTGCCGCCATACGACACAAATTACGGGACACATACATGCATCAATGAAATTTGTAATTTATTTTCTTAATTTTTTATTGAATTTATGGAGGAAAACCGGAGAACCCGGCGAAAAACCCTCGAAGCACAGGAGAGACCAACTCCAACTCTACTCACATGAGTTTCAAGGCCGATTTGGTGAGAGGCAGCGCGCTAACAGCACACGCCACCCGTGCTCCCCTGAACGGCCCGGGAATCAAAACCTTAACGAGTTTTATTCAGTTGCGAAACATATTGTGTCTAAATAATTAACCACCACACAGGTGACCAGTTTTCGTATGAATAATACGCTACAATGCACGCTAGTTGACATCTGGCATGCTGATAGGAAATGTGTAGTGTCCAAATGTCATTTTTCTAAACAAAATTTTTCTCATACTATTGTCCGGATTTAAATTTCAGTTTCTGGCAACATGACAGTAAGTTGTTGCCTGTTTAGTGTTATGATTCATCAGCGTTGCTTTCGTCCCGATTACAAGATCGTCCGCAATAACTCCTAAATGAATGATACTGATATTTTCTTTTTTATAAAAAGGCTTCCAACATAAAAACAAGTAGTTTATTGCATTAGTTATCTAGAAAACAACTCAATTACCGTCACAGTCGGTGAAATCTCTTCCTAATTTACCCATCAGGATTGCAAATTATATAGGCTGTCCAACTGACGCCAAAGAATAAACAAGGTTATAAATTTACATACGTTCTATTTTATGTTTGGTCTTACTGTAAACATTGAGGCTCAGTGAGCTTCTGAACTTCGTAGGTTTGCGCAATAAAAAGTTATTTTGGCTGTTGATATTAAGAGGAGAGCTAAGGCGACGCTTTTATGCACATATATATGTCAAGAAGAACCGTTTATCGATTATGTTATTTATAGAGCAAATTTGAAAAGCTGGTAAACTGCCGAGTGTCAGAGCGAAGAGTGTCAAGAAGAGCAAAGCCCTTCATCAGAGTAAGGGGCTGCGGTTCATATGAAGTGGGCTAGCTCGGTCACCCGGGTTGGTTTTATGTCAAGAAAATCGTATTACGACTATTTGAGAAAGGCAGAATGATATAACAAAGCAAAATTGGCTTCGTTTTTCTGTAAGCATAGCCACACAGGGGATTCTAATTCTTTTTTGCGGTCGTAGAAAGGTTTTCGTAACATAAAATCAGCCCGCGGTAACCGAGCTAGCCCGGCCGCCTCATATGAACAACCCCTAAAATGTGATCGGAAAGAGTTTACCATCTTTTTACTTTGCCCTACCCGAAACACTACATACGCAGGCAGCACTCTACGTTTTGACATTTGTCGGTTCCCGTAACGGTTATATACGAACAATTTGTAGCTAAAATATCACACAATTACGTTTAGCTATCTTTTTTTCTCATATATAATAAACGTCGTATTATTATTTGACTTCATATGGCATGTCGGCCATTATATCGGTTACATTTTACAATACTGATCACGTGGAAACAAAATTTATCTTTTTAATTTTGGGACATTATTTTTCGAAATAATTGTTATTTTTATAAACATACTGTAGTGTTTTAAAGGTTTAGGAATATTCCTATATAGTATAGTTTTCTATGTGTTATTAAACGATTATGAACGTATAGCTATATACGCACGTAACTCATTTATTAAGAAAACCAATTGACAAATTGAAGTCTACCTTAAAAACTATTTTCTGCTGGATTGGGTTTTGGCGTTGTAAAAACTTTCAAACTATGCGATTAATGATTTCTCTACATATGTGTTGTGATCATGTTCTTTTTTTATTAAAATATACTAAAAATTGTTTACACTTTGTGAGATAAATATATTCATTCAAAATCCCCATAATATAATTTATTGGACGGACCCTCTTTAAATTCGACAACTGGCGTATATAGTTTATAGCAAAATTTGAACGTAAATGGTGCGTGTAATGACTATGAAATCGATCGTTCTTTTCCATTAAACTTTGATTCCAACTTCAACGGTTTATATTCACTCGTGCTCGGCAAAAGCTGGAGAAGAAAAGCAAATCAATTATAGCTGCGAGTGACGGTGTTCTAATATATGCATAGTATGTTTATTCAGAACAGTGTTTGATTATTTAAGTTGAAAGGATAAAAATTAGCATATCTTGAAGGGACTTGTGCGGAAATATCGCTTTCCTCTGTGCCAGGTAGCGTCTGTGGAACGAAGAAAATTACTGAGCGTGTTTGGAAATAATGGATTGATCGCGGGAAATGATTTTAATTCGGGTAAAAACTCACGTTAGAAATTCAACATGGGGAGGTCTGTAATATCGTAGTTAATATAAATTCTGAAAGCAGATGGCCAGCAATGGCGAGAGCTCTCAACCTAAAGATATTCGTCCAGTGTTTCAAAGAAGTTTAATGGCTACAAGACAATCGAACTATGCGTTATTTTGTTTAACCGAGAGGAATTTGGTCCGTCGAGTGGCCAAGTTTATCGTAGATTCCAGATATCCTTTTTTAAGACGTATATATCAACCTGTAAGTACGTCATTTATACGGCCAAATATATCCCAACTTTGCTTCTATCACTTGTTAAATATTTATACTGCCGTTAAAATAATTGCGAATTTTGAAAACCAAGCAATTGTAGAACGCACTTGGCTTTTCAAGTTTCTCTTTAATCCAAAGCTCGAATAAAAATTACAAAAACAATGTCCCACACCAGTTAATGTTTTAGCATATCGAGAATTTATCATATTGTTTACATGTGAGCGGTAGAAAATTTTTATTTATTGTATGTAGTCATGCTTCGTTATAGAAAACGTTGTTCTTTTTTTCCCTTGACTTAACTAACAGCATTTGATATCTTTATTTTGCTCACCATTATTGCTAACTGTATTGCGTTGGCACTGGACGTTCCACTTCCGAACAATGACAAGACGCAGCTCAAAGATGACTTGGTTTGTTGCTTCCATATATAATTATATCAATTTCTCGCTGTTTTTACGCAATAAACACAAACATTCTTCCTAACTTATCTTATCTTCTCCTAGGAAATTTGCGACTTGATTTTCTTGGTGATTTTTACCATAGAAGCAGTGTTAAAAATTATTGCCTTGGGATTTGTTATATCTCCCGGCTCTTATTTACGCAATGGTTGGAACATTGTTGACTTTATCGTTGTCGTTACAGGGTAAGATTTAGCTTTTAGCTATTAAAATAATAAATTATAGTATATGAGATATTTTTACTAAAATATTTTTGAGTTTTTACCGAAGAATTGAATTAACCTTTGCCATACGAGACGAGACGCTAACGTCATGCCGGTATACTGGGACTCCGGTGGGTGAAGCATGGATCTATTAGACTGTGTTAATTTGAAGAACATTTTTATAATAATCTGGGAAATCCAAGACAAACTAAAATATACTAAAATATTTATTTCTAATGCTTTTGTAAGACACAAGTGTTTGAAGTGGATTTTTATAATTATTTCTTAATATTTGTTTCAATATATTTTATACATCGCGTGTTTTTTATTCTTTGGGATAATCTCGAAAACTTAAGGTATAAAGCTGTCGTTAAATCTACGATTAAGACTGTGCTGTTTGCGATAATATTTAAGCACGTATTTTAACACTGAGTGCATGACTCGCGGCATTTTATATGAAAAACATTTTACAAGTTGGAAAAAAAAAACGTTTGTTAAAAACGTTTTGTATATACTGATAAACACGTGGTTGTATTTCGCATGTTTGGTCTTGAAATTATCTTGAGATTTCTGGCATTTAAAAGCGGCACAACTAATGAGCCTGCTCTCTCCATCTCGAAAACATCAAGTAATATATTCTGTATAAAGATTACGATGATATTACTGTGTCTGCATCAATATGATGTCATTAATCGATGTATTCAGCAAATTCGCGTAATCGAACTACCAACAACTCTTGTCACAAACCTGACGACCAACCGTTACAGAAATCAAGCTCATGCAATCGAGAATGTATGGGATTAAAATTTGGCCAAACGCTTTCAACATCGTATTCAACATCATTCAACATTGTTGAACGATGTTGAATAATGTTGAAAGCACGAGTAGCCAAATGAATTCAACATCGTTCAACATTCATGAATGACAGTTAATTGAACGCGGGCTACCACAAAAGCTGGACTAATCGACAATATCCCGCATGGCGCATGTCTCTGTTCAACAAAGTTGAATGAAATGTGGCCAAATGCGTTCAACACCTTTCAACACAATAGAAATGTTGAACGCGTGTTGAACGAAAATTTGAACATGTTCAAATTTCGTTCAAACTCATTCAACACCATTCAACAACGTTCAACATCATTCAAAAGGGGTGGCCAAACGCTTTCAACATGTTGAATTCAACAATGTTGAACGATGTTGAATGAAATGTTGAAAGCGTTTGGCCAGGCCTTAATAGCTCGCACATGTTGTGTATATGCAATCTTAACGAGTTGACGGTCCGCTAACTGGTATTTTAAAAGCCCTCTCTGTTCTGAGTATGTAGACACTTCGACGTTTGCCTCTTGAGATGAAGGGCTCCGCTTGAAACCTTCATTATCTCGTTAGCAAAAAATCTCACCAGTTTACCACCTTTTTAGTTTTAACTTTGCTAATCAAAACACCTTTTCTAATTGCGGAGTAGAATTTTAAAGTTGAGCTATCGACTAAAGCTATACTGTTACCACAGGGAGCCCAACTCTGACGCCTGTGATGGTCCTTCCTTTTTTTTTGTTTTATTATATTGAGCTTCTGACTGAAAACCGAGGCCGCTTAACAGTTGTGTAAGCTGGTTAACAGTTGGTAATATATGCATATATATGCAAATTGCAGCGCGCGGTAATTTGAAACTCGAAACAGCTGTTGGGCTTCTGTGCCACGTGAATGGCGCGTGACGCTCACTGAAAGCTGAGACGACTAAACACGCAGTGCAATAAGGTCTGCGTTCTTTGTCGTAGTAATATATTTGAGCTCGAACAAATTGACGTTGGCGGAACACCCGCGGTGTGATAAAACACGCGAGGGAGAAGATGAAACTCTGAATCGTTGCTGTTCAATTTTCGAAATAACTAGTTTCGTCCCTTCCTCTCTTCTCCTCTTCTCCCTCGCGTGTTTTATCACACCGCGGGTGTTCCGCCAACGTCAGTTTGTTCGAGCTCAAATTACTACGACAAAGAACGCAGACCTTATTACACTGCGTGTTTAGTCGTCTCAGCTTTCAGTGAGCGTCACGCGCCATTCACGTAGCACAGAAGCCCAACAGCTGTTTCGAGTTTCAAATTACCGCGCGCTGCAATTTGCATATATATGCATATATTACCAACTGTTAACCAGCTTACACAACTGTGGAAATCGGGCGTCTGCACGCAGGCTAACACAACTGTTAAGCGGCCTCGGTTTTCAGTCAGAAGCTCAATATAATAAAACAAAACAAGGGGAAGGACCATCACAGGCGTCAGAGTTGGGTTCCCTGTGCTGTTACACAATGCGATTTTTCTTGCAACTTGCAACAAATTCACCCATGGGGAAAAAAACTCTCAAGTTGTAGGAAGGGTGTTACACGTTCAGCAACTTGTGAACTTTGTTGCAAGTTGCAGCAAAAAGTAGAACCCATCCAACTTTTCTTGCAACTTGCAACACGGCAAAAATAACAAAATCGCAAGTTGCTACGGGGTGTTACACGGTGCGATTTTTTATGCAACTTGCAACATTCAGTGATTTATTGCAAGTTGCAAGAAAAATCGCATCGTGTAACAGCACCTTAAGTATATATAAAAACAGTGTTTAAAGGAAATTTTTCGGTTGCCTTCATCACTGTCTAGGGTAATAAAGAAGTGTTGTTTTTCCCCCGATATCAACCAAGTTGACAATAAAATAAAGTTGAAACACGTGACTTATACGGAACAACCTTTCCCATCGGTGCGCAATTCTTCCAAGTGACAGTAAAATCGTCTGGTGTTAGCCAGAGTAAAATTCACGAAACCTAGAAACGGCATATCGCGGAGTATTAACTATACGAACACAATAGGATCGTTGCTGATACGAGCCCATTTATACAGCCTTTTGAACAAGCCGCTTGCCTAAATAAGGCTCTGTTTACACGAAGTGGATTGACTGTCCAATCGAATCGAAAAACGCGAGTGAAGTCAATCCAGGCACATGTTTACATGGAGAATCCGATCTGTCTTTGCTTTTCGTAAGCGGTTTTTCAACACTATTTTCTGGGCGTTCCTCAATGTCCTCCTAGCGTATCAAGTCATTTTCAAGTCGAACCGTGTTTAGATGAATCAGATTGGAGACATTCAAGTCGATCCTCGCTTGAATCTCAAGTCAATCCAATCCACTCTACTGCTTGGATTGACTTCAGCCATTCGTTTCGATCAGATCGAAAGCTTTCAATCTCATTATCTTCTTCGTGTAAACACAACAAGGAGAAACAACATGCGAGATTTGACCTGAACACGCAATCCGCTTCATGTAAACACAACAAGGAGGAACAACATGCGAGATTTGACTTGAACACTCAATCCACTTCATGTAAACACAACGAGGAGAAACAACATGCGAGATTTGACTTGAACACTCAATCCGCTTCATGTAAACACAACGAGGAGAAACAACATGCGAGATTTGACCTGAACACGCAATCCGCTTCATGTAAACACAACGAGGAGGAACAACATGCGAGATTTGACCTGAACACGCAATCCGCTTCATGTAAACACAACAAGGAGGAACAACATGCGAGATTTGACTTGAACACTCAATCCGCTTCATGTAAACACAACAAGGAGGAACAACATGCGAGATTTGACTTGAACACGCAATCCGCTTCATGTAAACACAACGAGGAGGAACAACATGCGAGATTTGACCTGAACACGCAATCCGCTTCATGTAAACACAACAAGGAGGAACAACATGCGAGATTTGACTTGAACACTCAATCCACTTCGTGTATAAACAGGGCCTTAGACGCGAACAAAGGTCTTTGTGCTTTTTATACGAGTGTTTCGCATACAGGCGCGTCTTATGTAAGCCGTCTTATCAGCTTCCGTATAGAGTGAACTCTCTCTAAGGCGGACACTCTCGGGACCAAATTTGGTGTCCGCTTTAAGGAGGTGTCCGCCTTAGAAAGAGTTTTTATTATAGTAAATAATGTATGAGCGGTCAAGATTAGCTCTCTGCCTTAAAGAGGTGTCCGCCTTAGAAAGAGTTTTTATTATAGTAAATAATGTATGAGCGGTCAAGATTAGCTGTCTGCCTTAGAGAGGTGTCTGCCTTAGAAGGGTGTCCGCTTAGAGAGAGTTCACTGTACAGTCAACTCTCGCCTTGCGGACACCCCGCTATTAAGGACAGTTGGTAAATCCCCGGCCGAAACTACTATGAAATGTATTGCAATAACTCTCGCTATTACGGACTCTCGCTATTACGGAATTGCGGACACTTCATGTGGTCCCCAACAAACATTTTTATTGTTCTACTCTCGTTACAACGGACACCTTGGACGTATTTTTCTCTCGACACATGAAAGTGAATGACTTTTTAATTTATCGAGTGACATATTTATGTTACTGATTCATGTTACCGTTGTATTTTTGGTTTTGGAATAAAAAAAATATTTGAATACAAATTTTTGACTTGTATTTTGACTTGTACTGTGTACTTATGTATCACAGTAAACGTCAACTAGAAATTGAAATAAACTGGACATTTTAAAACAAAAAAGCAGTAATACATTGTAGTGACATTTTACAACCTGAAATCGGGATATTTTCATCGCATTCCGCTATTGCGGACTCTCGTTATTACGGACACCAAATGACGGTCCCCAGGGTGTCCGCTATAACGAGAGTTGACTGTAAACAGCTTGAGTGGAATCACTTGGTTTTTGAAGCTGCGAATAGTGAGGTTTCTCTATAGGTGGCTTCCGGACCGATTACACGAGGCTACCCGGACTGACTCGTGCGATTAGGACCGTACTGTGGCTTTAAAACTCACAGAAACTAAATTTACCACGAAGAATTGGTTTAGTTTGGATGTAAACGAATCCTAACGATGATTCAAATATTCTCCTGCAACCGAGGAAAGATTGTGACACAAACTCATGAGCCCAGAGGCTCATGGAAACAGCTCGTTTATTTAATATGATTGTGAGATAGTTTATGCATTGTTTCTTTTCGTGTTGCATTAAGACACGAAGGTTCTGAACAGAACCACCAAACAGGCCCGGTCACGGATCTTCAGCAGAGGATGGCGTTGTACAACTCGTAGACTGGTGTATTGGTTTTGGAATAGTGTCAAAGCGCCGCACTTCTTCAAGTGAAGTGTTTAAGTTGTTTTGAGAGATTCTCACGCCCTAAAAATGGATAATACTTGAAGTATTTAAACGTTTGATAGACGTTCTTAAAGTTGAACTACTTGTTGAGCCACAGTTACTGTAATATAACGAAGGTCTATACCAAGCGTCTGTTGCTTGCCCCAAGCTCGCAAACCTATCACATGCACTACATTGTAATTTAGATGTAATTTAATTACAACCAACGTTGCAATTTACATAGTGAGACTCCGTGAATAAAATAAGTAATGTGAAGGAAGGAAGGAAGGAAGGAAGGAAGGAAGGAAGGAAGGAAGGAAGGAAGGAAGGAAGGAAGGAAGGAAGGAAGGAAGGAAGGAATGAATGAATGAATGAATGAATGAATGAATGAATGAATGAATGAATGAATTAGTTAATTAATTACGAACGAACGAACGAACGAACGAACGAACGAACGAACGAACGAACGAACGAACGAACGAACGAACGAACGAACGAACGAACGAACGAACGAAAAGAGGGAGGGACGAACGAACGAACGAACGAACGAACGAACGAACGAACAAACAAACAAACAGGCAGAATATAAAGAGCTGCTAATTCGTCAGTTTTCCTAGTGCCTTTTTTTATTCTTCATCTCACTGTTGTGCCCACAGTCGCAGGTTATTTCATCTTTGTATTATTATTTTACTACAGATGGATCAGTCGTGGTGATTTTGATCAAAAAACTTTCGACGTGAAGGCATTACGTGCTGTCCGTGTTTTAAGACCTCTGAAGTTAGTTTCGGGCACTCCAAGTATGTTTCTATTTATTTATTCTTAAGTAACAGTTGAATTGTTTTCTTTTTTGCTTTTTATAGCGATGTGTTTTTCTTGCATCTGCTTGGTTTGCTATTATTTCTAACATAAAAATCTAGAACGTAAATTGTGGGACTAATTTTGAATCAATGCGCATGCCCATACACCACGACCTCTCGTGGTTGCTGAGGGGCAGTGCAATACAGTACAGTACAATGTACTAGCAGTGTAGTGCGGTACACTACAGTCAGTACAGTACAGTACAGTACAGTACAGTATAATGCAGTACAGTACATTGCAGTACACTTACAGTACACTTACAGTACAGTACAGTACAGTACACTTAGAGTACAGTACAGTACAGTACACTTACAGTACAGCGCAGTACAGTACAGTACAGTGCAGTACAGTACAGTACAATGCAGTACAGCGCAGTACAGTACAATACAGTACAATGCAGTACAGCGCAGTACAGTACAGTACAGTACAGAATGGAATCCAGTACAATGCGATGTGAACACTCGACATTTACTCTTATTTCTAGGCCTACAGGTTGTGATGAAGTCTATCATTCGAGCAATGGTTCCTCTTTTGCAGATTCTTCTTTTAACTTTCTTTGTAATTACAATTTACGCTATCATTGGTTTGTCTTTATTAAATGACAAGTTTCACGCCACGTGTTTTAAGAATGGTACAGGTAAAAGAAACATTTAATATTGCCGTACTGGAACGAGTCACCAGTTGGCAACCCTCTATATCGTTCGTTCGTTCGTTCGTTCGTTCGTTCGCTCGCTCGTTTGCTCGTTCGTGACATTTCATTTTTCTTAGCGAGACATGTGTTTTTCCCTGGGTTTTTCTAGAGAAAGAGGCTCCATTAGGTGAGACCAACCAGCCTTGTGATCCTAACCAATCAGAATTACTTAGAGGGCGAACGTGTAATGACGGCGAGGTGTGTAGAGAGTACTGGAGAGGACCCACAGGTGGAATTAGTACGTTTGATAATATTATATTGGCAATGCTAACTGTGTCACAGTGTATTACTATGGAGGGATGGACCGATGTTATGTACTCGGTAAATGTTGATATATTATTCTAAAATTAATAATATTACGTTATCTCTTACGTCATTGTTTCCTATGTCATTGTTGCTTACGTCATTGTTTCTTACGTTATTGTCTCTTACGTCATTGTCTCTTACGTCATTGTTTCTTACGTCATTGTTTCTTAAGTCATTGTCGCTTACGTCATTGTCTCTTACGTCATTGTCTCTTACGTCATTTTCTTTTACGTCATTGTTTCTTACGTCATTGTTTCTAACGTCATTGTTTCTTACGTCATTGTCTCTTACGTCATTGTCTCTTACGTCATTGTCTCTTACGTCATTGTTTCTTACGTCATTGTCTCTTACGTCATTGTCTCTTACGTCATTTTTTTTACGTCATTGTTTCTTACGTCATTGTTTCTTACGTCATTGTTTCTTACGTCATTGTCTCTTACGTCATTATTTTTAAGTCATTGTCGTTTACGTCATTGTCTCTTACGTCATTGTCTCTTACGTCATTTTCTTCTACGTCATTGTTTATTACGTCATTTGTTCTTGCGTCGTTTCTTGCATCATTGTCTTTTACGTCATTGCCACTTACGTCATTTTCGTTGTTGACATATAATCTGTGACGTCACTTCTTTTTCTGTCATTTTGCTGACGTCACCCTCCGTTATTGTTTGATACATTCTTGATTTGTGCCTAATTCTTGCCGTAGTCATCATTTCGTTGTATAGATCATTAAAAAAATACATTATCAAATGCCAGAAAATCCTTGGATCAAATTTTAAACTGATTTTGTTGTCTTTTTAGACGTTTTACGCCAGTGATAACTCTGGATATTTTTATTCGATATTCTTTATATCTCTCATTGTCATTGGATCGTTTTTTATGCTAAACTTAGTGCTTGGTGTTTTAAGCGGGTGAGTTATTTTATTCTTGCTAACTTCACGACTTTCATGCAGCTACAATCCTGGACAAAATTGTTGGGACATTTTGCTGTTTTAAGGGACTTTAAGATCTATGACGTCAACCTCAGCGACGACGTCCTCTAAACAAAATAATTATTTTACAAAACAAAGAGAATGAATAATGTTTAGACCCAAGAGTAATCTCAACACCGTCCTCGTTCTTTATACAATGGCACTTAGAGGATTTTCACGTCTTCAGGACGACGTCAACGGCCAAAAGATGAGAACTGTTGCTTGAGATTGACTTCAATACAGACACTACTTAACAATTATTCGCCGAAGGCGAGGTGAATATCGGTGTATAATAACCGAGACGAAGTCGAGGTTATTATTCACCGATATTCACTGAGCCTGAGGCGAATAATTGTTTTAGTATAAATACATATTTTCGTACTTTTAGGAACAACATTTTCTTTAAAATTGTTAATTTCCTCGTCTGTCGCATTGACAACTTGGTTGGCGGCCATTTTGAATAAACGTTGTAGGTGATTATTGAGAATTAATTCGAAGTAGCTCGACCAATCAGTGCGCGTGATTTTCTATAATCACCTGTGTATTTATACTACAATCATTTTAGCAATACGAGCGTTTTAGAAGTCATTAAACTAGCTTTAAATGTTAAATATAACAGTGAGTTAACCGTGACATGTAAGATTTATGTTGCTTTTTAACCGCCGTCGTCGTCCTAGCATCTTAAAGTCCCTTATAACGATTTTTGCATGGTGTCCCAAGATCTTTTGGCCAGGATTGTCTGAAAATGGCGAATTCAACATCATGGAATAAAAAAACAATTGTGATTATTGTTAACGGAGAATTCTTGTTGCATGATGTCTAGAGAGATTGCAAAAGAAAGAGTGATTATTGTTAACGGAGAATTCTTGTTGCATGATGTCTAGAGAGTTTGCAAAAGAAAGAGTGATTATTGTTAACGGAGAATTCTTGTTGCATGATGTCTAGAGAGTTTGCAAAAGAAAGAGTGATTATTGTTAATGGAGAATTCTTGTTGCATGATGTCTAGAGAGTTTGCAAAAGAAAGAGTGATTATTATTAACGGAGAATTCTTGTTGCATGATGTCTAGAGAGTTTGCAAAAGAAAGAGAAAAAGTGGAAACAAGACGGAACTTCTTCAAGTTGAGAAGAGAACAAAAAGTTGACCGTCAGGTTGATAATTATCTTGAATGGATATCCAAAGCTGGTAAGGTTGAACAAAAATTATGAAATTATGTAGTTCCTTGCTTTTAAAAGCCGTATTTTGAAATAAGTTTGGAAGAATTTATTTATATTATAAATCGTACTTGAGAGAAGTTGTGGAATTATAAAATTGTTCTTTATAATTCCCGTATGTGTCACATTGTTTTTGATATTAGAGCTGTTTGTAGTGGAAATAATACCACTGCATAATAACGTATTATGAAATTATGCATATCTCTGAGATTGTTCAGTTAAAGCACTTGAAACATTACTCGTGTAATATTATGTCATATTAAAACAAGAAGAGAAGGCCCTGGGTAAAAAGGATGATGGGATACATAAAGTGTCACGTGATTTTTATTAGAGAGCTTTATCGATTATTTTACAATAAGTCGTTTTGTTATAATTTATAATAATTTTGTAATAATTTAGTATTCTTCTTCTTACTTTTTCCTTTACTAGAGGAAATCATGGTCGAAGACCTTGTTTACCAAGACCAACGTAATGATGTGGAGTATTTGCAAAACAAGAATATTCCTTCAGATTTTGTTTTTAATCCAATCAACATTCTTGCTGCTGAAGGAGGTCGTGTTCCCAGAATAAATTTACCCGAAAGGTAAGAGAACTTGTGAACTCTAAGGATAACTGTGAACTCTAGGGATAACTGTGAACTTTAGGGATAACTGCGAACTCTAGGGATAACTGTGAACTCTAGGGATAACTGTGAACTCTAGGGATAACTGTGAACTTTAGGGATAACTGCGAACTCTAGGGATAACTGTGAACTCTAGGGATAACTGTGAACTCTAGGGATAACTGTGAACTATAAGGATAACTGTGAACTCTAGGGATAACTGAACTCTAGGGATAACTGTGAACTCTAGGGATAACTGAACTCTAGGGATAACGGTGAACTCTAGGGACAACTATGAACTCTAGGGACAACTATGAACTCTAGGAACAACTGTGACCTCTAGGGAACAACTGTGAACTTTATGGATAACTATGCATGACTGTAACTTTCATGGACCACTGTGATCTTAAGGCCATCTTCTCTTAATCTCGTTCAAAGCAGAAAATTTGTTTGTTTATTGTAGGTATGGTCGTTTTCCTGAGCTCCAATTAAGGGAAAGGCTTTTGAGAATTCGCGTTCGTCGTTTGGTTAAGCACGAAGGATTCTTCTGGGCTGTCGTTGTGGTGGTTTTTTTAAACACAATCAGCTTAGCTACGGAACATTACGACCAACCCCGATGGCTCACCGACTTTCAAGGTTTGTCAGTTACGTAACCTCGTACGCTGCAGGTTCACCGTTGGGCGGGATGAAAATATTTCGTATATCGATATTATTAATACACTCGAAATATAGTAAGGTTAGATATACTGCCGAAACAGAGAACGTAGGAGTCTAACGTTTCGAGCGAGGTGATCTCTGTTTCTCTGTTTTGGCAGTATATCTAACCTTACTATATTTCGATTGTTGTTTCATCACTGCCTACACGGCACGCTACTTTTATTTCACTGTTTGAATTATTAATACACTGTTTGTTTGTTTTTCAAGCTTTTTGTAAAGTCACATTTTATAAAATCTACTATATTTTACTGTCAATGTCTTTAATGGTCTGCCGTAACCCTGGCAACTGTATGGTCTCCCGATTTTAGAGACATCCAAACTAATTTTTGATTTTTTTTTGTTTATTTTAGATAGAGCTGAGATCGTGTTTGTCTCCGTTTTTCTGATCGAAATGTTTCTTAAAATTTATGGTCTGGGGCCAAAAATGTATTTTAGATCCACATTCAACATATTCGACTTTGTGGTAAGGAGTTTAAAGTGCCTATCTCACGTTTGGGGATTTTACATATTCGTAATATTTGGGTCTTCCTGAGCAAAATCATAATATATCTTGTCAGCCGAAAATTTCATCTTCATGGAGTTTTTTTGCTGTCAAAGTTACCGGATGTGATGTCACAAGAGGCATTTTTGTGGCAAGTAACAAAAGAAAACTGGTTTGGAATGCCTCTTGTGACATCACAAGATAGCACTTTAATGGAGATGAGGATAGAAATTGCTTTTTTATAATCTAATGTCCTTTTTATAATCTAATGTCCTTTTTATAATCTAATGTCCTTTTTATAATCTAATGTCCTTGAAAGTTATTTCTTACAATCTTATTTCTTGCTTATTTTTTCTTGCTAAAATTGGTTGTTTTTTTCTTCCCACAGGTAATTATTTTTGGTCTAGTTGAAAGGATTTTTCAACAGTCTCTTGGAATAAGTGTTCTGCGCTGTCTTCGATTATTAAAAATTTTTAAAATGACAAGTTATTGGTCTTCTTTGCGGAATCTTGTGAAATCGTTGGTCAGCAGTCTCAAGTCAATTCTTAGTTTGATGTTTTTACTTTTTCTATTTGTCGTCATTTTTGCCTTACTTGGGATGCAATTCTTTGGAGGAAGGTAATATTTTTAAATAGATTTTATAGTTTAGATTTTTTTTCTTCACTTTGGGAAACAACGTGACACTACACGTCACACTACACGTGACACTACACGTCACACTACAGGTCACACTACACGTCACACTACACGTCACACTACACGTTACACTACACGTCACACTACACGTCACACTACACGTCACACTACACGTCACACTACACGTCACACTACACGTCACACTACACGTCACACTACACGTCACACTACACGTCACACTACACGTCACACTACACGTCACACTACATGTCACACTACACGTCACACTACACGTCACACTACACGTCACACTACACGTCGCACTACACGTCACACTACACACGTCACACTACACGTCACACTCACGTCACACTACACGTCACTTGCACCACACGTCACACTACACACGTCACACATCTCTTAACACATGTACACAAAATGCACATCTATTTTCATCAGAATCTTTCTTTTTCTTAATTCTCTTCTAAGCTTCGTTTTTGATTCTAATTCCGAACCACCAAGAACCAACTTTGATGATTTTCCAAACGCAATGTTAGCTGTGTTTCAGGTAGAATAATTTTACCTTCTTTTTACTGGTGTGTGGGCGGTGTTTGGGTGTGTACGTGGGGTGTGTAGGTGTGGGTGGGGTGTGTGGGTGGAGGTGGGTGAGGTTGGTGGTGTAGGGTGGGTTAGGTGGTGTCTGGGTGATGGAGTGGGGTGTGTGGGTGAGGTGGTGTTGGGGTTAGGGTGGGGTGGGTGTGTGGTTGTATTGGTGGGTGGATTGTGTGGGTGAGGTGTGTGGGTGGGTGGGGTGGATTGTGTGTGGCGAGAACCTTTCAACTCGATGGTTTTAGCCGTGTATACCATGACTGCTCTACCGTCTGGGTAATGGGCAACGTCTTCGGTCCAAAGCTTAGACTTCTGTTATTTTTAGATCCTTACTGGGGAGGACTGGAACTCAGTGATGTACAACGGTATTAAAGCGCGTGGCGGCGCAAATAAACCAGAGGGAATGATATTTAGTTTGTATTTCGTGTTATTAGTGATATTTGGGAATTGTATCCTTTTGATTCTGTTACCAGTTTTCAAAATATTTCATTAGTATCTTGAATCCTAACTGTGAAATAAAAGTAGTGTGCTGCGTAGGCAGTGTTGAAACAACAATCGAAATATAGTAAGGTTTGATATACTGCCGAAACAGAACGTATGAGTCTAACGTTTCGAGCGAAGGCCCTTCGTCAGAGAGAAACGAACGACCTTCGCTCAAAACGTTAGACTCCTGCGTTGTTGACAACTTGTAACAAGGTTGATTACTCTAACAGACTTGTGACAAATTGTTCCAACAAACTGTTACAGCTCTACGCTTAACAAGTTGCGACAAGGTTGACAACAAGAAGCTTGTATTGGCTTGATAAAATCACAACTTGTTAACACGTTGAGGCCTGGTCCTCTCCCTGTACTGATTAAAATCGTCTGGCGTTAGCCAGAATAAAATACTAAAGACTCGTCATCAGGCTTCAAAGTGTTAAAGAGATAGGTTTTAACACTTTGAGGCCTAGAACTCTCCTTGTGCTGAATAAAATCGTCTGGCGTTAGCCAGAATAAAATACTAAAGACTCGTCATCAGGCTTCAAAGTGTTAACAGGCTTGAGACGTTTGCTCGCGTATTATTTGCCTTGACTTTTTCTTTTCTATCGCCAGATACTTTACTTAATGTGTTCTTAGCCATTGCTGTCGATAACTTGGCCAATGCTCAAATACTTACCCAGGACGAGGACAACGAGAGACTGGAACGAGAGACGAAGAATGAAGGAGAGACCGGAAGTGAACTGCGGAAATCTCGTTGGAAAGACGTGGGAAAATTGACGAATACATTAGCTTTACTTAAATCATGGGAATCGAACACGAACCAACCAACAGACGAGTCTAATATTGATGTAGAGGGAGAAAATGGCGTTAATGGGTAAGAAGGGATCTTTAGGTGTGATATTAGACATATGGGTACACTTAGTGAACTATAGGGATAATAACACCTTAGAAGTAGCTTAAGGCATAAGATTAAGTTTAAATATTATAAGGCTAAGCTTGTTTTCAGGTCATGGCGCATGCTGATTGGTTGCTGCGAGGTCTGGGGAAAAGTGTGTATTACCCTCCCCTCCCAAGCCGTGAGAGGTCAAGACGCTTGTTTCAAAGGCAATAGCACTAAAAATTAAGTTTGTCTAATTTGAAAGAACTCATAAAATTGTAATAGAACATCCTTTACAACTTTTTCGTATCTCCCTTCGTTTTCAAGATATTTCAATTTGTTTGATATGTAAATGAGATGGTCTCTGACGTCAGGTGTGGGGTAAAATATTTTCACATGTACCAAAACCAGTTATAGCTCTAAGTTTGTTCAGCGAAATCATTTGAAACTGTGCACATAAAAACTCCTTGCGACACTGAACATTTCATGTTAGATATGTAAGTGATTTTGCTCTGTATGAAAATATTTTACATATCAAACAAATTGAAATATCTTGAAAACGAAGTGAGATACGAAAAAGTTGTAAAGGATCTTCTATTACAATTTTATGAGTTCTTTCAAATTAGACAAACTTAATTTTTAATGCCAATCCCCTTTCAGGAACACTAAGTTTTGGCGGTAAAATTTCTGAGATTGACGCGTGTTACAATAATGTTTTTTATTGTAGGTCGAGTTCCAATGACCCTAATGAGCAAAGTAAAAAAGAGTTGAATAAGGTAAGAAAGAGAATTACGACATTTTTAATAGTTTTCATTTCCGAACAAAACCACAAACTTCTCCTTTTGTGTTTTTATATATAGAGTTTAATAAGAAATATCAACAGATATCGAAAAGAACTTGGCGAAGATGATGACGTAGAATCTCAACAACCTGAAGCTCGTTTATCTCGTCGTGAAGACAGAAAAATAAGTGAGTGGTATTTTTTGTACTAGGGTAGGATAGCTGGGTACTTCAATGGATGATTGATTGGTAAATTGCGGGTTGGTTGGTTGGATGGATGGATGGATGGATGGATGGATGATGGATGGATGGATGGATGGATGATGGTTGGTTGGTTGGTTGGTTGATTGGTTGGTTGATTTGTTGGTTGGTTGGTTGGTTGGTTGGTTGGTTGGTTGGTTGGTTGGTTGGTTGGTTGGTTGGTTGGTAGGTAGGTTGGTTGGTTAGTTGGTTGGTAGGTAGGTTGGTAGGATGGCTGGCTGGTTGGTTGGTTGGTTGGTTGGTTTGTTGGTTGGTTGGATGGTTTTTTGGATAGTTTGTTTGTTTGTTTGTTTGTTTGTTTGTTTGTTTGTTTGCTTGTTTGTTGGTTTGTTTGTTTGTTTGTTTGTTTGTTTGTTTGTTGGTTGGTAGATTGGTTGGTAGGTTTGTTGGTAGATTGGTTGGTTTGTTGGTTGGTTGGTTGGTTGGTTGGTTGGTTGGTTGGTTGGTTGGTTGGTTGGTTGGTTCGTGTATGTGTATGTGTGTGTGTGTGTTTGTGTGTGTTTGTGTGTGTGGGTTTGTTTGTTTGTTTGTTTGGTTTGTTTGGTTTGTTTGGTTTGTTTGGTTTGTTTGGTTTGTTTGTTTGTTTGTTTGTTTGTTTTGTTTGTTTTGTTTGTTTGTTTGTTTGTTTGTTTGTTTGTTTGTTTGTTTGTTTGCGTGTGGTTGGTTGGTTTTGATTTGATTTATAATTTCTATATCTCTTTTTCTCAATATATAGTTTGTTGCTCATTAATTTGCCGTTCTTTATTTCTTCTTTCAAAAGGTGGCCGTAGAAATTTTCCACTTTCAGCAATGGCCCGAAACTTTAAAGGAAGGAAATATAAAGTTCGAAAACTAAAGAAGAAAGTTCCAATTATCCGGACAAAGTCGATGTTTCTGTTTGGACCTGAGAATAAGTATGTAACTTTTCTTTCTAATAATTGTTTTCAAGTCAAACCTGACAAGCAATCTGCAATGAACAATTCTGTTAGATTTTAAAGTGCAACTAACCCCAAAATTTTTTTCTCGGGATTCAAATAGCCTTTGTTGAGTATATTAGCATCAACATATCCTTTCTGTTATTGAACACTTCTTTCATTTTTTATGCCCCTTCAAACTTGCAAAATTTCGCATCTGTTTGTCCCATGGCGGAGCAGTGAGGGGAATGGGTATAGGATGCGTATGACGTAATACCAGGAATTCGTTTTCAAAAATCTATAAAGTGTAGTACACTGGAACTATAATAAAAGAATTAAAATGAAAAATATCGCCAAACTGGCTGGCTATAAACGTAACCTGGGTACGTTCTTTCCTATTTACTTTACAGTAAAAAAAATATAGAATTCCTGGTATTAGGTCACAAACCCTTCTCGACGCAGTCTCCCAAGTGCTCCGTCGTGTCCGTCATTATCGCCACTTCAATCGATTCTTAAATCAAGAGGATTTTACCAATTTAGTTAATTTATATTGCATTCTTCATCATTTTGATTGGCGATGTTTATTCGTGCAAAAAAGATTTTGGGGTTAGTGGCACTTTAATAACTTTATTGCCTATAGCAACTGCAACCTCGTACCCAGGGTCTTACCTCTGCTCCCCCTCCCCCCTCGCTGCGGAAAGATCCTGGGTACGAGGTTGTAGCAACTGGTGGTCAAACAGAGCGAAATGCCTCAACATAATTACCATGATGTTGTAAGTGTTGGTTTTGCGGAGGGAGGAAAACCGGAGACACCCGGCGAAAAAGCCTCGAAGTACAGGAGAGATCAACTTACAACTCTACTTGCTACTCTAGCTCGACAACGGGGTCATTCCCAAGCGGTCACCCATCCAAGTACTAACCCCGTCTAACCGGGCTTAACTTTTTGGTGAGAGGCAGCGCGCTAACAGCACACGCTACCCGTGCTCCCGATACGAAATGGTGTTTCTTTTTTAAATTTAAAAAAATTATCTTATTTATTTTTTATATTTATATATTTTTAGGTTGCGTAGAGCTTGTCACTGTATTGTTAATCTTCGCCATTTTGACAATTTTATGCTCGCCGTGATAATCTTTAGTAGTGTACTACTCGCTATTGAAGACCCACTGAATGACAACTCAAAACGAAATAAGGTAAACAACAACAACAACAACAACAACAACAACAACAACAACAACAACAACAACAACAACAACAACAACAACGACAACATCACCACCACCACCATCAACAACAACACCACCATCATCAACAACAACAACAACAACAACAACAACAACAACAACGACGTCGACAACGACAACATCACCACCACCATCAACAACAACACCACCAACAACTTAACACCACCACCACCATCAACAATAACAACAACACCAACAACTTACCACCACCACCACTATCAAGAAGAAGAAGAACAACAACTTAACACCACTACCACCATCAAGAACAACAACAACAACTTAACACCACCACCACCACCATCAAGAACAACAACAACAACTTAACACCACCACCACCACCATCAAGAAGAACAACAACAACAGCTTAATACCACTACCACCACCATCAACAACAACAACACCAACAACTTAACACCACCACCACCACCATCAAGAACAACAACACCAACAACTTAACACCACCACCACCACCATCACCATCAAGAACAACAACACCAACAACTTAACACCACCACCACTACCACCACCATCAACAACAACAACACCAACAACTTAACACCACCACCATCAAGAACAACAACAATAGCAACAACGACGACGACAACAATCACGTATAGCGTGAAAATTTTACCGTCACAGTTTTAGGTCAAAGTTAAAACCATTGTTTGTCATGTTTTGTAATTGTGTATCTGGTTTATTAGGTCATTCGTTATTTTGACTATATTTGTACCTCAATTTTCGCATTCGAAGTTTTTGTCAAGGTAAAGAATTTTGTTTTTAATTTGTATTTATTTACCATCTTTCCCCTAGTGTTTTAATTGCTTTAACAGCCGTAGCATAATTTCTTATTGTGTTTTTTTTTAGGTAATTGATTTAGGAGTAGTGCTTCATCCAGGATCATATTTTAGAAGCAAGTGGAATTTTATCGACGCTTTGGTTGTTTGTTGTAATATCACATCATTAGTTCTGAGGTACGTTGTTTATTTCTGCTCTACGTTGTGATAAATTGTCCAAAGTCAATGTTCCAGAAGTGTTTCAGAGGGCAGAAAAACTCTCTGGTTGAAACGAGTATGAGCCTCGCTATCATGCAGCGATAGCCAATGAACGACCAACCGATCACAACGCGACTTTACATGCGATTATATTTTTAGTAGCCAATCGTGGGACTTTAATTGTTTAAGAAATGGCTCATGGTTTAGCGTGCTCCATCACCGTGGGAGAGCACGAAAAAATCTCCCAATTTCCCAAGTGCATCCATAACTCGATGGAGCACACTAAACCATGAGCCATTTCTTTTATAACATAGCATTATAAAATCCTTTCACAAGCCGGCGAATCGTTTTGGTTGTTGTGTTTTTCTACTTTCGTAGCCAAGTCTTTTTTGTTCACTAAAATCCAACCAAAAGGACAGTTTAAACTCGGTTACCCAGACCCAGTTTATGTCTTCTGGGTCGTTGTTCTTTATTACTCAATAAAATTAAATGACTCGGTATTTTGATAATATTAAAGGCCGTAAAAAGTCAATTTAAAACTCAGTTTTGTTTTGAAATTTTTCCCCGCGCTTTTTTGCCGTGCTCCATCGAGTTATGGAGCACGCACGACAGCCAATCAAAAACGTTGCTATATCAATGTTATAATAGTATTTCCCGCATGGCAATACAGAGTCAGATTTTGAAGTTTAAATCCATCAGTGTGGCACATCGACTGTCGCGAGAGTTGAAATGTTCAAATGTTTTGGTTTGTTTCATATCGTTCTGGTTCTTGCTATAGTGTACACAATTGGTCTTCTAACATTACTTTTTCTCTTTTTCCCAGTCAAACTGAAAGCCACGTCTCTGGACAATCCTTTTTGAAAGTCTTACGTGTGCTCAGAGTATTTCGACCATTAAAAGTCATGAACAAACTTAAAAAGCTTGAGGTACGTGTAGTTCTACTTCAAAAACTCATTAATAATTCATGAGGAAAACCCAAAGGAAATCAGTACCATCTCCGTTGGTTTATATCTGATGAAAAGTCCTTCTGATTTACGTAAACTTTAGCTTTGATTTTCTCGGCTTAAACAACGTTGGTTTTTCAAATTTTCTACGCCAATGAACTTACCAAGTGTTTACTAATGAACTTACCAGGTGTTTTATCACGTCTGATAAATTGCTCTTTAAATATTTTCTGTATTGTTTTTCTCACAGGCGGTGTTTCATTGTATGTGGTATTCGTTCAAAAACGTCGCGAATATTTTGTTAATCACTGTTCTGTTTTTATTCATGTTTGCTGTCATTGGAGTACAACTGTTTCAGGTCAGGACTGGTAACTAATTAGGCTTATTTAGACCTAGATAGAGCCAAACGAGACTTATATAATTAAATCTACTAAGACCTACTTAGACCCACTTAAACCTACTTAGACCTACGTAGACCTACTTAGACCTACTTAGACCTACTTAGACTTACTTAGACCTACTTAGACCTACTTAGACTTACTTAGACCTACTTAGATCTACTTAGACTTACTTTGACCTACTTAGACCTACTTAGGCCTACTTAGACTTACTTAGACTTACTTAGACTTACTTAGACCTACTTAGACCTACTTAGACCTACTTAGACCTACTTAGACCTACTTAGACCTACTTAGACCTACTTAGACTTACTTAGACCTACTTAGACCTACTTAGACCTACTTAGACCTACTTAGACCTACTTAGACCTACTTAGACCTACTTAGATCTACTTAGACTTACTTTGACCTACTTAGACCTACTTAGGCCTACTTAGACTTACTTAGACTTACTTAGACTTACTTAGACCTACTTAGACCTACTTAGACCTACTTAGACCTACTTAGACCTACTTAGACCTACTTAGACTTACTTAGACCTACTTAGATCTACTTAGACTTACTTTGACCTACTTAGACCTACTTAGGCCTACTTAGACTTACTTAGACTTACTTAGACCTACTTAGACTTACTTATACTTACTTAGACCTATTTAGACCTACTTAGACTTACTTAGACTTACTTAGACCTACTTAGACCTACTTAGACCTACTTAGACTTACTTAGACCTACTTAGACCAACTTAGACCTACTTAGACTTACTTAGACCTACTTAGACTTACTTAGACTTACTTAGACTTACTTAGACCTACTTAGACCTACTTAGACCTACTTAGACCAACTTAGACCTACTTAGACCTACTTAGACCTACTTAGACTTACTTAGACCTACTTAGACTTACTTAGACTTACTTAGACTTACTTAGACTTACTTAGACCTACTTAGACCTACTTAGACCTACTTAGACTTACTTAGACCTACTTAGATCTACTTAGATCTACTTAGACCAACTTAGACCTACTTAGACCTACTTAGACCTACTTAGACCTACTTAGACCAACTTAGACCTACTTAGATCTACTTAGACTTACTTAGACCAACTTAGACCTACTTAGACCCACTTAGACCCACTTAAACCTACTTAGACCTATTTAGAGCTACTCAGATCTACTTAGACCTATTTAGGTCTATTTAAGCTTTTTGTGCTTTTATCTTTAGGGCAAGTTTTTCCATTGTACAGATTCTTCTAAGATGTCCAAGAACGTCTGCAAGTAAGTAATAAACATAGTATACATTATTTTTGAATACCTTTCTTCAACGGATGAGATGTACATCAACTATATTTTTCGGTACTTTCAATTACTTTTCTTGTTGTTTAAGAGGAAACTTCTTCGTATTTCATAAAGATGGTCAGAGTGTTGTTGTTAAAGAGGTATGCGATGTTCCATTTTGCCGTTGACTGTTCAATTATAGATGCACATGCAGATGATGTCACAACGTGGTAATAACAATGTTATTTAACAACTGCTTGCTAGTACGGCGCGCACGACAAGGAAACAAGGGGACTGAGAAAAAGATTTCTTTCATATCCTTCTTTTATCCTTTTTCTTTTTTTTCTTATTTTTCTTTACGTAGACAAAAAGTCGTGAATGGAAGCTTCGTGATTTTCATTTCAACAATGTTTTCAACGCCATGTTGACGTTATATACGTCTGCTACCGGAGAAGGATGGCCAAAGTGAGCGTCACTTGTCAACAACGCCATGTTTTCTCGTGTAGTATCGTGTCGTGTCGTCATGTGCTGTTTTCGTGTCGTGTTCTCGTATTGTCTCGTGTCGTGTTCTCGCGTATCACATCGTGTTTTCTCTTTCCGTGCCTTGTTCTCTCGTATCGTCTTGTGGTTTGTTGTATTGCCTATTCTCAATCTCAGGCCTTCTCGTGCTGTTGTCACCTCGTTTCGTGTCGTCATATCGTGTTCTTTCGTCGTGTTCTCTCGTGCTGTTGTCACCTCGTTTCGTGTCGTCATATCGTGTTCTTTCGTCGTGTTTTCTCGTCGTGTTCTCTCGTGCTGTTGTCGGTTTTCATGTCACGCCGTTTTGTGTCGTCGTCTGTGTTCTTCCGTGCTGTGTCGTCGTTTTCTGGCGTGAAATTTGAGAAGCGCGCATTTTATATTTTATTTATTTTTAGTGCGATGCATCATACGATGGACGTGACCGACGTGAACAAGGGTCCAATCCGCAATTACAGCGTTCAAAATGCTATTTTTTATATCACGTTCGTTGTCGTATTTTCTTTCTTTTTTCTCAATATTTTTGTCGCTCTTGTTATTCTAACATTTCAAGAACAAGGAGAAAAAGAATTGGTCAACAGCGAGTTGAACCGAAACCAGGTTTGAATTATGGTTCTGTGGTGTGTGTGTGTCTGTCTGTCTGTCTGCCTATGTGTGTGCGTGTGTGCGTGTGTGCGTGTGTGTGTGTGTGTGTGTGTGTGTGTGTGTGTGTGTCTGTTTGTTTGTTTGTTTGTTTGTTTGTTTGTTTGTTTGTCTGTTTGTTTGTTTGTTTGTCTGTCTGTCTGTCTGTCTGTCTGATGCCTGCCTGCCTGCCTGTCTGTCTGTCTGTCTGTCTGTCTGTCTGTCTGTCTGTCTGCCTGCCTGCCTGCCTGCCTGCCTGCCTGCCTGCCTGCCTGCCTGTGTGTGTGTATCTGACACTACAATATGTCATTTGCTGATTTATCATCCTTGTTTTTTAGAGAGATTGTATCAGGTTTGTGATACGTGCCAAGCCATTGGAACGCTTTATGCCGAAGGATAAAAATACTTTATCGTACAAAGTCTGGCTAGTTGTTGTTTCTAAACCGTTTGAATTCTTTATTATGGCCTTGATTATTCTCAACACCATCATCCTCATGATGCAGGTAAGCTAATTATTGTTCAACTCTTGTCTAAAGGCATAACAATGCTACCGATGTATTGCCATAGCGACGGTCTCGGTAGCGAATAGGGACTTTACGATGCTAGGACTAAACCGTGGTTAAAAAGCAACATCAATTTTTGTATTAAAAAAGGTCACGACTAACTCATTATTATATTAGATATTTGAAGCTAGTTTAATGACTTTCAAAACGCCCCAATACTGCTAAAATGGTTGTAGTGTTCGTATTGAAGTCAATCTCAAGCAACAATTCTCATCTTTTGGTGAGTTGACGTCGTCCTGAAGGCGTGAGAATGCTCTGAGTGGCGTTGTAGAAAGAACGAGGTCGCTGTTGAGATTACTCTAGGGACCGAAAACTTATTAATTCTCTTTGTTTTGTAACTAGAATTATTTTGTTTAAACGACGTTGTCGTTGAAGTTGACATCGTACTTCGTAAAGTCCCTAGTAATTGATGGAAGACGGGAGTCGAACCCGTACAGCAAGAACTAACAAATTATTTATTAACTTACTGTTAATTTACAGTATTACGGTGAACCTTTGCATTACAAAAGAATGTGTGACCTCCTCAATGCCGTTCTCACTATTTTGTTTATGATGGAAGCAGCTCTAAAGTTATACGCGTTTAAACTGGTAGGGATTTTGTTTTAAAGGAAAAATGTGTGTATGTGGGTGGGTGAGTGAGTGGCTGGGTGAGTGGGTGGGTGGGTGGGTGAGTGAGTGAGTGGGTGGGTGTGGGTGAGTGGGTGGGCGGGTGAGTGAGTGGCTGGGTGAGTGGGTGGGTGGGTGGGTGGGTGGGTGAGTGGGTGGGTGTGGGTGGTTGGGTGGGTGAGTGAGTGAGTGAGTGAATGAGTGGGTGGGTGAGTGAGTGAATGAGTGCGTGGGTGAGTGGATGAGTGAGTGGGTGGGTGGGTGGGTGGGTGGGTGAGTGTGTGAGTTTGAGTGAGTGGGTGAGTGGGTGAGTGTGTGAGTTTGAGTGAGTGAGTGAATAAGTGGGTGGGTGGTTGAGTGGGTGAGTGAGGGAATGGATGAGTAACAATTCTTTTTATTTTTTTCTTCTTCTGTGTTAAAATAGAGTTATTTTCGTGATAGTTGGAATGTGTTTGATTTTATCATCGTTGTTGGCAGTATTCCTGATTCTGTTATAACTTTTGTGGTTTGTGTGATTTTATATTTCAATATTTTTGCTTGTCCGTTTGATTGTGTGTTTGTCGTTCGTTTGTCCGTCTGTCTGTCTGTCTGTCTGTCTGTCTGTTTGTTTGTTTGTTTGTTTGTTTGTTTGTTTGTTTGTTTGTTCGTCCATCTGTTCGTTTGTTTGTTCGTCTGTCCGTCTGTTTGTCCGTTTGTCTGTCTGTTGTTGTTCGTCCGTCTGTTCGTTCGTTTGGTCGACTGTTTGTTTGTTTGTTTGTTTGTTTGTTTGTTTGTTTGTTTGTTTGTTTGTTTGTTCGTTTGTTTTTCCATCTGTTTGTTTGTTTGTTTGTTCGTTTGTTTGTCCGTCTGTCCATTCGTTTGTCCGTCTGTTTGTTTGTTTGTTTGTTTGTTTGTTTGTTTGTTTGTTTGTTTGTTTGTTTGTTTGTCTGTTTGTTCGTTCGTTCGTTTGTTTGTCCGTCTGTCCATTCGTTTGTCCGTCTGTTTGTTTGTTTGTTTGTTTGTTTGTTTGTTTGTTTGTTTGTTTGTTTGTTTGTTTGTTTGTTCGTTCGTTCGTTCGTTTGTCTATCCGTCTGTCCATTCGTTTGTCCATCTGTTTGTTTGTTTGTTTGTTTGTTTGTTCGTTCGTTCGTTTGTCTGTCCGTCTGTCCATTCGTTTGTCCGTCTGTTTGTTTGTTTGTTTGTTTGTTTGTTTGTTCGTTCGTTCGTTCGTTTGTCTGTCCGTCTGTCCATTCGTTTGTCCATCTGTTTGTTTGTTTGTTTGTTCGTTCGTTCGTTTGTCTGTCCGTCTGTCCATTCGTTTGTCCGTCTGTTTGTTTGTTTGTTCGTTCGTTTGTTTGTCCGTCTGTTTGTTTGTCTGTCCGTCTTTATTGTTAGGTCTTCATTATTTTTGCTTTCTAGGGTACTTCGGGCAGTCCAGTTGACCCCAGTATGTTTCGAATATTTCGAGCTGCTCGAGTTATTAAGATCTTACGACAAGGTTCAGGAATTCGCGTTTTGCTTTGGACATTTTTTCAGTCGTTTAAGGTAGAGTGAATGACAAAGGACATGCACTGAATGGTTTTCATAGACCTGACGAGAAAGGGTGGTCAGTTTGGTCGTTAACCAGGGGCTTACGCATGGTCAAAATGGGGCCATTTTTAACAAAGGAAACAAAAGAATACATTATTTGAATTGTTGAACGATAAATTCAGTTCTATAAAGGCCTGGCCAAACGCTTTCAACATCGCATTCAACATCATTCAACATTGTTGAACGATGTTGAATAAAACATGTTGAAAGCACGAGTGGCCAAATGAATTCAACATCCTTCAACATTCATGAATGACAATTAATTGAACGCGGGCTACCACAAAAGCTGGAATCGACAATATCCCGCATGGCGCATGTCTCTGTTCAACAAAGTTGAATGAAATGTGGCCAAATGCGTTCAACACCTTTCAACATTTTGAGAACAATAGAAATGTTGAACGCGTGTTAAACGAAAATTTGAACATGTTCAAATTTCGTTCAACATCATTCAACACCATTCAACAACGTTCAACATCATTCAACAGGGGTGGCCAAACGCTTTCAACATGTTGAATTCAACAATGTTCAACGATGTTAAATTAAATGTTGAAAACGTTTGGCCAGGCCTTAATTATCAACAACCGAAGTTCTATAATACTGATCAGTACATTGCATTGTGTTTCTAATGGTTTATCACTGTAATGGTGGCTCTTGTACGGTTTCATTAAGGCCATTGGGCCCTTTGTTAGGCCCTCCAGTATATCCTTTCAATTCACTATCATGGCTCCCTTTTACGGTTTGATAAAATAAGACAAACATGAATGGGTATATAGGGGCCCATGCACACAATTTCTGTCGACGGGCCTGGGTTTTCATTTACCCTAAAAACTCCTTGTGCACTTGAGTTTATATTTGTTGCAGGTTTGTAACACAATTTAAGACGTTTTTCTATTTCTAGGCTCTTCCGTACGTCACAATGTTAATATTTTTAGTTTTCTTTATCTACGCTGTAATTGGAATGCAGGTAAGACAGAATTTATTCTTCTTTTTCTTTATACAATAGATTCTATAATTAAGTTATTTGAGGCAAGTCACTAATAAAGGCTTATTAACCGAGTTCGAGGTCTGTACGGGAAAGTATTTGCCTGAGGTTTGTGCGAGAGAAACCGAGGGCAAATACTTTCCCGTACAGACCGAAAAAAACGAGGTTAATAAGCCTTTTATTATATGGCTTTTGGTTTGTTTTCTGATCTGTTTTTAGTTCTACGTTTGTCTTGATCAGATGTGATCTCCCAATTTCCCAAGTGCATCCATAACTCGATGGAGCACACTAAACCATGTGCCATTTGTTTTATAACATAGCATTAAATCCTTTCACAAGCCGGCGAATCGTTTTGGTTGTTGTGTTTTTCTACTTTCGTAGCCAAGTCTTTTTTGTTCACTAAAATCCAACCAAAAGGACAGTTTAAACTCGGTTACCCAGACCCAGTTTATGTCTTCTGGGTCGTTGTTCTTTATTACTCAATAAAATTAAATGACTCGGTATATTTTGATAATATAAAAGGCCATAAAAAGTTTTGTCAGTTTTGTTTTGAAATTTTTTCCCGCGCTTTTTTGCCGTGCTCCATCGAGTTACGGAGCACGCACGACAGCCAATCAAAAACGTTGCTGTATCAAAGCTATGTTATAAACATCCTTCGAGTTTAAACGGTTAAATGAGACGAAACCTTTCTGTGAAGTTCGTGTATTTAACAAGTTTGAAAATTATTTTCTTTACGAGTGTGAAAAAATGTTTTAATATTTTTCTCTTTCATGATGGTAGACCATTTCATTCCGTATTTTATGGTTTATTTAGCTTTTTGGCAAGATTAAATTGGACGAAAGTACGCAGATTAACAAGTTCAACAATTTCCAGAATATTTTTCAATCGTTCGTATTACTCTTCAGGTAATGTATTTAATGTGGGGGGAAAAACAAGATGAACGGAATGATACTAATCTCAAACTCATTAATAATTCATGAGGAAAACACAAAGGAAATCAGTACCGTGTCGGTGGTTTGGATATCGGATGAAGAAATTACATAAATTAAGCAAACTTTTAAATCGATTTTTTCTTAAAATACTGATTTGTTTGAGATGCTGTATCAAACATTCGGAAGAGTGTTTCATCAGGATATCCAAACACCTCGAAGTTTATTCAAGAACCTCGTTTTTTCAACAAAGGTCTTCTTATTTCGATATCCTGATGAAACACTCCTCGTGTATGATATTAAATTACTGTGGTTTATTTTCTTGTGTTTTAAAAAGGCTTATTGTTTTATCTTTCAGATCTTCGACAGGGGAGAATTGGCAAATGATTATGTTGGCGTGTGGTGATAATGCAGAATGTGATCCTGCAGCTTATCCTAAAGGAGAAAAATGTGGTTTAACAAACTGGGCAATTGCTTATTTTTGTAGTTTCATCTTTTTTTGCATGTTCTTTGTAAGTTGTCTTACTTTGTGCTTGTCTATTTCTTTTGCATATTTCGTAAACTGCCTCTTGTACGGTGTACCAGCTGTGCATCTCTCCAAGTTACAGCGTCTTCACCCAGAAACTGTCATATAACACCTGTGCTACATGGCCTTGCATTGGCTGCCTGTGAGGTTCCGAATTTGTTATAAAATTGCTGTGATCACTTTTAAGGCTATTTATAATCTAGCTCCAGTGTATTTAAGGGACCTCATGAAGTCATGAACATTAGACAGAGTTCACGCTATAACATGCGGTCTAATACTGGTATTATTCTGCAAGATCCGACAGTCAAGTTCAAGCGTACTCTTGGGGACAGATCATTTACAGCAGCTGCGCCAAAGACCTGGAACAATCTACCAGACTATATTAGGAAAGAGGACAATTTTAAAAAGTTTAAGAGCCTCCTTATTTCAGAGAGGCCCACAGGGATTGGACCTAACTCATTAGAGTTTCTTTATATTTAATTCTATCTGTTATTTTTGTTATTACTTGTATAGCATTAGTAGAATTTTTGTATATACATACATTACTATTTTTGTATATAATTATTCTAGCTCCAGGAATAGGGTATTTATGCGCGTTTGATCATATTTAAATGCTAAAATGCGCAATATAAGTATTAAATATTATTATTATTATTAATTATTATTATTATTAATTCATCGAAACATTTCCTATATTAACTTATCCCATGCCCTAATTATATATTATAAGTTATGTATTTTCTCAAAAAAAACGGTCTTCTTTTTTTTGTTAGATGCTTAATTTATTTGTGGCTGTGATCATGGACAACTTCGAGTATCTCACTCGTGATCAGTCTATCCTGGGGCCTCATCATTTGGACGAGTTTGTTCGAATATGGTCCATTTATGACCCTGCGGCAAAGTAGGTCGTCTTTCTCATTTTAATTAAGTCCTTTCGTTGTTCTGAAAAAATATTAGACTGCAGTACACCTCGTACCCAAGGTCTTATCGTGTGGCGGCGGGGCAGCGGAGTTAAGACCCTGGGTACGAGGTTGAAGTACAGTACAGTACTGTACAGTGCAGTACAATGCAGTGCAGTACAATGCAGTACAGTACAATGCAGTACAGTACAATGCAGTACAGTACAATGCAGTACAGTACAGTACAATGCAGTACAGTACAATACAGTACATTACATTACAGTACAGTATAGTATAGTACAGTACAGTACAGTACAGTACAATGCAGTACAGTACAATGCAGTACAGTACAACGCAGTGCAGTACAGTACAATGCAGTACAACGCAGTGCAGTACAGTATAGTACAGTACAATGCAGTACAGCGCAGTGCAGTACAGTACTGTACGTCGTTTGCAGTGGAAGAGCCGTTAACCCTTTTATGCATGGCTTGTTGATAATGTCTGGTGCTAGACAGAGTAAAACAATAAAGGGGTTGTTTTGGGCCAGCTCAGGCAGGAATGGGTTAATCACTTGTTAACCCATTGCTGTCTACGATGTCTGAGGGTTCTCTCTTTGACAAGTAAAATCATCTGGTGTCAGACAGAGTAAAACAATGAAAGAGCCGTATTTGGCCAGGAATGGGTTAATCACTTGTTAACTCATTGCTGCCTAGGATGTCTGAGGGTTCGACAGAGCAAAAAGATAAAGTTGTCACACAACAACAATGGCGAATGAAAGGGACGTTTTGAGCGGAGCCCTTCATCTGAGTAAAATGTCAAAAAAATGCAATGCAAAAATGGGCTCTGCTCGGAACGTCGGTATTTCGTTATCAAAACTATTCTCAACCGTGCGCCACCTTTTCACCTTGCTCTATCTAAAACACTGCTTACGCAGCACTCTAGTTTTTTAATATCATACAGACGTTTGGTATAGAAATTGTATGTAAATACTAAATTATCGAGTTTTGGGGATCAGACATTAAGTTGTTTTTACTTTTTTTCAGAGGTGAAATTCATTATTCCAAGATCTATGACATGCTCACTCGTCTTACTCCGCCCGTTGGATTTGGGAAAAAATGCCCGAAAATAGTTGCATACAAGGTAAACGTTATTTCTAAAATGCTTTCGATTTGGACAAAGTGACTTTGACTTGCTACAGATGACTTTATATATATATATACGTTTGTATGGTACTTTCAGCTTGGAGTGTGTAAAGTTTTGTTAATTGTTGCTGTACAAGGTGTCGCGAGATGTTAAAACTCTAAACGGGACTCGAACTGAAACGGGACCTTCCAAATGCTAGCCAGTTGTTCTGGTTATCTCGGCGCGTTTGCTGGGTTTTTTAAAGTTTTTATTTTTGGTTTTCATTTCAGCGTTTAATTAAGATGAACATGCCGTTGAATGAAGGTGAAACGATTCATTTTACGACAACGTTGTTTGCTCTCGTACGTACTTCGCTGCAGATCCGAATGAAAGGAAATATGAACGCCAATGATACGAAACTAAGGAACATGATTACTCAGGACTGGCCACATACCTTGACAAAAATACTTGATAAAATGATACCAAAACATTCAGGTAGAAATTAAGAAGGAATATAGAAAGAAATGCTTATCATTATCATCATCACCACCACCACCACCACCATCACCATAACCACCATCACCATCACCATCTCCATCACCACCTTCACCACCATCATCATCTCCATCATCATCACCATCTCCATCACCACCACCATCACCACCACCACCATCATGATCTCCATCACCTCCATCACCATCACCACCTTCACCACCATCATCACCATCATCACCATCTCCATCACCACCACCACCTTCACCATCACCACCACCACCACCACCACCATCACCACCACCATCACCACCACCATCACCACCACCACCACCATCATCACCACCATCTCCATCACCACCACCACCACCATCACCACCACCACCATCATCATCACCACCACCACCATCACCACCATCATCATCACTATCTCCATCACCACCACCATTATTATCATCACCATCACCATTCTAATAATTTGTATTGTTGATTTTGTCATGTTTAAATGTCTTCTTCTAGTTTTAAGCTGTCATCAGATGACTGTTGGGAAAATCTACTGTGCTAAACTGATGTGCGAGAACTTCAGGCAAAACAAAAGACGAAAACAGTTCGAGTTAAATGAGGATGAAAGTTTAATATCACAGGTAATTTCCTCACTATGGCGCCAACTGCCATCATATAATGTATCTTACGCTGGCTTTTGTCATTGTTTCTTCTTACTCTTGCCTCTACCAAGTACCAACCCCTGCTTTAGCTAACGTTTGTACGTAAAGAGATCCGTATAGATTTAGATTTAATAACTTTATTGCCTATAGCAACTGGTGGTCAAACAGAGCGAAATGCCCCAATTGAACATGACTGCCATGATGTAAGTGTTGGTTTTTGCGGAGGGAGGAAAACCGGAGAACCCGGCGAAAAACCCTCGAAGCACAGGAGAGATCAACTACAACTCTACTCACATTAGTTTCCAGCTCGACAACGGGGTCATTCCCAAGCGGTCACCCATCCAAGTACTAACCCCGTCTAACCGGGCTTAACTTTTGGTGAGAGGCAGCGCGCTAACAGCACACGCCACCCGTATTAGGTATATTGAATCTGATATATTTTGTGTCTTTCTAGAGATCGCAATCCATCTTTCGTCGTTTAGTAGGCTCGGTTACTCGGAGCATGCGTCAGCGGCGAGCAACTAGTCCTAATGGCCTGGTAACTACTGATACATTAAACACACAATCATTTGTGGATGGTAATGGAACAAACTCGTTACGTGATCAGAGGTATGTACATAAGTTGCTTAGTAACGTAATGGTTATTAAAATACGAGCATTTCTCTTCACTGCTATATACGATCCAACAAGACTTGTCCGCGTTTCTGACAAGCACATTACTTCTTCCCTGCAAACACCAAGCACGATAAAGGCTTCGGAAATCTAAGTCCTTTTAGTAGATATCCAAAGAACAAATAGCTCACTGAGTGTTTTTCCTGCACGAAAAGATATTTCAGACGATTTAGGGAATATAATTCTACGGCTGAGACATTGTTGGTCTGTTTCAACAAAATCTGATCGACAACGAAACTGAGTTAGTTGCCTGAGGAGCTTTTGAAGATTAATTAAACTTTTTTTGCTGGTTTTTGAACGAAAAAATCATCTATAGTTACTGTAGTTATTATTGAGCTGTGATTATTTCGTATACGAAGACAATTTTGAATGTGAAATAAAATATTCATTTTTTCCGGTTATTTTTATTAAAATCAGCT